>OU452225.1:917500-1320020 GCA_911728455.2 Marthasterias glacialis | reverse complement strand
TACAGTACATGTACATGTAGTACAAAATGTATTTACTTAGACCGTTGAGCTAAGTACATTTTAGAGACCAGTTTTATTAAATATTCTATAAAATATAATATGAAATATTTTTAGCAATTGGTGCACTGCAAATGGGGGGGGGGACTAGAATGTTATACCTGACCATGTTGACTGTTGCTCATTGGCTAAGAGGGGAAAGTACATGTGTAAACAAATCTAAGCATTATATGTTTAGCAGCCATGCTGCATGTATCCCAAGACAAGTTACAACAATGCTTGAATATTTGTGAAATAGCAGTTTTACATGTCTTATCTACTCTCAATTATTTCATGCATGTGAAAAAGGAGCTTCTGGTATTTTACTCAAAAAGACTATTTTATGAAAAAGGGGAGCACCCATTTGTTCTTTATTCATTTCACCAAATTCAAAATGACAAAAAAGGTAGCTTGTGAAATGTTATGTTTATAGCGCTTGCCATTTTATGCAATTTATGTATTTTATACATTTTATGACATTTAATGCATGTTACAACCTTTAAACATCTTAAAATTATGATTGCTCCTTTATAAAGCACAAGCAATTAGTTGATTCTTCTCTAGTTGACAGAAAGTTTATCATTTTAGTGTCAAATTGTTTTTACTGTGAGCAGGAGTTGCGAATCTAATGCGTAATGTCAGTCACAGTAATGTCAGTCACAGAGATTAATTTGCATAATTGTTTAAAAAATCATAAAGAGTTGTTTCCATCTTTTAATGTGCATTAGTTCCCCTATGAGCTATAATGTTTATATGGATTCAGATCTGTAGCACTTTTAACTTGAAGAGAAATTTTAAAAACATGTTTGACATTTTTTGATTGCGTCGCATTTTGTAATGTCAGTCACGGTGGTAAACAACCCACACACTCAGAAAAGCTGAACATGAAATTTCAAAATTTGAAAACTGTATTGTGTATTCAGGTCCTAGTGTCCCCCATGCCAAACAGGGTTTGGATGGCTGTAATAGTTTAGACATCAGAGCTGATTTGATAGTCACAATTAGTTAAAAACGTAATGTCAGTCACGGTGGAATTGCCCTAATGTATTCGATAAAAATGATTTCATCATGATTGATATTCTTACATGTATAGTGTATCAACCAAGGTTTCATATTCAACAATTAGTGTTGTAATGTCTAACATTACGTGTTTATTTGAGGACACAGTTTAAAGGAGATGCATACGTTTGGTAGTTGGAGCCTAGTGTTTGTTTCAAACCTATCTAATTGTAGATATATACCATAAAACTAACCTGTGAAAATTTCATTTCAAAAGGTGGCAGCGTTTTTGAGATATTGCCAAAAATCTGGAGCGGTTGTGTTCATGTAGAAGAAGTATCCGTCACTGGAATACACATTCTGATAAGCGTTACGGCCATAACGCTTCTCAGATTCAAATTTTTGGGGGATAAAAAGTGATATATTTTTCCATAACTGCAGTACTTCGAAGCGAAACGTTTCTCAAAATGCATTATACTATCCAAAGCTGCTGTACTTCTTACCAAGTAAGTTTTTATTGCCATAAATTTTCAGAGTCATTACCAAACGTATGCAATGCCTTTAAGAGCTTCTAGTTTTCAGAAATAATTAAAACATTTATTTGTAATTAGAAAGCCAGTTTGGTTTCAAATTAGCAGTGGTACATAGTACATGTATCAAAAAATAATCTAATATTTTCCTCTGCAATGCTATTATTTTTAAGAAATACATTATTTTATCCATAACATGAACATACATCATGTACATGTATGAATGTAAATTTATATTTATGTATTCATTGGAAAGTGTTCATGAATACATTACGTAGGTTCTTGGGGACTTAAATATTTTATAATACACAGTACTGCCGCCTGCTTCTTCCCTTATGACATGCAAAGGAAATTGCATTTTTTAAAGGGATACACATTTCAAACAAGTGAGGAGTAATAACCAAATTCACAGACCTTTTTTTTATTGGTGATATGTAACCAGAATGGGTAAAAAGACCGACTACGCGACCTGCGTCACATGATCTTTAGCGGGTATTGAATGTAAACAAACACGACGTCCATAGGAAAGTGTGGTACGGTACATGATGATTGTTGCATTTGTTTATTCGATCGAGGCTTTTCTTTCTCGAAATCTGTGAAAAATAGAGTTTGTACCAGAGACCTTCGAGTGGCTGAATAAAGCCGGTAAGGACAGTTCCAGAAGTCTCGGAAATTGTAAAAGTGACGTGTAAATTCGCACGATGGTAGTTTCATGACGGAACGTTTGGGCCAGACGACCCCGATCACACACTTCTCAACACAAGAATTTCACAGTTTTGAAGTTGAATCATCCAAAGAAATGGCTTTCTCAACTGTGTGATTCCTTTGCCTATTTGAAATTGCGCAAGGCTAGGTATAAATGCTCACTTTTCCAACGTTCTTACCCTTTCCCTTACGTTCTTACAGTGATTTAGTTACATTACAAACAAAATAACAGGCGGGTGGCTACATAGTCGTCCGACGCCGGTAGTGCATAACTAAAAATAAACCTCTTTTGTAGTAGAATACTGGTAGGTTATGAAACAGTAATGTGATTAAAATCAATGTTACAACATACAATTTAAAATGGCTACAATAAAATGGCTTAGTAACTGTGTTATTATTACCAAAAGCCGACTTTTGGTGTGGGGCTCTGTCGGTCACAGCATGTATTTGCACGTAGTTTGCCATTGGCTTAGATGACGCGACCCACTACAGGTCGCGTGATGATATGTAAACATTGGTTGCGCAAATTTAAGCTTAGCATTGGTTATTTTTAATTTGTATTTTGCAACAGTTTTTGTACAATTTGCACACTCCTTTCAAATTAATTTACAGAGTATAACGTTCAAAGGTCATTGTGTATTATCTGATAACGGGTCAATGGAATGGGAACTATTTGTACTTTATGTAAAATGTATCAGGGTGCGTTATCTGAGTATGTTGGTCAATTTTCATGTTATTGCTCAGAGTTGTTGAAGTATTTGAGTAACATTTTATAATTTCATCTGATAATGTACATGTAAGATTGTAACTCCAACTGGAAAGCCCAGGGGTTTTTTTTGCACTTGAAACTATTATGCAAAGTGTTCTATTATTGGAGTGTTACCAGTACAAAGTTAATGTGCCCGCATACAATGTATAGGCCTAGGCCAGTTATTTCATTTCTTGAGAGGGGAAGGCCAACATTTTCTCCTTGCAAAGGAAACTTCCATTGGAAAAGCTTAAAATCTATATGTGTGGGACACTTTTGAAGGGGCACCAAGGCCAAGATTAGGGCAGCAGAGGCCATGGCCTCCATGTAATTCCAGGCCTGCAGACATGTGTATGTACTTCACATTTTGGGGGTGATCAAAAAGAAATTGACTGGAGCGGGATTTGAGCCTGCGACCACCGGCTTAACGTACTGACGCTCTACCAACTGAGCTATCAACATAAAAAGTACAAATAATAAAAACTTGTTCTGTTTAAAATAATTGACTTTAACAATGCTTCCCATATGTAGCAAAGCATACATGTAGGTGTAGGAAAGTGAGCAAAATTGATCGTCACATCATGCCTAAATCCATGCCACCTTGGACTCACACAGAGGAAGGACCAGGTGGGGTCACCAAGGCAAAGTCTCAGGATGCCCCTTGTCTCTGGCATGTTTTGCCATGCTGACCTTTGTAAAGATCCAAGAAAAATGTTTTTTTTTCCCTTTCTTTTTTTTTACCAGAGGAAAATTGCTTTTTTAAGAACAAAATGCAAGGCCTGATCAATGGTGCATAGTTGGGTCATTCCATGAAGGTGGGACACGAGGGACACAGATACATGGTTACAATCTATAAAGCTTTTTCGCCACTTCACTAGTCTACTTGGTCAATCTTGCTTTTACATAATACATGTACAAATCACACCACATCATGAACATGAATCAATAAAAGGTTGCTTGATTACTATGGTACGAAATAAATGTCATACAGTGCCTGCACTGATGTAACAGGGAGATGCCTATGCCATTGTTATTGGGGGTGTATTCATGCCAAGCCCCCATTACACCTGTCTGTGTTAAATGACTGCTCTACAATGTACTGCTTCATTTGTTTGTACAGCATGCTGCTCAAAAGGCTTTGGGATCACATTTTGGCAAACTGCAAATTCTATCTGCAAATATGTAAATGTACTTTATTTGTTTGCTTTGCAGTCCATCACTGTTGTACATGGGACAACGCTCATGCAAAAACTGGGCATGTGCCTGTGAAGATATTCTAAGTGGAAACATTCCCATAGAGACACATGTACAACATTGTCACTCTCTAGCCTATAAACCCCAACAGTCCCTATTCCATCAAACTCTAACAACAGGTTTTGTTGGACTGTGTTGGACTGGGTACTGCACTAGTAAACAGATCATGCTTTGCATCGGGGTTCAGGCATACCACCATAATCAGAATACCACAGTTTGGGTGTTGAGTTTTACCCATTTGGTGTTGGAATTTGTTAGAGTGAGAACGGATCCTGGTAAATCACTCTGGGGAGTTAGGGTTTTAAGCAATTTTTTAAGTGATAATGAGATTTAAATTTAAGTACTCTAAATGTAAAAGAATAAAAATTTCAATCTCTCGTCCAAGTGGCGTCATTGTTGGCTCTTTTGAGAGTGAAAATCAATGTGCATCACCCTTATTGAATGATATTGGAGCGAACTTCACTGTGATTCAAGTTGAAATACCTGTCTCTCACTATAAAAAGAGTTGTCCTCCATATGGCTCCTTGCAAGATTGGTTGGTGGGTACATGTAAAACGAGTGTTTTTTCACTCTTTTACATTTAGAGAGTAGAAAATTCAAGGGAGGATTTCTATGTATGTGAATAGAAGTGAAATCTGACAACATAAAGCTAACTTGAGCTGCTAGTCATAGGTTTCCTTTTTTTGACAAGTGTTATCAATTTGGTCTATGTGTGATCAGGTGAAAGGCAGACACATGCTTCCAAATGTTGTATAATTATTGAGCATGATCATTTGCAGACCTCATTGAACTTGAGGAGCATGTTGCCTTCAGATTGGGGGCTTTTGGGCTATAAAAAGCGTTTATGAAATTAATATGGCTGGATAGGTATTTTAAAAGTAGAATATAGGCTAATGATTCACACAAAAATCCCTTGAGATTGTGTGGTTTTTGTTTAATTTCATGACAGTACACGGTCCGCCATTTTTTCAAACCAAATTTTTGACTCCACAAAATGCCCGACCGTATGTTTCTATGTGGATCTGTCATGGTTGTACTTCAAGAGGCCAAATATACAGGGTTTTTTGTCAATCCACTTCTCAATAGTTATAACACACTGAAGGTGTTTTATTGCATGAACAACTCTCAAAAAAGATAAGGAGCAAATTCCAACAGCAAAATTTAAACTTGAAGGCAATGTGTCCCTTTAAACACAAAGTAAAGGATTGGTTAAATAATAAATGGGAAAAAAAATCGATTACACTCTACGCTTGAATCTGAAAGCTCACAGTACCAATCTTCTAGAGAAATTTTTCCATCTGAAATGTGGAGAACAAAGCGTACAAATTGAAGACCCCTAAATCACAATTGCTTGTTTTGATTAAAATGTAATAAACAGGTGCAGTACATGCACAATGTTCGTAAAATGAACATGCACAAAATATTAACCTTATTTTCATTGTTTTCACTTAAACGTGATCGTCATATAATTATTCATTGTAAAGGCTGGTTGGATTATGATTGGATGGTGTGTTTATCGGAAACCAGAGGGTGAGAATGAACTTTTCTAAAACCCAGCGATACGTACATGTAGGCCTCTATACCTTTAAAATGCAGATGTATGTATATGTACTACTACCAGACTACTAGTGCATGTCAGAGGTAAAAATCTGATGCTTCAAATTGCTCAATTGTAGCAGGATAATTTAGATATCACCCTTAACCAGAAGAATTTAGAGACATCAGTATTGTTAATTGTCCATTTTTGACTTGCTCTTTTTCAGCTAAAATTGCTCCCCGTTCAGCCCCAGCTGTGCAGCCAGCACCAGTGGTTGCTATGCCAACAGACGACCAAGTAAAGACAGGTCGGGAAACACTGCGTCTTCGTAACACTGGTCCTGCAGAAGTTGTCACTGAGGAGGTAAACTGTATTAACTTACTCCTAACTCCTTTAGACATTTTGTAAGACATTCATCCTCCTGGAAAGAGAGAAAACTAAACTTAACTCTGGACTTTCTAGGATTTTCAAAAAATGAAAATCATCAAAATATTGCTCTGTTCAGAAAATGTTTCCTTCTAAAGGCATGTTCATCTCAACATTTTCAAGAAGAGACTGAACAACTCTTTTGTACTGTTGAAGTATTTTCTGTTTCGAAAGAAAATAAAGATGACAAAAAGAAGGAGACTGCCATCAAAGGATAAGATAGCTCAGTTACATATGTAGTAGAGTGCTGGCACGTTAATCTGGAGGTCGCTGATTGAAATCCCATTCTAGTCAATTTGTCTTTGTTCACCCCCAAATTAAAAGCATTTGCCATGAAATAGGGCATATGTTTTTCTTAAAGTACCTTGAAACATGCCTATTTATGGGTACCAGCATCATATAAACTGTTTTGATTGATTTTATTGAATTATCTTGTACCCATTTGTACCACACTTAAACTGGACTCTTCAAACTTCATTTCATTTGGAATCCATGCATGTACAGATATAAACCACAACTGTTCACAGCCATTCTAGCCAGACGAGGACAGTACCATAAATGGTTATGCAAAACTTGTCCTTTGAAAATTTCCCTATTTTGATATGCTTACACTACTTTCAATGACGGGGACAACACTAGAAATAGTCGCTGTGTATGTTTTATCCTTGGCAAACTCCAAGGTGTACAATGTGGATGTGGATGGAGTGTCTTTGATTTGACATCTACATGTACATGTATTCACGAAATGTGACCACCATTTTGTGTGGGAAGCTTTGAATATCACAGAATGTATACAAGTAACTTGGTTTTGATAAACACCCTCCAAAAATTGTAAGAATAATATATATATTTTTTTGCGGGGGGGGGGAAGTATAATTGATTTATCAGTGATATATGGGTATGTTGATAGCATTTGAATTGAATGATAAATTATTGTATTTTTTTTTACAGTGAAGGCCATTATTTTTTTTATATTTTTTTTTTGGCCAACCAGGAAACTCACGGTAGCTGTCATTTTTCATATACTGAGAACCACTAACAAGTGGAATGCAATTCAAATAAAGAAGCTTATGACATTCTGTTGAATGGAAACCCACAATAGCATAAGTACCTTTTCCTGTATTTTTTTGTCCAAGTAAGTTTAGGGATATCAGCCTGGGGGATATTCTTGTAAATAATTTTTTTTAAATTGTATGCACGGAAGAAACCCTGCACTTGCACTGTGTAACTTGTAAGTTGTGACATACAAAGTGCATGTGATAGATGTTGAAGGGATCCTCTAAAAAAGTTTGGAAACGGGGAAGCAGTGGCTGCAAAATTGAAAATAAAATTTGGTTTACACTTTGGTACTCCTCGGTATTCTGAACGTCACATCCTGGATACAGCTGTTAATAATACAGAAAAGTTCTTACATGGATAAAAGCGTTTTATCACACCCCAATGGGCATCTAAAGCAGTCATTATTTAGGCCTCGACTTTAAAAAAAAAAGGGTGGGGGCAGGCCAAATCACAGAAATTGCACATTTCCCAAAAAGGGTGTATGCTGGCCAAGTTGGTAGTGACAGTGTAATTTTTTTGTAGGGGCACCTGGGCACCTGGCCAACTCGGCAGGGCATCGAGGCCAATGGCCTCGGTGGCCTCGGTTAAGTTCGAGGCCTGATTATTTTTTACAACATGTATATGAATAGCCATGTTTGAATTATAAGACACATATATAAATTTACATAGCACCTTGTAAGGATTTACAAGGTGATGCAGCGCAATCTTGAGCCAATCATGCTGGAAACACAAACCCTTTCTTTTAACGATAAGAGTTCTGGGTTCTTTTATTGGACCTTTGTCTTGACGTCCTATCTGAAGGATGAAGCAATTATGTTGAAGCATGTATCGTGACCACGAACCGAACTCACACTCTGACAACACCAGAACTAGACAGCTCGGCCATAGAGTTTGGTGATCTGGCTGTGGCCCGTTGGATGTTCAGATTCTCACTGAACTCTTTTTTAAACATAGTTTAAAATTTACCTACATGCGGTGGTCACAGGTTCAAATCCTGCTTGAGTCAATTTGTCTTTGTTTACCCTAAAATTTACTAAAAAACTAACCCAGTCAGTTCTCCTTGTGGTTTTAGTGCTTGATGCAATAAATTTGTAACATTCTTTTTAACATCATTGCGCATTTTATCTCTTCCAGCTTGATAATTTTGAGAGCCTAGCTATAACAAAGTGTGACGATCTTCTGGAAAGCTACATTGGTATTAGAGATGAAAGTCTTGGTAAGATGTTTATTATAATTTATACTTTAACCCTCCTATTCTGAGGCCCACTTGGCACTGAGTTGACTGAAGATACAAAACCATTCTCACACTTGAGTGACCATGAATGGTGACCCATTCACTTGTGCACACACTGCTCCCAGTGTTAAACCAATAGGAGATTTTAGAACACTAGATGGCAGCAGACTTACCAGGTAAGTTTCCGTAGTTTGCATACATGTAGTTCGAAGCATGCTCCCATTTCCGAGAACAGTGAATTTACCTGGTAAGTCTGCTGCCACCTAATGTCCTCAAAATCTCCCATTGTATTATACAAAATCAATGAGGAAGTTTTGAAAGGTTACAACTATTGTATCAGTAGGAGGGGCAAGAGACTGTACAATTTTACAGCACATTGAAATTTATGCCTGCATTTCTCAAACATATAATATATATGGAATCAACTTTGTATAATGGCAAGATGAAATGGCCTGCGTAATGGTCTCCCAGGCAAAATATGTGCACACTCAGTCTTTGACCTCCATGCCACCTCTAAGCATTGCCTCAGTGCCCCTTGAAATGTTCCAGAGATGGCCTTTACTATTGCCTTGCCTTACAAGACTGAAGTACCTGGTTTGCATCTTAGAGCTGACAATGAGGTGTTTTGGAAAATCATAAATTTAAACCTTCATACAGTTTTACAAAGGAGTTGCCCTTACAATAGATTTCACTTGGAATTTGTGAAATAAACAAGATAAAAAAATATTAAAAAATATTTTTTAAAAAATAAGAAGAAAAAACTTAATTTACATGTACCTGAAGCACCAGCAGTCACACTCGATCCCCGCGCAGGTCAACAGGTCACATGGTGCACTTGTACTTTGCTTTCCTGCAAAGTAAACAGCATTGCTGATTACACTTGCATGCAAGCGCCATAGTTTACAACGCTACAGAATTTCAAGGGGCATACTTTACGAGTTTTTGGACACAATGCAATTGGGCCTCTGGACCCTTGTACTGTATTTTTGTCTCTGAATGCAGTGACTTTAAACATAATTGTTGTTCACTCCATTATTTGTATTTTTTCCCCTTTTTGAAAATTTAATGACATCTATTGATTTTTAATGTATGTCTTGATGGTTGCAGCATGTAAGTTTAGATTGTTGTCTACCAAAAAATTTGGTATAGCTTGTACAGTTTTCCTTCGTTAGTGAACTGAGTGAGGTCGTAAAACCAAACAGCCTAACTCGGCAGCAGCTATGCAAATGCAGACCTGGAATTACACAGAGACCAAGGAGGCCCTCTTCTCGTGGCCTTGGTGCCCCTTTGAAAGTTTCCCACAGTCTTCAAGATTTTCCAATGGAAGTGCCCATTGCTAAAATGAAAGTGGACTTGCCCTCTTAACGATGAAATTCCAGGCCTGCAAGTTTACATTGATTTCATACCAATGCGGTTTTTCATGAGTTTGCTTGATTCAGTGCTATTCAACCACATTACCTACATTTTTCCAAAAATCTTGGTTTTAGTTACCGTGACTGAGTGAGCTGATTGATTCTAAAAGGTTTCCCTAACACTAGGGGCGCTGTATGATTTGTAATGATCTCAGGTCAAACTACTGCACAGTGTTTACTTTTTACAACTTTGACTTGTTACCGCATTTTGTGTCAACAGGTATGGTTTTGAGTTGAATAAAGTACTTTAGATTTGTGTTCAATTTTCTTTATTTTTGCAATTTTAACATTTTGTTTTTCCAGCTGAGACCCTTGTCGGACTATTCAAAGGAAAAGCAGACTTTTCAGATTTTATGAAGGCAGTTGAAGAAGAATTAGGGGAGCTGGACTTTCCAGAGGAGTTCATCTTCGATCTCTGGGGTGTAATGGGCGATGCAAAAGATGGCCGGATATGAAACTATTCCATTAGGTTGGTACTGCATGGTCTTGTTGCTTTCTTAATTGTTAAGTAAAATAAAGGCATGTACACACTTGGAGCAAGAGCAATATGGAAGCAAGAAGATTGTTGGCTTGATTAATCTCCCAAGTCAAATGTCAGCGTTCCAAAAATGTATATTTTGTCAAGTTCTTTTACTTTCTGCCATACCATAGGCTCAACTAGTTTGGATTACCTTTTACATTAGCGTGGTGTTTAAAATAGTATGTTGAGCTCCTGTTATGAATCTAAAACTCTCACTGGAGCATGTATACATGTACCCACTACAACACCATGCTGTATAAAGCCAACTCTGCTAACTTACTGGCATTACAATGCCACTAGAATCACGTAAAACCAGTCGGGTTTGGAAGGGCATGGGGATGCTTTGGGGAGTGGATTCCCTGCTACATCATGATAAATGTGGCGTGGTTCTACTTTAAGGTACTCTGTCAAACAGAACCAATCAAAACTTTGTGGTACATGACAAGATTCTGGTGATTGTGAGGCCGATATTGTTAGTGCATTCCTGATCACTTGTTAAGTGGGGTTGGTTCATCCATAGAGCAAGAGTTCATCTTTAAGATTCTAATTTTAAAAAAAAATCTAGACCTTTCATATGGGTTGAGGTGGATTTCATACTTGGTCACATGCTAAGTATAGTTGGTTTGTCTTATCAAATCAACAGGATCAAGGAAACCTTAAGTTAGATTCCGAAAGGCTTAGGACAAATTTATAATCTATGCTGCATGTGAGAATGGTTGAGATGTCTTGAGGGTGTGCAATCCAACTTGTCAAGCAGAACCTTCAGTTAAAATCTTGGTGTGGGCTAGTCTCGGTTTAATACCTTGCTGCTGTTTATATTCCACAAACCTTATCGATAGAGGGCGCTATTTGCATTCTCCAGATGAACCCCTATCACCACCCGCGAATCGCTATCACAGAAATCAGACAAAGCACCCTCTGTTGTAAGAATTAATTCATTTCAGCTATTAGTAAAATGCGAAGGTCTTGGAACTAGTTACAGTGTATGGTTTCATCAATTAATAGATTAGTCTTGGCTCAAGACGTTGATTATTTTTCGCCACCATGTGTAGTACAACTAAAGATGTAAGAACGTCTTGACCAAGACTAGATCAAAAGACTAACCCAATAAAACCATAAAGCATTAATTGTCATAATTTTCTTCTTTTAAACAAATCGTTCCTTTTTTTTCTCTCTCTCTTCCAGTTGATTCCAAAGCAGATAAGAAGATTTCCATGAAATTGCAAGATACAGCCAGTGTTTACGTTTAACTTTTGACAATGTTTGTCTTATATTTATAATCATGTCACCAAAACGTTTTTCAGTGTTTTTAATGACCTGAGGATAGAATTGTCATAGGAAACAATAATAATCACCATTTCGTGTGCTCTGAATGATTTAGGACTGACCTTCTTAAACTTTGTTAACATTTTTAAACCATCTCATATGTTTTTGCATTTACAGTCATGTAGTTAGTGTAAGTTGTGGCATTATTTTAATTTTTTAAGCAGGGAACTTTCCCTGGAAAACTTTTTTAATCAACATTCAAATTATTTGTGGGTAATTTAAGGGTGTGCAAAACATTGGTAAGGTTGAAAATATAAATGTTCACAGATTTGCACTTAACATACACTGTATTAAGAAGGTCACGGTGGAAAACTGCTCTTTAAGTCATTTTGTTTGAAATGCTATAGTTTTTGAGAAATGAGTGAAATAACTGTATTTGATCTCGTAAGTCCAAAACCTGATGTTTGAAAACAGTGCAAACAGTGAGGGGGCTTTTCACTGTTTTCTTTTGACTCCGATGACCGATTAAGCTTAAACTTTCACAGGTTTGTCATTTTCTTGTATGTGTTGGGTGACATTACAGTGCAGGTACTGGTCTTTGACATTAATTTACTCATGTTGTTCACATGCTTTATATCAAAATGTTTCATGCAATGTTACAAGGAATCTCACCACATGCATCATAATTAGCATATGAACATAAAATTGAATTTGGAGAAGGCTGGACAAAAACAAAAATTATGATACACGCCAGAAGCACCTCAGTGGTCTATCAACATGACACGTGAATACCTCAATAAAATGTACCATATGCCAAAAATATACTACCCAAATAAGGGCATAGAGGTGTGTTTACACACCTAAAATGATACATGTGTGATAGGCTTGGGTTACAGTGCAAGGCACGTCTAAGGGGTCCTTGTTTTCATTAACTGAAAAGTAAACAATAATAATAACAATAGACTACATGTAGATGTATAGGGTAAGTTGAGTGTGATAACCGAGGTTTTTGCTCAATTCATGCAAGGACGTTTTACATGTATATACATTATTTACTTCTAGTGTATTTTTGTTAATTAAATTGAATCTCACGACATTCCATTTCAAGAGTGGAAACATGCAAATTAGGTGCATAATTGAACTGACCGGTGAACTGTTTATGTGACCTTATGCAAATTTTTAAGAAAGGATGTGTATTAGTTAGTTTTTGAAATTTAACACTTCATTGTTCAGACTGATTTTTAAGACAATGTATACTAAACATACAATGTAACATTGTTGCCTTAATTATTCGACAACTTCCTCAAAAGTTTTAATTTGTGTGAAAGTGAAACTGAATCAATTTTAAGGTGGAGCTGAGAATATTGCAAAAATAGAAAATTTGTTGTAGCTTGGTAAAAATTCAGCAAGAAGCCAGTCCCAAACCATATTTAAAAAATTTCTTAGCACTCAAGAAAGCACTGTGTAGGCAATACAGTGCTTATCAAACGTGGGTGTAGGGCAAAACAAAAATAATGTTCGTTATTCCGGATGCAATTATTACATGTATTAAACATAAATCACATCGCAATTTGTATGGTAAGCTATTTCTCTTGCGCATTTAAGATCATTTTCAGTCATGAGCAAATATGTTGATTGAGTTTGGTTTAAACCGACGAAGATGCCCTCATGTTCAGAATCTTCTGGAAAAGTTGCTAAGCTATGACAAATCCCTTTTTCCCATTACTGAAGGGGAAAACATTTTCTTTTTCAAATATATTTCAATTTGTTTGTATATTTTATTCTTTATAATATGTGCATTTTTAACTTTTAAAATGAGTAGCCTTTTCACCTTACTCTATCTCCAAGAATTAACCAAGAAGAGAAAACAAACTACTTGTTGGTTGTAGTTTTCCAACCTTTTTTTGTAAGTTTGGTTTATGCAACAAGTACCAGTACCCATTAAAAATCAAAGATCTTTTTGTGTAGATGTACATGTATCTATCTATTTATCTAAACAATGCTTATCACTTGTTGGAATAATTGTCAACACACACAGTTGTATCTAAGCCAACAACCATCATTAGATTAGAAAACTATCAGAGGCACTCACTACTAAATTGCATGACAACCAAAGCAATGACCATGTGATTAGGTGTGCAATGTCATCATGGAGAGGAAAAGGCCATTGTCGTTTTGCAAAGGGCACTTCCAAGCTCCATTCAAAAAGCTTAAAATCGATGGGAAACTTTTGAAGGGGCACCAAGGCCAAGACCAGGGCAACAGAAGCAATGGCTTCCGTGGCCTTCATGTACAGTAATTCCAGGCCTGCGCAACCCTGACTGCCATTTAAAATTCCAGTACTAGACATGAAGCTTTTGCACAGTTGCAAACCAACCTTCCAATAATTGAATCTTGTACCTTTAAATTTACTTACTTGTATATGTTTAATTTGTCTCCTTTTGATTTGTGCAATGGATATTACATTATTTGATATGAAGTGCCAGGAGTAATAACTTTTCAGCTGATCAGGGTCCAGTTTCATGACATTGCTTACCACAGATGTCTGTGCTTACTGCGCCCTGTAAAGCACAAGAATCTATGCGATGGGATGTAAGCACAGAATTACATGGTAAGCAGAACCATGAAATTGGGCCTAGCTGAATTTCCTCTTTTTTCCTGTTAAAATAGTGTCATAAAAAAACTTGTTTTCGCAATTAAAAAGTTACATGTCTGAGTGCAGATTTCAAAGATTAATGTAAAGTTATGTGATTCCATCTTCAGCTGATGCATTTATTCCAATGAAGTATTCAGTACTGTCAGGTTAATTAAACTAGGATTCTAGTAATACTATTTTTGTAACGTAATTTATAACGAATATCAATTAATATTTTGTAATAACTGTAAAGTGTTGTTTTTAAATATAATTGTGTAATTCAAAATGTATTCAAGAACTTGACCTGTGACTGTGACCCATGACCTTAGTCTGAACATACATTTGAATCATATTTCAAAAAGTAGAGAATCTAGGTCAAAACGTTGAGTGAATAAATGCCGTTTTTGTAAACAAACAAAAACACTAAAAGTGCAATTGATGTACTACGAACTGTATTACCTAGATATAAATTCACTCCACTTCCACTCAAAAAAGGGTGGTGAAGAGTGAGTTTCACACTCAAAAGAGCCAAACTGACACCACTCTGGCAAGCGAGTGAAATTTTCACTCTTTACATTTAGAGAATATGTTTCACTGTCAACTTATAATCAGAATGACACAATGGTTAAAAAAGATCTTGCTTTGTTGCAGATGCTATGAAATAGTCTCCAGCACAACTTGGTTGCTCCATTGTTCCCACCAGGAATTCTCTCATAAAAAGTGTGCTCTATTTGTAACTCAACAACTACATGTTTGGACGGTATGAGTAGCTACATACAGTACCAGGCAGTGTTGTACATGTAGGTTTCGAGACCAGACATGCCAGAGTTGATCTTGAGAATGGTTTCCTCCTCGGACCTTTAGGTCTCGGTTTCAGTCTGGGTCTCAGACTATCGGGTCTCGACTACAACACCGGTACCAGGTACTGGCCTCATGCTCAGAGTGGATGGTTCTGGGTAAAGTACTAAATCCATGACCTTCAAACAAAATATGAGATGGATTTTTGAAGACTTGGGTTGGACAGGGTTTTAAAGGAAACAGTCCATGCATTTTCTCCGTGGTTCGTTAATCTATTTTATGCACTTTATGGAAAATTACATCTTGCTAAGATTAGGTAATGGGTCAGTCAAAGTGTCAGAGGTGCTTTCTGCTGTAAGGCTTGTAGAGTTAAACAAATATTTTGCACATTATTTTTTCATCACAAATCATCGACAAGTACTAATTTAACTTAATAATCAGGATTATGAGAATGTATTTGTATAAATCAGAACTGTACTCAAGATATGAGATATGTATTTTTAGAATACAATAAATCATTTCAGTTTCTTCACAGAAAGTTTGTTGTTTATTATTTATGAAGTAAAAGTCCCAGCTCAACGTTGGTAAACTGACTGTAAATGCTTCCATTCTTTGCCCAAATCAAGACATAGGCCTACATAATAAAGACCAACCTGTGCAAATGTCAGCTCATTTCGTTGTTTCGTTTGTGAGAAAACGGTAAAAATGCATTTATTAGCATTTTTGTACGCATTCCTAATACTGGAAGAGTTTACATCTCACTTAAACGAAAACTAATTGTGGATCTTATTTAATTTATTATTTTAAAATAATAATATGCACGAGTGCTGCACTGGCTTTTTTTACATGGGCACTTACTTCCGTTGCAAAATCTGTTTAAAGTACCGGAAAAGCACGCAGGCGGCAATGTGAAGTTGCATGGATGGTATTCGCTCATGGAGCAAAATGGCCGTGCTTTATGAGACCAAAGAGAAAGATGAAAATGCAAACAACAAATGGCTCATTATACGTAAACATAAGCATGAATACCAAACACATTTCAAGCATAGAAATTATGGTGAATAATGTACGTACCTCTCGGTTTGAAAGTGTCTAGTGAACTTCCATTCCACTTGCACTTTGCAGAGACTGCAAAGGACCACATTTCTTTTTTTGACATCACGAATGTTAAAGTCATGTACACCACCAAATTCACACCATCTTCTTACCACTGTCCAGTGCAGTGAGCCAACATGCTCAAACGCAAGAAAAACGGGTAATTAATTGTTATCCGTATGCTAGTACAATTGTGCAAGCAAACTGACCAGTTTTTTAATGATGCAAAAGAATTCAACAGACGACATTGATTGACAAATGTTTGCACATGTTTGACTAAGAAGACACTATGCTAACTTTCATAGGGTACCAACCAAAAACGAGTACTTATGAAAAGGCTTAATTTTGGCTGGTAACCCGATTTTACCGAGTGAAACTTTTCCATGCTCGTGTGTCTGCGCGCCCATGAAGAAAGTCGAATTTGCATATTCATCACGTGATAGTGTTTTAAGAAGTTTGATTGGTGCCGGAAAAGAAGATAACATCTGTGATTTTCAGGACAGTTGTTCCAATGTAGAAATGAAAATGTTCATTTATCAATACATGCATGTTAAAAGTAACGTTGAAATTTGTACTTGGAGAAAATTATTGAAAACACCACTCGCAAATACTTCACAGACATTCGGATTTGTATCGAACCACGGCTATGATTTATTACGGTAGCCAGTCACAATTTTGTCATATCAGCGAGTTTGAGGAAAACTCATCCCTCGAGAATGCTCACTTTGTACCCCGACACGAACTGTGTGGTCAGACAGGATGTTTACAAGATTCATTTTTAACAGTTTCTGTTTGTTTTTATTCATTTTTTTAAATTTTTTGCAGCAAAATGATAAATAAAAGTGAGTGAAGTCAAAACTTGGATTTATCAATCCATGCCTAATCGAGCCCATAAGTAATTTGTTTTATTCACAAAGTTGTTCTCTTCTCCACAAAATGAAATGTTTTCTTCACCTTTAAAAAAATGTTATTTTACTAAATTTATTTAAAAAGTACCTTTACTTTATGAAAGAGGTAACTGACCATTTTCACTTTGTTGTCTTTCTCTCTGAAGTTTTGATTGGTAGCGTAACACAACATGGAGTAGTGTTTTCTAATTTCCGTTAAGACTTTTCTCCAGAATGGAACCAGTGGTGTAACGACTAGAAATTTCGATCTGTATGCTCAATTGGTCTTCAGGAAAAAAATATTTTTAAATTGAACATCATTTTCCGTCTTCCCGATAATAACCAACCTTTACAACGTCTTAATAGTAAAATCTCTACTTGGGAAGTAAAGATAATTTATTTCATAAAATTTCTTACATTTCACTTAAGCCACAACAGAAAAAAAGTAAGATTTGTGGGGGAAATTGCATTTGGAATTGACAAACTTCACACTTTTGCTCAGTGGGGAATCTAACCCGAATAATTCCTTGATGAATTGGCCGTAACCACATTTTGGGGGGATTCGAACCCAGGCTACACAAACACAAGAAAACTGCTGCCAAGAGAGCATGACCAGTGATCATTACTGAATAAACCAATACATACAAGATCATCCAAGGTAGATTTAAACAAGACATTTTGAAGTAAATGGAAGGAAAATTTCAACCTTCAAGAGCCATAAATCCTGGATGAACCAGTTTATTAAAATTACTCAGGGTGGGATTCGAACCTTAAGTAATGAAAGGTAAGCAGTATAACTGCGGATAAGTCAATGGGCAATCATTCCTTGATTACTCAGTTTGTTATAACCAAGAAAGGGATTCGAACCCCAAATAAAGAAAGGTAAGCAGTATAACTGCAGGTAAGTTAATGGGCAATCATTCCTCGATTAACCAGTTTGTAAATACCCAGAGTGGGATTCGAACCCCAAATGATTAAAGGTAAGCAGTATAACTGTGTATTTATAAGCTAATGAGATCGTTTGTTGATTAACCAGTTTATTACCCAGAAAGGGAGTTAATGAGTTAATGGGCAATCATTCCATGATTAACCACTTTGGACGGTGAGCAGTGTAACTGCCAATAAGTTAATGAGCAATCAGTCCTCAATTAACCAGTTTGTGAATGCCAAGGGTTGGGTTAGAACCCTGAAAATGGAACGGAATGCAAAACTGCGGAAAATAATGTAATCTCATTCCTTGATGAACCAGTATGTCTTGTCCTTAATCTTAGTCTGCTGTGGGTTCAATTTCCTCATGATTTCAGTGAACTGCTTGACGAGCATGTCTGACTTGAGTCCTATCTTCTTGGACTTGAGTTTGTAGAGAAGATCTTTGGTTGTCATGGGTTTCCTCATGAGGTAACGTCTTATGACATCTTCTGTCAGCCCAACCATCTCCCTGAATTCAACAAAGATAAGTTATCAATTAGTTGATGGAATAGTTGTGTCAGAGATAAAAAAAAACTATTTTTGTGGTTTTAACCCAACACCGAAATGTATACTCAGTGCTCCCCCCCCCCTGCCCTGCATAAAAAGAAAACAAATCCACCAGCTACCCAAGTGGGATTCGAACCCACGACCCACATATTCTATTTTGGTTTGACTCTCACACCAGCCTGCCTGGCTGCCAGCATAGAGGATGGAGGAGACTGGAGTCGCCAAATGATGTCCCGCCTGCGGGCGACATATTAATCATTACACCATTAATATAAGTTGTGGCGAAGTTTCAAGAGTAAGGCAAATATTTCTTTGTTTTAGTTTGATTTTAAATCATCCTGGATTTACCCGATAGATTATTATTTTTGTGGAAATAAATTTAGATGAAAGGCCATTAAACTTACTTCCCCGGTGTCCTTGAAGCTGACGCATTCTCTTCTGTTTTCTGTCGCTTTGATGAGGAAGCTTCATCCGTACCCGGCCTCTTTATTGAGACTAAACAAAATGTTCACAAAAAGTGATTAAAAATTCCTGGAAACTCAAAAACTGAAACACACAAAACAGGGAAATTTGGTTTTGAAAGAAAGTGTGATTTGGAGAATTAACCAAATTAATAGACCATTGCGATAGCCAGCAACTTGTACCAAAATGCCCGTATCAGCTGCAACAGCCGCAAGATTTACCACTTCCACTCAACTAAAAAGGTCGAAGTAAAGGTCATGTCCTAAATAGATGTTTTCGAATCATTTCACATTGTTTTCTTTATTTATTTTTTAGTGGCTTTTTGTATAACGCTCAAACTCGTCACTGGGCCATTTATTTTATTGCTTGTATCATCTCAGCTCCCTGGGGAGTATACAGTCTGTGCTACCTCTTCCCCCACAGGTTCCAATTTACTCCTGGGTGAAGAGAAGAGACTATGGTTAACTATCTTGCTCAAGGACACAAGTGACAAATTATACTATCTGCATTTCACTAGATAGAGGTAGCGGTGTTAGTCTTACAGATAAAACAAAGAAGGCAGTGGTAGCACTTTAAGACTAACTAACTCCAAATAGTAATGCGTGAGCTTTTGTAGCAACAACTTCTTCATCAGATGCAATGAAGGGGACAAGCTTAGTATGTGCTATTATATTGACCCCTTGCACGCACGTCACACGCACCGACTGTGCCCATGCTCACTATTTTGGTGGTCAATAGGTTTACGTGTAAACGCTGCATCTCCTAAAATGTGCTCTTCACTGAATAACTCAGCAGTGACATTGACCACCAAAATGGCGCAACCAAGATTATTGTGATGATGTCAGGCGAAATGGGTCAATAGTCTGCAAAATTCAAGAAAGTTTGGGGTGATTGAGCCCAAGGTAAACAAAAGGTGGAGTAGGTGACTGGAGTATATATCCCTGGTACTGGGACAGGAAACCAAGGCCCCTATCGAGTCCTGGATCAATGCAGTTCAGGTTCTCGATGATCTTTTGTTCAGAAACTTCCCTTTCAAACCAGTCTCCAAACAAGAAATTTCTGTCTAGTATTCTCCCCGCCCCGCCCATTGTGCTTTGGCTGAATGGAGGCAAGTCACAGTGAGCCGGCAGTCAAGCCATGGTTCTATGTTTAGTACCACTCCTATACTGTAGGTAAAAACCAACGTTTTGCACTTCACGCTGAGTGAATTTGAATTTTCTCGGTTGAGAAACAAAATGGACAATCCAATAAAGAGAATCTTTGTTCTCTTGGCATTGCAAGTCAGGGTTTCTTTGTGCAAGCAGTACCCTCAAAGAAAAACGATTCCGGCAATTCCACCAAAAGAACATCGCCAGGGGGACGGGACAAAAAAAAAAAGGAATCCCGGCAGCAACTGGTTAAGAGAGTAAAAACTAAACATCTTACGGTATGATACATAATTGGAAGTAATTTGGGAAAAAACAAAATAAAAAGGTTTCATTTAGAATAGAAACAAACCTCTGTCTTGTTTTAGTTTATCCGCTGCATCAAACAGTGTACTTGTCGTTGTGGTGCTGTTTGTATTTGCATTCTGTGTTGGCGTCTCCGGCCTGCTGGCATTCCTACTAGACGTCTTGGAGGGTGTTTTTTGGTTTGGTGGAGTGGCTGGCCTCTTGGAGGGTTTCTTCTGCTGTTAAAAAAAAAAAAAAAAACATACTTCATCGTTATCGTCATTTTACCTTTTAGTCACCTTGGTGTGACCACTGAAAAAAGAATGAATAAAATTCAGGGAAATTTTAGGATTTACAACAAGAATATTTTCAGGAATGATATTTTGCACTTGGGAAAAAAGTAGGAAAATTTAATTGAGCACAAGGGCAGACCTACATGTATGTTTGCTATAGTCTTTAAATTACAAATTTGTTGATTTTTCTGAGGGCCAAAAAATCGGAAATCAGACTTAAGTAGAAAGAATATAATGCCTGTATTTTTCATGTTTCCTATACATGAAAACAACGGCAGAAGATTTTCACCACACGCATAAGTGACACAATAATTGTACCTTTTAATAAATTGTTTTCACTAACCTGCATTAACATTGCTGAATGAATTTTGTTATCGTCTATATCACTGTCATCTGAGTCTGAACTACTGGAGCTGCTGTCCCCTGGAAATAAAAAAAACAAATACTAAACTATCAAGTTACTGTTGAAACCCAGCCACATCAGAGTCAAGCAGCCGCTTCTGGGTTTTGTTTAATTCTGTTGGACTCAGAACCAGGTAAACAAACAAAGTGAGTTGCTAATTGATAGACTTTGTTAGACTGACGGTAAATCAGTCTGATCAGGTTTAACAGTAAGCCAGGCAGACAAACAAAGTGAGTTACTAATTGTTAGACTTTGTTAGACTAACAGTAAATCAGTCTGATCAGGTTCAACAGTAAGCCAGGCAAGCAAACAAAGTGAGTTACTAATTGTTGGACTTTGTTAGACTGACGGTAAATCCTAATTGAATAATACTTTGGAATAACCCTGTGAACAGTGACAGTCAAGCAGCCGCTTCTGGGTTTTGTTTAATTCTGTTGGACTCAGAACCAGGTAAACAAACAAAGTGAGTTGCTAATTGATAGACTTTGTTAGACTGACGGTAAATCAGTCTGATCAGGTTTAGCAGTAAGCCAGGCAGACAAACAAAGTGAGTTACTAATTGTTAGACTTTGTTAGACTAACAGTAAATCAGTCTGATCAGGTTCAACAGTAAGCCAGGCAAACAAACAAAGTGAGTTACTAATTGTTAGACTTTGTTAGACTGACGGTAAATCAGTCTGATCAGGTTTAACAGTAAGCCAGGCAAACAAACAAAGTGAGTTACTAATTGTTGGACTTTGTTAGACTGACGGTAAATCAGTCTGATCATGTTTAGCAGTAAGCCAGGCAAACAAACAAAGTGAGTTACTAATTGTTGGACTTTGTTAGACTGACAGTAAATCAGTCTGATCAGGTTTAGCAGTAAGCCAGGCAAACAAACAAAGTGAGTTACTAATTGTTAGACTTTGTTAGACTGACGGTAAATCAGTCTGATCAGGTTTAACAGTAAGCCAGGCAAACAAACAAAGTGAGTTACTAATTGTTAGACTTTGTAATAGATTGACGGTAAATCAGTCTGATCAGGTTTAGCAGTAAGCCAGGCAAACAAACAAAGTGAGTTACTAATTGATAGACTTTGTTAGACTGACGGTAAATCAGTCTGATCAGGTTTAGCAGTAAGCCAGGCAAACAAACAAAGTGAGTTACTAATTGTTAGACTTTGTTAGACTGACGGTAAATCAGTCTGATCAGGTTTAGCAGTAAGCCAGGCAAACAAACAAAGTGAGTTACTAATTGTTGGACTTTGTTAGACTGACAGTAAATCAGTCTGATCAGGTTTAGCAGTAAGCCAGGCAAACAAACAAAGTGAGTTACTAATTGTTAGACTTTGTTAGACTGACGGTAAATCAGTCTGATCAGGTTTAGCAGTAAGCCAGGCAAACAAACAAAGTGAGTTACTAATTGTTAGACTTTGTTAGACTGACGGTAAATCAGTCTGATCAGGTTTAACAGTAAGCCAGGCAAACAAACAAAGTGAGTTACTAATTGTTAGACTTTGTTAGACTGACGGTAAATCAGTCTGATCAGGTTTAGCAGTCAGCCAGGCAAACAAACAAAGTGAGTTACTAATTGTTAGACTTTGTTAGACTGACGGTAAATCAGTCTGATCAGGTTTAGCAGTCAGCCAGGCACACAAACAAAGTGAGTTACTAATTGTTAGACTTTGTTAGACTGACGGTAAATCAGTCTGATCAGGTTTAGCAGTAAGCAAGGCAAACAAACAAAGTGAGTTACTAATTGTTAGACTTTGTTAGACTGACGGTTAATCAGTCTGATCAGGTTTAGCAGTAAGCCAGGCAAACAAACAAAGTGAGTTACTAATTAATTGTTGGACTTTGTTAGACTGACGGTAAATCCTAATTGAATAATACTTTGGAATAGCCCTGTGAACAGTGACGTTACTAGACATTTTTTATGGGGGGTGGCAGGAGAGGGGTAAGCTGGGGAAAGAAAAATAAATAAAAAAACAAAGTGGAAGGGGATTTATACTTTAACCGATTAATTACAATGTAAATTAGTTGACGTACAGAACCATACACTTAAACACTATGGAGCTGATGGTCTGGGACAGGACAATGTTACATTCATGAGCATGCATTGCCTATAACAGCAGCATTCACGAACAGGAAATAAGGAAAAATTTGGGATGTGTGCGCTCTTCCTTCCATTTATTATGATTAGCTTATAAAGTTCACAGACTGAATTTTTATTCTTTTGAGGGGGCTGTCTTACCTTCCTTTTTGATTTTCTCCTCAGTTTTTCCGTCTGTCTCGTCTTTTTTCTCTTCTCCTTCTTTCTCTTTGTCCTCCTCTTCTTCTTCCTCCTCCTCCTCTTCAATTTTTTGCAATTCTTCATCAAGACCCTTGATGTCAATCTTTTGTTGCTCCGCCTCCTCATCACTGATTGACCAACCACAACACGGGAAGAGAAAAATCAAAGACCTATTATCACGCATTACATCATATTAGTTATATGAATAACTATTCAGTATGTTTCCTTGAATAAAGAAAACAATAATTATCTTTCCTCACACTGACAATTCAAGTATGGCATAATTTTTAGCCTGTACAAGCGTGGTGGTCTTGAAATAGAATGCTGAAGAGTGTGAGTGTGAACTAGGTCCTTTGAAGGCCATGTCACATGAGGCAATTTACAGGCAACCAGTTCCAGGCAATCTCCAATAAGAAGAGTCATTCACATTTCAGTTTTCTCATTATTTTCTTGGGGATAGTAAGTTACACTCTAGATTGTTCCTTTGTGCATGCAGTGCATTTTGTTGCCTCCAAGTTGCCTGTCAAAATTGCCCTGTGTGACAAAGCCTTTAGAAACCACGGCTTGGGCTTGGGCTTGGGCCTGGGCTTGGGCTTGGGCTTAGGCTTGGGCTTGAGCAGGGACTCTGGCTGATGCTCCATCGGCCTGTTTGAGGCACCGTAAGGAAAGCCCACAGTTTCAAAATAACTCATGGAGCCAAAGCCATGGTTTCATACTTTTGTAAATGGCCTTAGTTACAGCAGGTAGGACTCAGCAAGCACTTTATCATACACATCAAAACAAAATATAACATCACATTTTGCTTCATTCATGATGCAATAATTATAATCAGTTAACCAACCAACTGCTCAAAAACAGAGTCTAGCTCAAAATCTTTAAGTCAGTGTTCTTAGGCTCTTTTCGCAACCATGGTTTCAGCTCCCGTTCTGGTTTTAGGTTCGATCCGTTATTTTGGAAAACGCGCTCTTTCAATATCCTGAGATCGTGGTTACAAAAAGGGCCATAAAATACCTCAACACACAGAATCCAGTTGTTCAATACGAGCATTTTTACAATACAGTGCACCCTCTACAGTATGCCCTGGAGAGGCAGGTTTCGCAGTGTTTCGTTGAGAAAAGGTTGACATACTTTTGGTCGTCCCACTCCCCCTGCCCAGTAACCGGTTGCATATGTTTGTTCATTTTTTGTGGTTTGCATGCAGATAAAGCATGCAGATCGTACTTCTCTGCTGTGTTAACAACATAATAGATAATATTTTTGGGAGGCCAGTGGGTGTTTTTCACTATGTCAGCCATTTGAAGGCCCCAAACTGCCCAAGAAGTGCCGAGGTTGTGAATGTGATCTTTTTAACAACTGCTTCTAGGAACAATGGCCCTTTTAGGTAAACTATGGAGGGCGTGAATCACCCGTATTGCTTATGGCACCATACCTCGAATCCTCCGAGATGTAGTCTAGTTCCTTGCCTTCGAAATCTCCCTCATCGCTTTCCTCCTCCCCTTCATCATCGGAATCCTGCTTCTTTTTCCTGCTCCGTCTCTTTTTCACTCCCTTTTTCTTGGACTTTGATTTGGCTGTGAGCAAAAAACTCCGAAATTAAGCTACTTTTAACTACTTAAATTAACTACTAGTCACATTGCACCACCTCAACGTGTACAGAACATTGCTGATCGTATGGTCATGAGAATGTGTCATGCCGATTCTGCGCTCTTTACATTCAAAACATTCTTTTTCTCGCATACAAAGCACAAAAAAAACCTTTAACCCACATACCTCAGTTGTCTCATCTCTCAAAAGTTCCCAACCTCATCCATTAACCTTTGATCAACTTTCAATATCCACCTTCAACCTTCCCTTGCCCACGCACAAAACACCCACTATGGTCAACGAGCATTCGCAGTGGCTGCACCAGCTCTCTGGAACTAGCTCCCTCTGCACATCCGAGATTCACCCTCCATCAACTCATTCAAGACTTGGTTGAAAACACATAAGTTACACAATCGAGAGCACTTTGAAAATGCCCTTACATAATGCGCTATTAAATTACTTTTCACATAAATCATAAAAGGAACGTTCTTCATGTTCTTGAAACAATTTTAGCAGGGCCAGAAATTACACAATTCAAAATCATATAATCATGTTGCAGAGTTTTTCACTGAGACTACAATCTGTTACACTATCTATTAGCAGAAGACCTTGGACGCTTCATATGTCCCAGATACAAAATAAACAATTTATAAAAATGATTTCCAACACAAATTTTGCACATTATTATAGCACATTCATTAAAAACAATTTGAATTTTAAGTAGCTGGAAGTAAAATTTGAGTTTTATTCACACGTCTGTGTAAAGCCCGCTTCATACTTCAGGCCAATACGAATGCGAAGCAAATTAACTTAAAACTTAAAATTAACTGATATCATCTGTAAAAGTTTTAAGAAAATCGGAGTGTCTATAATCAGCGTTGATTTCTGATAAGACTGATTTGTAATTTACCATTTGGTTCATCATCATCACTGATGTAAGCATCACTCTCCCCGGACGTCATCAGATCTTGATAATCGTCATCTTCTGTAATCCTCTGAAAAAAAAAGGAAAAAAAACAAAAATAAACATCTCTATATCCATGATTTGTATTTGTCATTACTTGACATGAGTCAAAGATAAATTCTGAAAACTTATCACTAACAGTTGCCATTGTTATTAATATTATTATTGTGGCAAGTCGTGGCCGAGTGGTTAGTACGTCGGACTCAAGCTCTGGTGGCTGAGTCATCGAAGTGTGGGTTCAAGTCCCGTTCATGACACTTGTGTCCTTGAGCAAGGCACTTAACCATAATTGCTCCATAAAAGTTGGGGAGGTAGCGCTTTCTGCTCTACCAGCCAGGCTTCTGATAGATGATACCCAAGCCTACATCCTTACGGACTGTAAAGGGGGTTACCCTGTTTCAGCCCCAGGAGTAGGTGGCAACGGCCCCTGGGAAAAACAGTTGATTTGTAGCCCACACCTTGAGTGGCTTATTGGCCTTGTGTGTCTGGCGACTTCCATAAAAAAAAAATGTTAAAAAAAATTAAAGGGGGGGGGTCTAAGGTCAAATTCTGTTTTGTGATACACCAATATTCTAATAGATAGATAAAATAGATAGGAAATTATTCGTCTCTAACCTCATGTTAAAATGGTAATTTTATTTGAAACTCTTTCAGAGAGAAATTTGACACATTACATCATTGGACATCAACAATAAATGGGTCTGTACATTCCACACAGGAATTTTTTGTTTGTCCAAAGGTCAATATTTAACACCGTTATATTTGAATGTCATAGAAAATTTAGGAATGAACTCAAAAATTCCCCGTACAAAATGTACCGGGCCTTCTAACAGGTATGAGGCCTCATTGGATGTTTATGGATGTTAACAAATTTCGAGTATAAAATAAAATGACACTTTACAACATTTGAACATGAGGTTTGTAACAGACTTGTAGTAATTTTTTCCCACTTTCATAATGACTCTATCTATTGGAAGCTAAGTGCATCACAAAACTGAATTTGACATTAGAGCCCCGCCCCTCTTTATTTATACCAGGAAATATCGGTCATACAATCTTACCAGATCAACCTTCTTCCTTCTCGTCTTGGTCTTGGCCTTCAACTCTTCCTCATCCTCTTTGCTTAGTTCCTCCCCAGTGCTTTCCTTCATCCGCTTTTCTACCATCAGGGAGAAGAAATTAAAGGTGCGGTCTCTCCTACAAACCAAAACAAAAATGATCTTTTGATTGACCATAAATGGACTGGCCTCTCATCAAGCAAGCTTTGTGGTTATAAAGCCTTCTGCTAGAGAATGTGGAGGTTTGTCAGTTAGATTCTCTCATTATATGCGTGCCTACAAACGTCACACTTGCCTTGGGGTAAGTTCCACTCTGGCAAACAGCACAAACGTTTGGCAACTTTAGGCGTTCCTTTTCAAACTGGAATACATTGGACACAAAAGGCATTTGCAGCGTTTACGAAATTTGGCAAACGGTCAAGAGGAGTATGTTAGCGTATCTTCGCCAACTTTTAAACTCTAACAAAATTGACAAAAGCAGTGACGAGTCCATGAAAATAAGACTAATCTGAACTCAACCACACCTCAAACAAATCAGATTGTTTGCCGTACAGTTTTTTAATTCAATTAAAAACAATTTGTTGAATTTAAGTAGTAATGAAAATGGTCTATTTTTATTTTAAAGAGTAGATGACACTCGAAATAATAATTATTAATACTGCAAAATGACTAGTCCAACAAATTGAAGTGAACATGTGCACAGCTTTGGAATACATTGCGTTCCGGTCCAAACTGTTAGCGTCCTGCAAATTTTATGAACGGTAGCCCTAACAGTCGCGTGAGTGAAATGCACCCCTCTAGAGGCAATTAATTTCCCAGTGAATCCTGGAGAAAATTCCATCTTTCGTAATACACCAGAAGTCTTTGATAATGGAACAAAAAATATAAGTTTTATTGGCAAGTTCTAGTTCACCTTTATGAGAAGAAAGGTTAATTTGTTAACATCCAGTTCACAAATTATATCACAAAGATACTGCCAAAATAGGAAGAACACCAACATAGGGCTGGATAGCTCAGTTGGTAGAGAGGCGGAAGGTACAGCTGGTAGTCGCAGGTTCAAATCCCGGTCAAGTAAATTTTTCTTTGTTCAACATAAAAATTGTATTTTTATGCAGGATATAAAAATGCTCCTCAGCATGAAACTAAGTTCTTCGTGTAAATCGTAAACATACTTCTTTTTTTTTGTTAACAAACATTGACCACCATGTTGTATGGGCGGCCTCAGGTATCACAAAATATATCACTGGGTTGGTATAAATTTGTTCTTTTTATTAAAACACTTAAACCACTCTTTTATTAAGAGCATGTGTACTTTTTAATAATGCAGTTCTTCTTAGCGCTTTATCACACCTGATCGGTGTCTCAAAGCACTCAGTATTTTTCCTGCAAGGTATGTGGATTTATGTTTTTGAAGTATCAAACCTGTTCTTCTACCGTAAAACCGTTACATGGTGCTGTGGCGCAATCTGCAGCCGATCAAACCAGGAACACCGGGGCGAACCCCTTCTCTTTGCGATAAGTGCACTGGGTTCTTTCACGTGCATTACACAACACACGGGACCTACTTCTTTACGTCCCATCCGAAGGACAGTGTCACGACCGGGACTCGGACCCACACTCTGCTGATCAGAAACACAACAGCTTGAGTCTGGTGCTCTTATCCGCTCGGCCAAGACACGTCATTTTGTTTTGGGTAGCACAATTTATCGATCCTTGATATGGGTAACATTAATGGTATTAAATGATTGAAAAAAAAAATGTTAGCACTGAAGGCTGCCTTTTGTAAAACTTGCAGCTGTAACATTGCAAAATAAAGGTCTGTAGTGCATGTCAACTGCTTCTTTTTTGTAAGTGACCTCCCCTGAACGAACTCTTTGTTGGCATTGTGTTGTGAATCCATTTAGGAAGATCCCTGGTAAGTTTCAAGTGAGTTCAGGTGAACCTAACACCCTGCAACCCACCTTCCGAACTCCTCCTCTGCCTCCTCAGCCGTCAGTGTCTTGTGTTTAGCAACGGACGTGAAGCTGTACCAAGAATCAACTGGCGAGGCTTCAAAGGTTCCGTCTGCTTGCTGCTTGAAGACATAATAGCTGGAGTTCTCACTGATAAGACCTTCCTTTTTGCCCTTGAACCTGCAAGAAATTATCAAGACGATAAAAAAAAACAATTCTAGAGCACCAAGCATGCCTGATACCCAGAGGGCAGTTCGATTCCTTTATTTTAGCAGCAGGTACCACATCGATCTTAAATTTGCAAATAGGATACAAAATTTACAAATTTTATTTGTGTTTTACCCAAACACTAAAAAAGTACCGAGTACACAGTGCTTAACATACATTAGTGTATGGGTAAAGCACAAATGATATTCTTTATCCCTGTTGCAAATTGATCATTTATTTGATAATCTAAAGCCAACATAAAAGAGCACTTCATCATTTTTTGCTTCAATAGGTTGATCCACAGGCATGTCAAAGGTAAGAATTCCATGCACTGAACATAATGTTTTTTTTTTTAAATGTTTGTTGAAAGAATCTCCAGATGCCAATTCAATGTTTTCCCGTCCAGCCTGACAGGATTATTTTCTCGGCATTCTCAGAATCCTTTTTCTTTGAAAATATCGCTGGGACAAAGAAACATTGACTTGACAAAGCCAAGAGAACAAAGATTCTCTTTATTGAACTGTGATTTTTGTTTTCTCTTCTGAAAAAATGTCAAATTTATGCCCCATGAATTGCAAAACCTCGTCATGAGCTATGGCATAGGATTGGTAGTGAATACAGAACTAAGGCATATGGATCCCCGGTTGACTTTGACTTACCTCCATTGAGCTAAAATACAATGAATAAACAATGGTGGAAGCCTCTCAATGTCTCGTAATCCTCTTCTTGGAACAAAAGGACAAAGGTCTGGAATCGGGGAAAACACAATAACTCCTGCACAGTAGGAGTATTTACCGCCATATTTCCTGCTTCTCTGGTTGAAACGAAGCGTTACACAGCGTGTGCGTGCTTTGTGCTAACTCAGCAGTGGAATGTCCGGGCCACCTTTGTTCCAGTATTTCGATTTTACACAATGGCGTGTTTTGACGGTGCCTGTTTGCTGGCTCAAAAATATTTTTGCGGATACATGTCAACCATGTGGCGTGTCGTGGCCAAGCGGATAAGAACACCGGACTCAAGCTCTGGTGTTTCTGATCAGCAGAGTGTGGGTTCGAGTCCTGGTCATGACACTTACTTGTCCTTAAGCAAGACACTTAACCATTATTGCTTTGTCCTTCGGATGGGACGTAAAGCCGTTGGCCCCGTGTGTTGTGTAATGCACATAAAAGAACCCAGTGACACTTATCGCAAAGAGAAGGGGTTCGCCCCGGTGTTCCTGGTCTAATCGGCTGCAGATTGCGCCACCGTATCTTGTGAACCATTACGTGGTGCTATGTAAAGGAAAAGGTCTCATACTTCAAAAACGTAACTCATTATACCTTGCAGGAAATACTAAGCGCTCTGAGACTCCCATAGGGTGTAATAAAGCGCTATATAAAAACTGCGAATTATTATTATTATTATTAACCAGCGCCAACTGCCTACTTACTTCTTGCCTGGATTACCTAGTTGCTTGAGGATCCAGGGCTGGTTTTCCTCTTTGTACTTCTTGGCGACAATGCCGTACTTCTTCCGCCTGGCCTCTTCCCTTACCTCCCGTCCAAATTCACTTCCAGCTCCGTGGGACGGCATATCTGGATTCAGCATCTTGAACTCCTTCAAGTTATTCTCACGTTCCATCTTTGCCTAGAAATAAAACAGCATTCATAAAAATGAAGAGGTATTTTGGGGGTTTACTAAAATCAAAAACAAAGATTTTAGTCTACTTCACGCCCAAAATTGTCTGATTTACCTGTTTCCATTTGGATAAATCCACATTGTCTCCTCTGTTAAACTGCATTACGCTGTATTTCCTTGACTGTTTCCTGTCAATAATAAAAACAGACAGGGTTAAAGGTGCCATCCAGCCACATGTTCCTGACCTACTTGCCCCCAGAAATAACCCGAGCTGCAAATGATCCCAAACACCCAGACCCCATTTCCACCTACTAGGCTTTAACCCAAGTCTGCTTGACGGGTCACAATATAAAAAACACTTCTTGCCCAAGTCCAAGTAGCGCTTTGTTGCATTACAATAAACATTCCCTTTTTTTATACTGTCTTGCAAATAAACATACACAACTAACTAAGTACTACTGAAAGATTTCATGATTCTCTTCACCCCTCCTATTGACTCAATTCACCTGACGTCATCATTACAATAATCCGAAGTCAATGGCTCTGCCTTGGTTGGTGCCCTTGAAATGTTCCAGTACAAATTTACAATTTCCTCGTACAAGTGCCCTTGTTCAAGAAGAAAATGCCTTGGTGCCCTTGCCCTTCCAAGAACAAAGCAATCAGGCCTGAATAAGGATGCACACTTTTGCTTAAATCTGCTTGCCTTCAAATCTGGAAATATTTATATCATGTAAAACGCTAATCCCATTGGTGTTGTTTTTTTCTATTTAATGTTAAACTTTTCCAAAAATGCCCAAACAGGTTACGATAATACATGACTTACGTTTGTAGTTTGACGATACACTTGGCTGGTTCGGCTGGTCCCATTGTCGATGATGACGGCCTTGAGGGTCCTTTAATAAAGCTCTAAAGTGTGAAAAATTTACATTGCTGAATTTACAAAAATTGTGGATTTTATTAACCTTCCTACTATAAGCCAAACGTGAATGTGCAATCAGTGGCGTAACTAAGGAGGGTCATGGGGGAGGGCACGTGGCCCCCCCCCCATTTGAAATCTGGACTTTTGAGATTCAAAATTATCAGAATAAAATGTTACATTTTATGAGCTTTTATTATTTACACGCAGAATGTATTTTGTTTTACCTAAACACGTCAGAAGAGCGCTAAAAAGAGGCTTGTTTAGGAAAAATGCAAACGGAAACTACAGTTTTAATTGGCCAAAAGTGCCCCCCAAGGAAAAATGGTGCCCCCCCCCCCTTGTGCCCCCCCCCCCCTAAAATTTTACCCTAGTTACAGCGCTGGGTGCAATTCGAATTCTTCAGACTACATCCAACTTTCCTATGTCACATGGTAAGGGGTAAGCTTTTTCTTAGGTACATAACTTTTTACATGTACTTGGTTGTTTTTCATACAGAACTCTTCCAAGAGGGAATATAACTTGGAGGTTTGATGAAGGTGGTCAAGCTTTTAATTATTTTCAAGAGATGATCAATAAACCAGGTATGAAGTAGAGGCTCAGGAGGCAGGAGGTTGGCATCTCTGAGTCTGATGGTGGGACGGACTAAAGAATGTGCATAGATTGAAGTCTTTGTGTAATAATGACGGCGCATAAGAGACGACAAACACCCATACACAATTCTCAATGAAATGTGTGGCACAAGGATACCAGTATTCACTGATGTGGAGGTTGCCCCGAGCAACATGTGGCAGATATTCAACTTGATCATTCACCTAATTGAACAAGGCATGCACCAGACATTCCAATTATAATTGGAATTAATTAATTATTGACCTTCAAAAAAGAAAATTCAAGCACACGTTTCATTGCATGGCCAGAACTCAACTCGCGTATTCACGCCCACAGGAAATAAAATGGCATTTAGCGAGTAGCATTGTCAAGACCACTGTAGACGCGAAAATGGCTTATTTTTCATAATTTCCACACTTTCCTTTGACTAAGAGTTCAAAGTGCCTGTTCCTCTAGCTAGGTCTGTCAACCTTGCTGAAAAGGTAAGAATTTAACCTAAATTTAGGGAAATAAAGTAGCAGTTGGATACGGTATTTTTGCCCGTATAAATATACACTCCTCACAAGGAATATTTAAAATGGGACATAAAGTTTGACATCCATTAAAATTTTGTTTTTTAAATCCCTTATTAAATTAGACAGTTAGTGTCAACTTTCTAGATTAGAAAAAGGCAGTCGGATATGGAAATTTTTCTTCAAAATTAGCTACAAAGAACCTGGGGCTTTCCCGTGTTTTCCTGGCATGTTAATTGGAGTGAATTGTCCTGATAGGGGCTCTACCAACTCTGCGAATACGATTCGGCTGCAGATTGTCGCTGACAAATCTGCTGAGTGCTGTTGGAATCTGACAAGTGACACTGCTGACAATGCAGTTGAGTTAGACCATGGTTAGACAGACAATGACATTTTCATTCATTGATGACAAGGCAGAGTTATAAAGTTTAGTCTGGTTCTATTTGCACGACATCACGTATATAAAATCGATTGACACGACTAGGAACACGACCAAAAGACAGCGGCTGTCTTTTTCACTTCACATCTAGTAAAAAACATTTAAAACATCTTTCCAAATGCGAATATTTGCAATAATACTTTAGAAATAAATCTCAAGGTACTGGAAATTGTAATTTGGACTCAATACTCACCGTTTTAAGAGACATTATAAACGCGTTGTAAACTCAGTCATATGCTTCCTTTCCCGTCAATTTACTACCAAACTGAAGCTAGCCCGTTATTGGGCCCAAAATAGCCAACCGCGTATTCGCGGAAATTCCAGCCGCGTATTCGCGAAATAGAACACAAGCGGTACAGGGAGGTGAAGAAAAGGCTAATTTTTATGAAATATCTCTGCAAGAGTCCGTATGTTATCTTAACGAAGTCTGAAATATTTGCAACAACTTACAACTTTTAAAAAGACATTATTCTAATTTAATACCTTTTTGTCCTAACAAAGAATTAAACAAAGAAAGCAACGTTGGTAAATAACAGAAAATAAGCCACAAACACGGAGACGATGTGCGTGTATGCATTTTGGCATGCGTAAACACCATTTAAATATCAAACGTAAAATGAAAACAATTTGTACACTTCATTATGAGTAAAAGTGGGGTTTTTTTTGTCCAGAATCCTAAAAACCAGTACACTGGGCATAACAAAATTTTGAGCTGGCTAATTTGGTCCACTAATTAGTGCTTAATTACCAACAAATACATGGACGCCATTTTCACATACAATAACACACATATTGCTTTGCGGTCGAGACCAGTACCTCTTGAAAAGTATTTGTACCCTTCATTAGGACTAAAAGTGGGATTTTCAGTTCAGAATCCTAAAAACCGGTATACTTGGCATACCAGTTTTTTGAGCTGGCTAATTTGGCCGACTAATTAATGCTTAATTAGCAACAAATACATAGACGCAATTTTCACTACTATCAAAGGAGGCGCGAAGCTAACATGGATAGATTGTGTGTAACGAATATCAACTGACCCTGGTTCGAATCCTGGCCTTATGGTGTGGTTTTTTAATCTAGTTATAATACATTATTTATACATAAGGTAATCGATTTACATAAAATAGCACTTCTCAGGCGGAGTACTAAAAGCGCAACACGGTATAGATCGATGAAGTGCAAATCCCAGGACCGACGTGTGATTCCTGGTTTGTGTTATTGTTTAAACTGTAAAAGGTATTTTATTATTGTACATAAGTAAAATAGTATTTTACGCGTAGTACAATTAGCACAACACGGAAGGTCGATGAAGTGCATTTCGTATGACCGGGGTTCGATTCATAGTAAGTTCGTCTTTTGTTTTTGTCATTTGTTGTTGTTTTTTCTACTGTAAAAGGTCATTATGTTATTTGTATATATTTAAAAAAGCACTTTTTATACGGATCACAATTAGCGCAACAGGGTAGATCGATTAAGAGTATATCGTATAAACTGGGGTTTGATTCCATGCCTGTTCGTGTTTTGTTTTTTTAACTGTAAAAGCCAATGTATTATTTGTATAAAGAAAAATTACACTTTTGAAGAGGAGAACAATTAGTGCAACAGGGAAGACCGATGGAGAGCACTATCGCAAGAGCGGGAACGGGGTTCGATTCCTGGTACGTTCGTTTTTTGTGTTGTTTTTTTTTAACTGTAAAAGGTAATTAATTTACATAAAATAGCACTTCTTAGGCGGAGTACAATAAGCGCAACACGGTAGATCGATGAAGTGCAAATCCCAGGACCGACGTGTAATTCCTGGTTTGTGTTATTGTTTAAACTGTAAAAGGTATTTTATTATTTTATTTGTATATAAATAAAATGGCATCTTACGTGAGTACAAATAGCACAACACGGAAGCTCGATGAAGTGCATAACACCAGACCGGGGTTCGATTCCCGGTATATTCACATTTTGGTTTTTTAAGTTGCTATAAAAGGTTACTTGTTATGTGTATATATTAGTAAAATATCACTTTTTACGTGGAGTACAGGTAGCGCAACTGGATAGTTGAGGTACTGCGAATCGCTAGACCGAGGTTCAATTCCAGGTTAACGGCAATGTATAGCAAAACCAAAAAGTTTCTTTTTTACGAACTTGATCAATACGTTTGAAACGAAGCCCTATATATACCGACCAAAAATAGGCTGGTGGTGGGCAAGAACTTAGCACAAAAAGAACACTGACTGACTTGAAGTAAGAAAATGGGGGGTTCGAAACCCTTAAAAGAAAAAAACGAAAAAACGAAAAAACGGAAAAACGGAAAAACGGAAAAACGGAAAAACGGAAAAACGGAAAAACGGAAAACCGGGGAACGGGCAACGAGCAAGTTCGCAGCGTGAGCCCCAGCGCGAGCACCAAAAGCTGCAACAAGTCTCGCCGCAACAAGTCTCGCCGCAGCAAGTCTCGCCGCAGCAAGTCTCGCCGCAGCAAGTCTCGCCGCAGCAAGTCTCGCCGCAGCAAGTCTCGCCGCAGCAAGTCTCGCCGCAGCAAGTCTCGCCGCAGCAAGTCTCGCCGCAGCAAGTCTCGCCGCAGCAAGTCTCGCCGCAGCAAGTCTCGCCGCAGCAAGTCTCGCCGCAGCAAGTCTCGCCGCAGCCAGTCTCGCCGCAGCCAGTCTCGCCGCAGCCAGTCTCGCCGCAGCCAGTCTCGCCGCAGCCAGTCTCGCCGCAGCCAGTCTCGCCGCAGCCAGTCTCGCCGCAGCCAGTCTCGCCGCAGCCAGTCTCGCCGCAGCCAGTCTCGCCGCAGCCAGTCTCGCCGCAGCCAGTCTCGCCGCAGCCAGTCTCGCCGCAGCAAGTCTCGCCGCAGCAAGTCTCGCCGCAGCAAGTCTCGCCGCAGCAAGTCTCGCCGCAGCAAGTCTCGCCGCAGCAAGTCTCGCCGCAGCAAGTCTCGCCGCAGCAAGTCTCGCCGCAGCAAGTCTCGCCGCAGCAAGTCTCGCCGCAGCAAGTCTCGCCGCAGCAAGTCTCGCCGCAGCAAGTCTCGCCGCAGCAAGTCTCGCCGCAGCAAGTCTCGCCGCAGCAAGTCTCGCCGCAGCAAGTCTCGCCGCAGCAAGTCTCGCCGCAGCAAGTCTCGCCGCAGCAAGTCTCGCCGCAGCAAGTCTCGCCGCAGCAAGTCTCGCCGCAGCAAGTCTCGCCGCAGCAAGTCTCGCCGCAGCAAGTCTCGCCGCAGCAAGTCTCGCCGCAGCAAGTCTCGCCGCAGCAAGTCTCGCCGCAGCAAGTCTCGCCGCAGCAAGTCTCGCCGCAGCAAGTCTCGCCGCAGCAAGTCTCGCCGCAGCAAGTCTCGCCGCAGCAAGTCTCGCCGCAGCAAGTCTCGCCGCAGCAAGTCTCGCCGCAGCAAGTCTCGCCGCAGCAAGTCTCGCCGCAGCAAGTCTCGCCGCAGCAAGTCTCGCCGCAGCAAGTCTCGCCGCAGCAAGTCTCGCCGCAGCAAGTCTCGCCGCAGCAAGTCTCGCCGCAGCAAGTCTCGCCGCAGCAAGTCTCGCCGCAGCAAGTCTCGCCGCAGCAAGTCTCGCCGCAGCAAGTCTCGCCGCAGCAAGTCTCGCCGCAGCAAGTCTCGCCGCAGCAAGTCTCGCCGCAGCAAGTCTCGCCGCAGCAAGTCTCGCCGCAGCAAGTCTCGCCGCAGCAAGTCTCGCCGCAGCAAGTCTCGCCGCAGCAAGTCTCGCCGCAGCAAGTCTCGCCGCAGCAAGTCTCGCCGCAGCAAGTCTCGCCGCAGCAAGTCTCGCCGCAGCAAGTCTCGCCGCAGCAAGTCTCGCCGCAGCAAGTCTCGCCGCAGCAAGTCTCGCCGCAGCAAGTCTCGCCGCAGCAAGTCTCGCCGCAGCAAGTCTCGCCGCAGCAAGTCTCGCCGCAGCAAGTCTCGCCGCAGCAAGTCTCGCCGCAGCAAGTCTCGCCGCAGCAAGTCTCGCCGCAGCAAGTCTCGCCGCAGCAAGTCTCGCCGCAGCAAGTCTCGCCGCAGCAAGTCTCGCCGCAGCAAGTCTCGCCGCAGCAAGTCTCGCCGCAGCAAGTCTCGCCGCAGCAAGTCTCGCCGCAGCAAGTCTCGCCGCAGCAAGTCTCGCCGCAGCAAGTCTCGCCGCAGCAAGTCTTGCTGCATTAATTAGGTATGCCCAGTGTACTGGTTTTTAGGTTTCTGGACTAAAAATCTTTCTTGCAGTCATAATGAAGGGTTCTATTTGTTTTGGTATTTAAAACCCTGGGGTCATCCGCAAAGAAAACTTTACGCTGTGTAACCACAAGTTGATTTTTTATCAACACCCTGTCTTTTAGGTCAATACCCCCCCCCCCCCCCCCCTCCCCCAAGCCCAAAGCTATATTAAATGACCATGGGGGTGAATTGGAGAGACAGTCAAGACTTAAGCCCGGTTCATACTTCACGCGATTGCGAACGCGAAGCGAATTTGACGTCACTCTCCTACATTCGCTGTCAATTTCGCAAGAAGTTGAACACATTTTAACTGGGGCGAATTGTTCGTCGCATTCACGTGAAGTATGAACTGGGCTTTAGACTTGTTTTATTTACGATCAGTGTGCAGCCGCAAGTTGTTTTCACAGAGTACATACCGCCCTGTGCCAAAGATCCTTAGCACAGGGGTCAATAAATTACTGTACCGAGACAGGTGGCTGCTGTCTTTCAACACTCCTTACTTTGCAGTGGTTAGGGTCTGGCCAATGAAAGTCTACAGACTTGTGGGGGTATACCAGGGGTGAGGTTTACCTGGAATCTTGGCCTTTTTTGGCCCATTGAAAAAAAAGTTATGGTCATATTTGGTAGTACCTGCTGAATTTTATCATCTTGTGGCTGACACAAGGGTTTTAAATAGCGTTTACGCCAGCCATAATGCATTCACGCACATTGTCTCCGTGTTTGTGGCTTATTTTCTGTTATTTACAAATGTTGCTTTCTATGTTGAATTCTTTGTAAGGACTAATAGGTATTAAATTTGAATATTTTATTTTAAAAAGTTGTAAGTTGATACAAATATTTCAGACTTTATTAAGATAACATACGGAGTCATGCAGCGCCGATATTTCGTAAAAAAATTAGCTCTTTCTTCATCTCCCTGTACCGCATGCGTTCTATTTCGCAAATACGCGGCTGTCATTTTAGCGAATACGCGGTTGGCTATTTTGGGCCCAATAACGGGCTAGCTTCAGTTTGGTAACTTTACGTTACGCTTACGGGCTGCGCTTACGGGCTACCTGCCTGACCTCCGACCTCCGGGTGAAGACCTCACCATTTTTTCAGCATTGGATAACATTTTTACTTTAGGGGTAAATGTAACAAATTATTTTTAAGTATTAAAAAATAATGTTAAAATATTCAATTTTAATAAAACACAAAGCAATTTCGTGTTTAATAAAATATTCATAGGCTTATTAAAGTTAATAAATATTTTAGAATTCTGGAAAAAGAAACTTTACTTATGATAACACCCCCTAGAGCTTCAATGGATTGCTCTCAAAAGAACTCTCTCCTCGCTCTCTCACACACTGCTCCAAAACGTTCAGGAGGAACTTTTGGATCCGAATGTTATCAAAAAATTGTAATCTAATTTTCACTTTAGACAGCCTTTGAAACTTAATGACAGCCTTAAAATGACACACAATGAAAGCAGAGCTCAGTGGTATAAAGAGGGAGCCATAGGTCTTGGAGGTGAATATTTCAACTCAATTCAATTCAATTCAATTAACATTTTTTATAAAATTACCTATTTTAGTATTTATTAATTAATATTCTGTATATGCATAAACATTGACTGTGTGGCGGCGAAGCCCGGGGTAGCCAGGGGGAGGGAAGGTGGCAGGTGGGGTGGTAGCCCCACTAGTGTGGCAAGGATTTTTGACATCGGTTGAATCCTTAGCCACACGTCCAAGCCTATCTTTTGTGCAGCTCGTCCCCCAATCCGCCGCACCGAAACCTAACGGGTGGGGCGCTGGATTTTAACTAACTAAATGTGTCCACGTACCTCTTAAGTCTTAGTCTTAGCTTCCCTCCGGTACTTTGGCTGTTGAAGTTGCTAACCTTATTAAGGGCAAATAGTTATTTGAATTTTGCTCAAAATTACTCCACACAAATAGATATCGCTTATCGGCTAGCGATCGGGGCCATTTTGATTACCCAGAATGCAATGCCATCACGAAGTCACGAGAGTGCAAAAACAATTCAGCGGCTGTTTCACGTGACAGCTACAGCTAATGAAACAGCTTAGAATACAAAATGCATGGAGTCAGAAAAAGTGCACGCACCAATCTATGCATGGCATCGGTTGCATGCACGCATAGCTTGGTACTTGCACTTTTTTCTGACTCCATTCTGAAATTGTTTTTATACTCTCGCGCCACCCGTGATTTCGTGATGGCATTGCATTCTGGGTAATCAAAATGGCCCCGATCGCAAGCCGATAGTATTTGTGTGGAGTTATTTTGAGCAAAATTCAAATGATTATTTGCCCTTAATAAGGTTAGTAACTTCAACAGCCAAAGTACCGGAGGGAAGTTAAGAGGTACGTGGACACATTCAGTTGGTTAAAATCCAGCGCCGCACCCGTTAGGTTTCGATGCGGTGGATTGGGGGACGAGCTGCACAAAACATAGGCTTGGACGTGTGGCTAAGGATTCAACTGATGTCAAAAATCCTTGCCACACTAGTGGGGCTAAACCCCTGTCAGCCTCAGGACACAGTGAAATTTGCTATAATCGTAGAACTAAATCAGTAACTGGGACGCTGTACTCCTTTTTTTGAGATTTTGACATTATCGTTCGTACTAGCAATATTGTCAAAATCTCAAAAAAAGGAGTACAGCGCCCCAGTTACTGGGACCCTCGGTCTAATGTATTAACAAACACAAAATCCATTGAAACATTTACAGCATTAAACTATCATACATCATGGAGGAATGCATCTGTAGCCATCATGTAGAAAAAAGTGAAGCATTGTTTTTATAAATTTTATGTAGCTTTAAGAATATAGTTTTCACTACAACAGACAGTTAAAGACTTGGTCATAACTGGTCCTAGAGTTACTGGACCCAACAACACTTTTTTTAACACTTGGATGTTATCCGGTGTATGTACATAAACTGGATAATATCCAAATGTTCAAAAAAAGGGTTGTTGGGTCCAGTAACAAGTCTTGAGTGAAAAATTCATGATTTTTAAATAAAATTCCAACACATTGTTGTTGTAGTTGGCGTGTTATATGGAGTCACCAGTGTATGTGTTGGACATCCGTTTGACACAATCAAGACTAAGATGCAAGCACAAGCTGGCTTTGAGAAAGATGGACTCTTCCGAACCCTCACCAAGACCTTCAAAACACAGGGTATCATTGGATTCTATAGGTAAGCATAAATACTTACAGGTAAGCATAAACGCTTGCAGGTAAGCGTTAAAAGCTTATAGGCAGACAGGCGTGTCTTGGCTGAGCAGATAAGAACACTCTTGTGTTTCTGATCAGCAGAGTGTGGGTTCGAGTCCCAGTCTTGACATTTGTGTTCTTAAGCAAGAAACTAGATTATTATTACTGCATCCGTTGGATGGGACGTAGGTCCCGTGTGTTGTGTAATGCACGTAAAAGAACCCAGCAGTGCACTTATCGCAAAGAGAAGGGGTCCGTTCTGGTCTTGCTGGTTTGATCAGCTGCAGATTGCGCCACAGCACCTTGTAAACCGTTACATGGTGCTATGTAAAGGAACAGGGGTGGGTTTCACAAAACGAGTCCTAACTTAGGACTGGTCCTAACTTACGACTAGTCCTATAGTTAGTACTAGTTACTAGTCCTAACTCGAGATAAGACTAGTCCTAGTGCTTTGTGAAATCCACACCAGGTCTCATACTTGAAAACGTAACTCCGCATACCTTCCAGGAACAAATACTGAGTGCTTTGAGGCACCCATCGGGTGTGATAAAGTGCTAGATAAGAACTGCGTATTACTATTATTATTGTTATTAAAAGCTCACAGATAAGCATCATTCTTACTCCAGTTCAGTTCTGCTCAGCCAGAAGCTAGTCCCACTTGTATGGTGCCACAAATTTTGTCAAACTGGCTGACTGTTCGATCATCTGCAGTTTGTTGAAATCCGTATCACAATAGTGAGGCTAGCCAGAGGGGTATCTGGCTGTCCTTCTGCATTGTCTGTCTGTCTGGTGTTTACAAAGTGTTTTGTATTTCGTGAGCATTTATAACTCCTTAGACACTTGGACACTAAATAAGTTCTCCCTATTAATATTATCAGGACCTAACACCTTGGTTTTCGGTAAGTCAATGCCTCCCCCTTCATGGAAAATCAAGCGGGAATTCACTTAGATATTGATGTTGGGCGCAACCAAGCCAACTTTGATCGTTGAGCGATCAGTTGATCATGACATTTGATATGTTGATCCCACTGCCACCAGTCGAACACTTTTTCTTTAAAATTCACAACTCTAGTGGAGTTTTTTTTTTAAGGTAAGTATAGTTTGAGATATCCTTCGGAATTGACCAATCGTGCAATACAATCAACCGATCACACAATGCGATCAACCAATCGCTGCGATCAACCAATCGTGCCCAACACTGATACAGGTCTGATAATTGCCTCTATTCCCCCAGACCTGGAATTACACGGAGGCCATGGCCGCTGTTGCCCTGGTCTTGGCCTTGGTGCCCCTTCAAAAGTTTCCTATAGACTTTTAAGATTGTCCATTTGCAAAATGAAAATGGCTTTGCCCTCTCGAGTCAAAGATAAATTTCTAGCCTGTAACCATGGTGGTTGTCTTAGTGCCTTCTGAAATGTTCCAGTGGATATTTGTCTATCAGAAGTGCAATTTACTTAAAGAAAAAAAACTGCCTCGCCCTTGCTCTTACGAGAGCAAAGTATCAGGCGTGTTGATAATATTAAAAAGACAAATTAACTATATTATTGATGTAACCCTTTCTTTTCTCTGACTATTGTTTTGTTTTTTTTCCTCTCTAACAGGGGTTCCATTCCAGTCCTGTGGGGTTCAGGCATTTATAGATCCACTCAATTTGGAGTTTTTGAATCCATGTAAGTATTAATACAGATAAAAAATAGAGTGAAGCTACCATGCCAAGGGAAAGCTACTTTTAAAACAACGAGACAGATCACTCAGCAAGATTGTTCCAACTAAACTTTAACCAAGTTGTTGGCTCGGTTAGGCTTGGTTATGAGCAGTTCATGGGATGAAAGGAGTTTAAGGAGGATAGCGCCCTCTGTGTGTGATGTTTATTCTTTCCGGGCAATGGATTGTGAATAACTGACAACGGGAGAGTTTGGGAACGAAGACTATGTAATTCCAGGCTTGTCACATATGCACTGCTTTTAACTTCTGTCCTGCCAATGAAATCATTTTTCTTATCTTAAAATGTAACCATTCCTTAATGCTCGTATAACCTTTTGCCTTGTATCTTATTTTTTCCAGATATACCTTTTTAGATAATCCATTTTGCAAATCTGAGATTCCATTTACAGCAGGGCTACAAGTGTAAGTGAAATAATTGGCAATTGATTTGTGTATTCATCTATGAAACATGAGACTGGGGATCTGGCTGGTTCAGTGGTTTCTTTCCCTGCCTGTCACCTCTGTGGACCCCGGTTCAAGTCCCTACTCGGACTAGAGCCTTGCATGTGGATTGGGTTTTCAGTCCCTACCTGATGGCCTGGGTTTTCCCCATTTGGGGTTTTCCTCCCACATCTAAAACTGAACATTTCTTCTTGCTTCCTATTCACCATCCTGTTATTGGCGCTTGCGCTGTTTGATGTGTCATAAAATAAATCAACCAATCAAACAGCTTGCTTCTTGATTGTTGCCATCATCTTGTTTTTCTCCAACTGAAAGTAATGCAACTAAACTGATACTGAAATGTTTTTAAAAGTCTGGCCCCTTTTTTATAAGGAGAATCACTATTCTTGATCATTATGGTACACAGGGATCGTGACAAAGATGACACAAACAGGATAAAGATTTCTACATCTTGAATGCAGTTTTTAAAAACCTTGGCAGTCTCGTGCTTGTTTGCACATTTTGTCAGAAACTTTGGTTCCTCTGTACATGTCTAAACATGTTGAGAAAATAAAACACAGACTATATCGTCAGACTAAGTGGGAGACTTGCATAGTCTTCACAAGAAGTACTACGTCATCCTTGTTACAGGAAAACAACTTTTTTTGTCACTGCAAGCTCTAACATTTCTTGACAAATAACCTGATGTAATAAGCCACTTGACATTGGCGGCATGACACTGTACGAATCGTGTGTCTTCAAGACTACAAAGAACAGTCTTTTCTTTTTTTACAACTTGGCTCTTGATGGGGCACGGCAATTTTCCTCTGGTAAGGGCCCTTTCTATGAGGAAAATGTGAATTTGGATTGGAACTTTGCAAAGGGCACCACGGCAATGGCTGTGGGTGCCGTGGGTTAATTAAAGACCTGATAGTCTTAGAGCTGCCTAAGTAGTGCTTAACAAATTTCATCTCCACCGCAAAATTTAGTTGTAAACTATTGTAATAAATGGTTGGACTTTGTTTGACGACACAAATAACTTGACACGGGACTAATTGAACGTCGCCATGTTTGGACATGTATTTACAAAATACATCTCAACAGCTCAAGGGTCATAATGCATGACTGACAGGAACACAAAAAATGGGAGACTCTGAGAATGCTAGGTGGCAGCAGACTTGCCAGGTGGAATCATTGTTCTCGGAAATTTGCACATGCCCAGAATTGAGAAATTTACCTGGTAAGTCTGCTGCCACCTAGCGTTCCAAAGCCTCCCATTGTACATGTGTGTTTTGGCTGGTAACCTACTTCTGGTAACCTAAACTGTTATTTTGCTTTAATAGCTACTTTTTGTGCTAAAGCAGCCCAATGAAATTGGGTCCTGATAAATGAAACCGTTTTCTCTTTGTTCAACAGACGGGTCTTGCTAGCTGGAGCCTGCGGTGCTACTTCAAGAGCTATCATAGAGTCACCTTTAGAACTTGCAAAGGTAGTGGAGATCAAACGTTTGTGTTTTGTTTGAAAAAGTGGATCGAAAACTGCATCTGTTTCATTTGTTATTATTTTAAATATGTATGCATAATCCTCATTTGATAATTGCTAATAATTAAATCCTTATTTAATCATTGCTATACACAGTGGCTTTACCAGACATTTCCATATGGGGGTAGGGAAGTGTTTTTTTGGTTTTTTTTAATTATGTTTTTATGGGGTGGCTATTTAATGCATCAAACCATTCCTCTTCTCCGGTGAGCTCAAAACACTGCCGCTAGAATCATCAGCCGCACAAAGAAATGCGATCACATCACACCAATACTTCAAAGCCTTCACTGGTTGCCGGTTCAGTAACGGATTTGGTTCAAACTTCTTCTAATTACTTACAAAGCCATCAACGGATTTGCTCCCCAAAACATCACCGGTCTTATACCACAGCAGTCATCTTCTCGCAATCTACGTTCTTCTAATAAACTTCTTCACCACGTTCCCAAGTGGAAACTCAAGTCATACGGCAGCCGTACTTTTTCCAGTGCAGCACGGATATTAAGGAACGATCTCCCAATGGACATCAAAACTTTGCCAAATGTAAACATTTTCAAGAAGAGATTGAAAACTCATTTGTACTCGAGAGCATTTTCTGTTTAATTGTTTCTTTGTCAAAGCGCCTTTGAACATGCTCTATGGATACTGGCGCGATATAAATTATTTGGATTGATTGATTAGTTGATTCATTTGTGTATTTCATCGATCTCATTTTTTTTGGGGGGGGGGTCGGGGGCAAGGGTTCTGAGGGAGGGGGCTTCTCCCCCACCCTCGGTCAAGAAACAAAACGGACGATCCAATAAGGAGAATCTTTCTTCTCTTGGCATTGTCAAGTCAGGGTTTCTTTGTGCTGGCCGTACCCTCAAAGAATAAAGATTCCGGCAGTTCCGCCAAAAGAATCCGGCGAGGGGGATGGGACCAAAAAGAGAATCCTAGCAGCAACTGGTTAATTGATTTGATCTTTTCCTTTACAGATCAGACGTCAAACGCAGCAAACCTGGCAATTCAGAGGTTTATATAAGGTAAACATTACTCTTCTTTACTGGAGGTTTTCCACTGGAGGGTTTTCTAGTAGATTTTTCAAGCTTAAAAGGAACATTTATTCGTCTGACTAGTCACAGTACATAAACACTGATCCTACCTAAGCCCATGTAGCGCTTTTTGCTACACTTCATTAAACACTCATTAACTACTGCCTTGCAAAGAAACATATCCAGGGCTCGAATTTGGGGTAAAATTCCACAAGACCGCAGGGCTTGTAGCTCAAAACTTTGTACCGGACCAGAATTTATTTTACAAGACCAGAATCTTAGTGAGAAAGACCTTTCTGCAAAGTTTAAAATGGAAAGTGTTTTTATTTGAACAAACACTTAAGAGAAGATTTATCTCATTTGTCTTGAGGGTAAGTATATTTTGATACTCAACAGAATTGAAAGATATTGATCAGATTCAAAGTCAACATTTTGAACATCATTTCCGGTGTTTCTTTTTTGTTAAAGATATTACACAGTGAGGTATTATTATTCAATTGAAAAACACAAGACCACCGGACTTGTCCAGTCTTGAGTTTACTAGCCCGAGGCTTAAATCACTGGCCTCGGGCCTGTGGTCTAGTGTAAAATTCGAGCCCTGATATCCCAACAACTGTATACATTCTAGAGCAGATGTTTTAACCACTAGAGCACTGAGAGCACTTGGGGTTGGGAGGCAACTTCAAGTTTGTAATCTTTGATATTGCTAGGAATAGTATTCATATATGGAGTAGCTCAGAGTGGAATGGGAGGAATATTATCGCAAGTGAAATGGAACAGTCCAAATCTGACAGTGCGATAATAGTCCTCCCATTTCACGAATTAAACAGGCATGCAACTTTTCCTTGGATCAGCTGATTTCCTCGCTTTTCACCTCACACTCATGCCATTGAAAATTGAAAAACACTGTACAAAGTCTTGTAAAGGTTGGACTTTCCTTGTTTTTCGTGTTAAGTCCAAGTTGCATGCCTGGTTAAAGCCACTCAATACTTGTTTTATTTAACTGACATGATTAAATAGATCCTTGTCATTTGATTTTTTTTTCTCACAAAACAAAAGTAGACACGGTTCCTCGTCCACTCTGAAAATTCTAAACAACGTGGACGACTCCATGTAAACACCGTAGACACCAACCTTGTGCTTGTGACATAGATGTGCTATTTATCCTCAACCAAACTTGACGCACAGCTTAAAATATTGCAATATGCAGATGTAGAACAGCGCAGTAGGCGGGATGTGATAATATTACAACCATTTGCACAGGTGCTCTTTTGTTTTTAGCAGCGGCGCTAGTGCTCAAACACATTGGGAACAAGGTTGATCCTAACTGTGAAATATGAAATACTATTCCCTATGGGTGAATAGGACTTTCTGATCGGTGATGTGGATGGGAGTAATAGTGAAAGTCACGTGATGCAAGTTCCACCAATCAAATGACAAGGATCTGTATGCCAGTTATATAAAAATTGATAGTTGAAGGCCAACACTTTCTGTTATCATCACTACAGGGATTTGGTGTCCATTGGTGTCGTACAATGGGTCTAATGTGCACCTACTTCATCCTAATTGACACCCAGAGGAGACACTTCCCTCAAGTCTTTAATACTAGCGTTATCGGACCATTCCTTGCATCAGGAACAGCAGCAACATATCCTTTCTTATTAACCAGTTCCCGTCCAGTTTGGCGGGATTATTTTCTTGGAATTGCCGGAATCATTTTTCTTTAAGAGTACCGCTGGCACAAAGAAACCTTGACTTCACAAATCCATGAGAACAAAGATTCTCTTTGAAGCACTGGGATTTGAGATTTCTCTATTGAGAAAATGTCATTTTCACACGCCGTGATTGCAAAACCTCAGCGGTGTGCCACGGAAATATGATTGGTACTAAATCCGGAACCATGGCTGGATCTTGATTTACTTTGACTTACCTCCATTGAGCCAAAATACAATGAATTCACAATGGTGGAAAACTCTCAATGCGACGTATTAAATCCTCTTCTTGGAACAAAAAGGTTTGAAATCGGGGAAAATGCAATAACCCCCGCATAATGGGCTAAAATCTTTTAAATATTCCACTCCATCTGTCATCTTTGTGTGGGTGAAACGAAGCATATCACGGTGAGTGTATGCTATGTGCACGCCCCAAACAAAATGTCTGGGCGACCTTTGTTTCAGTATACCAAATTTACACAATGGCATATTAACACGACCTCCGTTTGCTGGCTCGGGCAATATTTTTGTGTAAACATGACATCTGGTGCCAAATGGTTAAGTGTCTAGGCTTTGTCAAACTTTATCAAATAGAATAACCCAGTTACTACGTGCGCATGCGCGCCGACTGTCACATCACAGTTTGACTAAGATTGCACCCTTTGTGATTTGACTGCAAGCGTGTGTGTGTGCAGTATCTGGGTGAGAGTTCATCTTTCCATGCACAGCCACAGGCCTGCTATAATCATGACGACGCAGCCCCTTTAATGCTTTATTTTTCAATCTCCGATTGACCAGACTTTTGGGCAAGGTCCTCATGTATTTGAAAAGATTTTTCAGGCAAATCCCTCACTTTTTCTAACAAGCTTTTTTTTTGTTCATTCAACAAGTACACCAATTACTAGTAGATGTAGTACTACCTATCTGAAATTAGGCTCAGGAAATTTTGAAATTGGAAATTAATACAATTTTAAATTTGTCATCATGGGGCACTGTGAAATTTGATGACGTCATCAATGTTCAATTTGAAAAGACCATGAACAAAATGACCTTTCATGCACTGAAACCTTGTCCAAATTCCATTTGGTATTGAATACAGAACTGAAGGTATGGCTGTTAATAGCTCATTGCTTTAACATCCGGTTTGACCCACTAAGACAAGGTCAAATTTGAGTCACATCTGTGAAGCATTCGTTCAGTTTTGGAAGACCTTTCTGACGAAGTGTTAAGTCATATTGTAAAATAACCCAAAAAAAGTATCAAATTAGTGCAAACCACCCATGTTTTTGTAAATTTAGTATTCATTTTCCTTGTTTGGAAGTAAGTACCTCAAATTGAACGTGTGGTTTCCTGTTTTAGAAGCTTTTTGGAGTGAAATTCAACATTAGTTCCACAATCTTCACACGTTAATTTTGTCCAGTGAATAATTTTTAACGTGCCTGGTGGACTACAAGTGGAAGTGTTTTTACTCACCCTCCACAGTTTTCACTCGCTTTTGACAAGCGGGCGACCGTATTTGGCTGTTGAGTCCTCGTAATAAGGTCCTCCTCTCATTATTTATTCCAAGAACTTAATCCTTAGGGCTCAAAATAATTTTGTGATTTTTTCAACAGTTTTGAAATCTTTAATAATCTTTTTCACTGTTTGTTTACCATTCCTTGACTTTTGTATCACGTTAGCTTGGTGGATCGTATGGCCTTTGGAATACATGAAATCACAAGTGCAAGGCAACTATGGAAAGTAAGTATGCAGTTTAGAGCATCGGACTCAAGCTCCGACGGCCAGTCATCGGAGTGTGGGTTCGAGTCTTGGTCATTACACTTGTGTCCTTGAGCAAGACTTTTAACCATAAATGGCATCTCTTCACCCAGGTGTATGAATAGGAACCTGAGAGGGCTGAGGTGGTATTATGTTGGATTAAGAAAATGTTAATGCTAATATAAGCAGCTTAAGGTTGTAGGCTCCCCAGGGAGTTGAGTAAGTTTGAGGAATGGTCTAAGTATGCCTGATGAACAGGGATAATACTGCTGTAAAGACCCTTGATCTAGTTACTAGGATTTAGCTTTCAGGAGCAGAAATCCTCTTATAAAATAAGGAAAAAGGTCTGGAATCGGGGATTACACAGTAACCCCCACATAAAGGCAAAATTTCAGCATCATTTCCAGTACCATCTGTCCTCTTTGTGTGGGTGAAACGAAGCGAGTGGACGCTCAGTATGGAGTGTCCGGGCGACCTTCGTTCTGGTCTTCCAGAAGATTACAAAGTTTACATCAACAGATTTCTGGCAGGGAAAATGTTGGCGTGTATACATGCCATCCGCCATTAATGGGTGAAAGACAAAATACAGGATGAGTAAATGGGAGACTTTTGGAGACTCTAGGTGGCAGCAGACTTACCAGGTAGAACCATTGTTGTTTTGAATCGTGTTCATGCTCAGAACTATAGAAAGATACCTGGTAAGTCTGCTGCCACCTATTGTTCCAAAGTCTCCAAGCTGCAAGCTTACCGATTACAAGACAAAGGAAATAGCATTTCTTGCACCGTGTCCTGAAGGAAGTTGGTTCCATGGAGTATATCTTCACTCCTGCCTGTCATGCACTTTATGTTGGCCAGATAGAAAGGGCTGTTATCATAACATCATTTTCCATCTCTTCCTTGGCCTACCCCGTGTGTTCTTCCCAATGACTTTCTAGCAGAATGCGTTTTGGTCATATACTGTTTTTACTCACTATTATAGCTCAATGAGGCAAATTGGGCTTTGTAATGCATGACGTAAATAAATTCTCCTTGAAACTTTTATTTCGTGCCTTGTTTTGGGATCAAAATTTAAAGCAACCATGTGGATGGCATACGCTCTCAAAATTCCTGACAAAACATGTGAGCTACTTTTTGTTGTGTTTATTAAGAGTTGACCACCGTGTTTGATGAAATTTGCACAGGTTGGTTTTATGGTGTGTTTGTTGAAAACAACAGGATGGGAAGGAATTGACTTCTTCAAAAAAAAAAAAAATTATGTGCTTTCCCATTAACAAAAGTATTCTAAAACAGTGCTGAAGATTTTGTCATTGTTACTTTTACAGAGACATGCCAGTCTTAACAAGAATGCGGCTGATCGTCAAAGAGCGCGGGGGATTCTTTGCTCTCTATCGAGGAATCGGACCTGGGACTATCCGTAGTTTCATCTCTAATGGGACCAGTATGATCGTTATGGCCAACGCCCAGAAGAAGGTGTCCGAATGGGGCTTACGAGAATGAAACAGTAAGATACAACAGAGACAAGGGTTGACATGGGCGTGCTCATACATGACCCGTAGTGATCCCATCGAGTGGAAGGTAACATTTCGGGGGTGGTGCGTTACCATTTGAGGGGTGAAGCAGTTTAGAAAGAGGGATCCCATCCAGTTAGTTACCACAGAGGCTGTGTTAAGGATCTGCCATTCAGATCATATCCAACAGGGTTTGAAATATAGAGACTCAATCCAGGAAGATATCGAGGACAGGGTATACAAAATCATGTACTTGTGTAGAGATGTCAGACATGCTCTTGTGTAATTTTTATTGACATCAGATTTTTATTGATATCAAATAATCATGTATAAATTAATGAATTGATATAATTTTGTAATTATTCAACGATAACTAATCATGAACAAATTAATTATGCAATTCAGTCTTGTGTGAAAATATTAGTGTGATATTCATTTGCAGTGCCATTCATTTGTTTCATTGAGGGAGGGAGGCAGACCTGTCCAACTCATTATTGATTGGCGGGTAACACCCCTCCACTCTTTCTCCATATTGTTTCCAATCTAACAATAGACAGATCCATTAAGCCCCGCCCCCTAAACACATTGACCAATCACAGGATTGGTTATATTACCACTGTACACATGGGCAGCACCATGTGCATTTTTTCAATGCCACACTGCATGACATGAACGCGCGCACTATAAGTACGCACAGACATGTTTACATTTGCCAATAGGATTTTATCATTTCAGACTAGGCTGTGATTGGCCAACACGTAAGGTGGCATGGTGTCATGGATCCGTCTATATGCGTACTAAGAAGACATAAACAATGGGGGAAGGAAAGGTATGTCGTTGCTCCCAGGGTGTCTACAAAGTCTCCTGTTAACCCTCTAGCAGTGTCATGCGTGATTAAAGCGTCCTAATTTTCAGACTGTATAGGCAGAGCCGATTAAATCGGCGCTATTTATAACGTATTTCTTATTGGTTACAACACACCATATGGCCTTCAATTGACCTTTAGTGAAAGCTCAATCTGACACCAAACTTTTTGGGAAGTCAGTTTTGAACTTGTCATTGTTTCTTTAACTTGTAATTTCTATTAATAAGAAGTAAGTTGCATTTTAAAATGCATAGTATTAAGTATTTTCTACAGGGCACTGCTATGGTTAATGGCAATGCTGGTGTAAGCAGGACAGCTGGATAGGCTCTATAACTGTCTTTGTTTCTTGTCTTTGTGTTTCATTTCTTTATCTGCTTGTGGTATTTTCAGCATTCTTAAAGGAGGTGTGGTTAGGAAGGGTCAAGCACACCTTCGTCTCAGTGGTTGTTTTTCAAACCATTTTCCCTGTCAGTCAGGGTTTTGACCTTGAACTTATATTCCCGTGGCTTATGCAGGCCTATATGCTTCGTTCTTGAAAGGGCTAGGCACCAAGGCATTTGCTTCTTGATAAAGGGCACATCTATGAGGAAACTGTAAATTTGTAGTGGAACATTTCAAGGGCACCAAGGCAATGACCAGAGGCATTTGCCTCCGTGAAGTATCAGGCTTGCTTTTGGTTTTATTGACCAAATTCACCTGATATCATCACTGCAATACGGGGGCCAGAGATTTCAGACTTTTATCTGAATTTCAAACTGTTTTTTTAAAGCCTGGTGACAAAATGAATTGTTAATTTCTTCAGATATTAAAAACAATCCTGCTCTTTGATCTACTTGTCTAATGCTGAGGATACTGTTCCCAGAAGCTCCTTGAACTCCAGGGGTTACCAAAAGGTTGAAATGCAATCAATTCACCAAAGCTCTTAATTATGGATCCTATTTTTCAGACCTTTTTGTCTGCAATGACTCTGTCCTCCAACAATGCATCTTGATCGTGCCATTTTGGGAGTCAGATTTCTCCGTATGTTACTGTGCAATGCGCATTTTACGCTCTCACCATATCTTTACATACAATTTGACCCCAAACTGGCAAACTGTAGACAGTTGGTAAACATGTATGACGTTGTGCTAGGGGTTTATACGACTACAAGTAAATGCTGCGTTGACTTATTTTTCTTTGCCACTAAGTTTATCTAGACAAAAGTATTTAAAGTGATATATTTTAAATTATTTCAGAACTGCAAAGTATTCTTTTATGTTTATTGTGCCAGCATTTCTTCTTTTCCTTCACTTACTCAGGTAATGGACTTTTATTCTGAAAAGAAAATATCTGAAATATATTAGTAACAACTATTTTTAATTCACAAACTAAAGATAGTATCAAGTGTAAATGCATGGTTGCTGATGCGTATTAAAGCGCCAGCTCAACATAGGTAAAGTGTCTGTAAATGCTTTCATTTTTGCACAAATCAAGATATTTGTAATGAAACCAACCTGCGAAAATGTCAGCCCATTTCATTGTTTCATTTGCGAGAGAACGGTACAAATGCATTCAGCATTTTTGTACGCATTCCTATAGGCAGGGTTTTTGTCTCACTGAGACGAAAGTTAATTTTGGATCTTATTTCATTTACTATTTAAAAACAATAGCACTTAAGGCAGAAATATTTCAAGGAAAGTTTTCCACCATATTAAAATTTAAAAAAATAATAAATATAATAAGAACATTTATATAGCGCCAAAATCCGCCTAAAAAGACGCTCAATGCGCTTTACAAACAAAGGGTAAAAACAATATAAGTTTTTTTTTACAGAAACCAGATAACCTACAGGCAATACAACAAAAAAACTACAACATACATGTAGCTCACAACCCCAGTAAAAAACCTACATCCCACTTAAGATTGCATGCATGCATACAGGATAAAAATCTTTGTCACCTCTTAAAGACCATTGCAAAGTACATAACAAACCACTAAAAAATACAGAAACCAGATAAACTACAGGCAATGCAAAATTACAATATAACTCACAACCCCTGGCCAGTAAAAACCTATCCCACATAAGATTGCATACGTGCATACAGGATAAAACTCATTGGAAACCTCTAAAAGTCCACTGCAAAGTACAATAACAAACAACTAAAAAACCAGATTAACTACAAGCAATGCAAAATTACAATATAACTCACAACCCCAGTAAAAGCCTACATCCCACTTAAGATTACATACATGCAAACAGGATGAAACTTTAGGATACCTCTTAAAGTCCACTGCATAGTACAATAACAAACAACTAAAAAATACAGAAACCAGATAAACTATGGGCAATGCAAAAAATTACAATATAACTCACAATCCCAGTAAAAACCAAAATCCCACTTAAGAATACAAACATGCATACAGGATAAATCTCTTGGTCACCTCTTACAGTCCACTGCATAGTACATAAAAAACAACTAAAAAATACAGAAACCAGATAAACTATGGGCAATGCAACAAAGTACAATATAACTCACAATCCCAGTAAAAACCAAAATCCCACTTAAGAATACATACATGCATACAGGATAAATCTCTTGTATACCCCTTGAAGTCCACTGCATAGTACATAACAAACAACTAAAAAATACAGAAACCAGATAAACTATGAGCAATGCAAAAAATTACAATATAACTCACAATCCCAGTAAAAACCAATATTCCACTTAGAAATACAAACATGCATACAGGATCAAACTCTTGGAAAGCTCTTGAAGTTCACTGCATCATTATCTTTATACCATGTAAGGTTATGTAAATCATGACGACACAGCCCATTTAAAGAGGAGGAAGGTGTTTTCTGCGATCAAGGAAATCTCGTTTGCCTCAAAAATGGTAACTAAATGTACAATTTACTGCACTTTGTAATGTCAGCGTTACATATAAACAGGACATTTTTATCACATATATTAAAAATCTGTGAGAGTTTCATAAAATGTTGCTTCTTGTCAGTCCTTAATTGACTTAATGATATCTGCTGGTCACTAAAACAAAATATATTTAAACATTGTTAACATGAAGAATGTGTTTTAAAGACAGCTTTGTGTGGTGCCATTTTTGTTTTACTATGGTGCTTGAAGAGAATTGAGTTCATGTAATTTATCTAGTCCAAAATGCGAGGGTATTATGGTGCTGAATATTGTTTCACAAAAAGAAATTTAAACTACAAACAATGTGAGTAACATTGATTACAAAAAGTATTAAATGGGTGACTTGGAACCAAGCACCTTACAGAATCCCTATCAAGCTATAAAAATAGCATTCCTGAAACATTCTTACTCCTAAGGAGTATGCAGCACCAGCAACTGATCAATCGTTCAGCATGAATCAGTTTTTTATATGGAAAAAGTGGTCTTGAACTTGGACTTCTCATCCATACACTCTAGTTTTGCAGAGATGTAGAACAAAGAGCCATTCCAACAGCCTTTTTACCACGTACTGCATCTCTTTAGAACTCCTTGCGTGGTGCATGTTTCCTACCATCGTACAATCTAGACTGCTTGAAGAGGAATATCAAGTCCTACCTTCAGCTCCCCTAAATTATTTTCATCTTAAATGTTTCCTTGAAGCCTCTTACCAAGAGTGGCTTTTATAGCATCATTCAGGGAGAGCTTGCATTAAAAAGGGTCATAATGTTTTACTTAATCATATAACGCTGATGCATATTTATAATAATATAGTTTTCTTTATTTAAGTTATCTGCCAAATTAATACCTTTTTGTTGATTACATAAACGAAAATTCTTTGAGAGACTAAGATTATGTTTGGTAAAGTTCCAAAGAACGCATTGACCCAGCTGCTGCCCTAGACCCCAACCCCAACCGCAACCATCAACAAAACTTTATAAATTATATACCAAGTGACATAGCTAGGGTTCCTTGTGAAAGGGGCGAGGTTTAGAGGATGGTGCCCCTTCTTTCTCTTTTGTCTTTGAAAATCTTACCATTATTAGTGTTGAGATATTTTTTTAAATAACCGTATATAGGCTTATTAGTCACAATTCTAAGGGGAATTTACATTTAATAAGGTGGATATCATTTTGTTTCATTCTCACCCCAAGTACGCAACTGTTTACACCAAAGGGAGACTTTGTACACTAGGTGGCAGCAGACTTAACAGGTAAATTTCCGATGTTTGCGTAATTCTGGGCATGCGTGCATTTCAAAGAACAATGGATTTACCGGGTTAGTTTGCTGCCACCTAGCGTCCTCATAAGTCTCCCATTAATTGTTGTAACTAGTTCCCAGCTAGTTAGTTGCCATCATGCAAAACTGTAATATAATGTCTTGATTTTTGTCGGGAACGGGTTCCCTCGACTTGTTATCCTGTGGCTCTCCTAAGATTTGTCCTTGCAACGCACATAAATGCGGCGACCGTTGAGAAATGACTCATTAACTTCAATCTTCTCCAGGTCGACTGGTTCCACGTAGCACGGGTTATCTGACAGCAGCACCAGGTCGGCCTTTTTGCCGACCGTGATGCTACCTACGTCTTTGTCTATGTGGAGCTGCCAGGCCGCGTTGACGGTGTAGGCCTTGAGAGCCTCGTGGATGGTCACGCAGTACTCTGGACCGTAAGGCGTGTTAGGGTCGTCCCTGGTGCAGCGAGTTATGGCCGTCTTCATGTTGGAGAAGGGAGTGGCTTGGCCAGGAAATGTTGGGTGGTCCTTGTGGGGAGAGAGCACAACGAATTCAAAAGATTGTCAGATGGGATCAATGCGTTGGACTCTAGTGGTTGAGTGGACTGGTCTCTACTTGGTTCGTTTGGGTAAGGAAACTATAACTAGTAAACTAGTAAAATTTTGCGGGTACAACTATGAAAAAAAAATCTCTTTTGAGGAGGGGTGGTGGCTCTGAAAAGAGCTGGTGTGGTCTCGAAATTTCAAACAGTATACTCTGCTCGTCTTCAGGGTAAGGTTGGACTGGACTGGGTTTCAATGGGGTGAGTAGGTTGTGTTTAGGATGTATATTTTGTTAGAGTGGAGTTTGATTTGATGCTGGGTTTGGACACATGGCAGGTTATAGGTGTGTTTGTGAGTGTGGTAGGTTATACCTGGTGTATTGTCCAAATGACGTCACTCTTTGTTGCCTCAGACAGAGGAGCCCAGCGGTTGACTCTGTCGCCGAAGATATCCATCTTGAATGTCAACCCGTAGAAGCGAAGGTGGTCCACAAAGAATGACAGACCAAGTTTGATCTTACCAGCTCGTTTGATCTGTTCTGGGGTCATGAGGCCAAGATGCTCCATGCGGTGACGGCTACTACAAGGCTCCTTGGCTAAGACCTGCAAGAAAAAGAAAAACAGAAAATCAACATTAAAACCTTTCTTGACCCTTTTTGAAGTGTTTGATACAAGTGTCCAGTCCCGTGTTGCTAGGAATTACGTTTCCCACATAACGATTGATTCATAATCGATTGAGATCGTACCGGTACTGATTCCTCTCAAAAGCTTACTTTATTTGTTTATCTTATAATTACAAAATGAATGACTCAGAATAAACTTTACCTCCTCGTAACTTTTCAGGACCTGTTCCGCAGCTCGTTCCCCATGGCAGTGAATTGCTAGCTGCTTTCCTTGTAGGTGGTACCTCTTGATAGTGTCCAACATATCCTTCTTTTCATAGTTAAGAATGCCGCAATCGGGCGCCGGGGGAAAGCCTAGGGTCTCCGTCAGTGTAGTGTTCAGGTAGGGTTCCTGGACTGCCGCGGTGCCGCTGTGTGGGGAACCGTCAGCGATGATCTTCACACCGGCCTCCCAAAGCTTGTCGTTATGGTTACCAATACCGGGCGACTTAAGACCGGACCTTGGCGTCATGAACCTCGGACAGCAGGACTTGTTCCTTGAAGTTACAGGGTGCGTGAGCTGATATAGTGCTATAAAAAGGAAGTTCTATAATAATGAAGATTTGAAATGGTGACCTGACACTTTTAACATGATGATACAGGTCAAATAAAAATATATTTTCGAATGGATAAATACAGGTATTAATTATTATTATTATTATTATTAAATGATATTTTATTCAATTCATGCTTTAAATGGACAACGTCGTATCGCCTAAAGTAGCATTTACGTTCATGCGAGTTTGAAATTGCCAAAACAATGTATCTCGTCGCTTTCAGACACGCTGCCTTCAGATTGGGCGCTTTTGGGCTATAAAAAGGGTTTGTTATTCAATAAATATGGCTGGATAGATATTTTAAAAGTAGAACGTAATGATTCACATAAATATCCCTTGAAATCGTATCTTTAATTTCGTGACAAAACACGGCCCGCCATAGAACCAAATTAATGTTTGACTACACAAAATGGCGTACCTTGTGTTTCTAGTGTGGTTCCGCTGGTTTTATTTCCAGACGCAAAATGTATGTTTTTTATCACTACTCACTAAGTACAACACACTATAGGTGTTTTATTGCATTTAAACAAATTTTTAAAAAGATAAGGAGCAGTTCTGAACAGCAAAATTTTGAGAGATTTGAAGGCAATGTGTCCCTTCAACCCGGATGTACACACAAAACCAACAGGCGCCGAGATACTGACGCGTCGTGTTAAAAAAAAATACAGTCGTAAAATATATTTTTAAAAGGACAAACTTCATAAAGTGTGGTGTGGAGAAGTCACGACCAGGTCAAATTTAGAGGCATTTATAAATTCTCTTTTCAATCGATCACGATTGTCATCCAAATACTCACCGAGACGGATTGGACATGTTTCCTTATCAGAGATCGCCATCAAAAGCTGATCAAAGCTTTGATCGGGTACATACAGCATTTCCGTGACGGTCGTCAACCCCATCGAAGCGTAGTACTGCCACTGCTCCTGGACGGACGCTTCGATCGCATCCACGCTAGGAAGAGGTGCGTTGTCTAGGACACCCTTGATGGCAGGCTCTTCAAGAAGCTGTCCCGTGAGTTTATCCTCTTGGTCTCTGACAAAAGTCCCACCGCAAGGGTTAGGGGTGTCATTATTAACCTGCGAAATAAATCAATGTAATGTTTACCTGGACGATGGGTGGAGTTTACTGGTGAAGTTGTGTCAACAACAGATGCAATGATGTATCTTGCAGCAACAACCCAAGAATGTTTTGAGTTACGATCTTCGAAATGCACAGTGTTTCTTTTTTAAAGCAGAAGGCTTTAAAAAAGTAATTTGTTCGTCAGTTTCAACTCTTAGACGTTAAAAAGCTCCATTTTATTTAAGCCTTTTTTTAAAGCTACATTGATATTCAAAAGACGGATCTGTTCCATTGGACAAAGTTATTTGCAGTCTCATCTTTGACTTGCTTACTGCTTCTTTAAGAGTAATTTGTTCGTCAATTCAACTCTTAGACGTTAAAAAGCTCCATTTTATTTAAGCCTTCTGCACATTTCCACGTTCAGATTCAAAAAAACTTGCCTCAAAACTTAATTTTAACTCATCTTTTTATCGGTCTGTGTTTGGAGAGCAATGTCATCAATGTTCGACTATTAAACAGATTAAAACTAATCCACTCACATTTGCTTCTTTAAGAGCTTGACTATTAACCCATGCAACATGACCGCTCTGGCCAACCACTGCCATCGGGACGTTAGCGGGGAAAGTAGCGTCCAGATAGGCGGCGCTAAGCGTCGGAAGATGGGGTACGAGCTCTGGGTCCCAACCGAAGAACAAACCCCATTTGTCGCACCCTGGAACACTGACAATATCCTTCATCTCTTTCTCCATCACATCATAAATCTCCTTGTAGCACCTTGAATAAAAGGTAGATCGTTCATTTCAAGTGCAGGTTCAGTGGTTTGTTAAAGAGCTTGCGCCCATGAAAGTTATTATCTTTATGGAAAGTTTACAATTACCTCGGAGTATAAAACTGCACATCATAGGTTGGTCTCATCGGTGAATGAGAACTTACAGAAGAAATAGTGCAAGGTAAACTTATTTATTTGACTGGCGAATACATTTATTTGACATGGGATGTAAATATTTTATCTGATATCACCTGGCACTAATGGGCTTCCCTATAGAAACTACCGTATCCAGGACCAATTGAATTGTCTATGATTTTCCAATTTTAGAATTAAACTAGACATTAAGTGTTTGCGAACAAACACATATCTGTTGTTTTTCTTTGATTAAACACTCCAGACCTTTAAAATGAGCCTACAAGGTACAAAGATTACAACCTTATGACAATTGGCTAAGAAGGTATGTTTTTTTTTTAATTTAGAGCTTCCTATTTAGACCGGAAGTAAAGGTCAAAATAGGGTCATGCCTAATATCCAAATGTCACATAAGATGTAACCTTCAAAATGGAACAAAGATTATGACTCTACGACATTTGGCACATAAGATGTTTTTTATTTAGAGCTTCCTGTTTGGAACGGAAGTTAAGGTCAAAGTGGGGTTTTACTTGTAAATAAAATGTCACGTGTGCTGTAAGCTACAAAACAACACAAAGATTACGACTTTATGGAGTTTAGTTGAGGAGATATGACGTTTTAAAGTTTTGAACTTCCTGTTTGGACCAGAAGGAAAGGTCAAATTGGGTTCTTATGTGTAATTAATATGTCACACGTGCTCTAAGCTTCAAAATGGCACAAAGATTATGTTTCTACGATATGTACCTCGGGAGATATGATTTTTTTTCATTATTAAACTTTGAGTTAATGTAACTTGCTACCTTATGACGTCACGATGACGAAAACATGTTTGCCATACTTTGAATTTTTGTTATATACAAGGTGGTATAACTTTTATTCCTATGCGATGCCTTTGAACCAAAACCCTATTAAAATGCAAAGATTCTGCACCTTTCGTATAGATGAACATTTACCGATAGAGGGCGCTATAGCATATCAGACGTCGTAATACTTAGCCAAACTAACATCTAAGAACAAACACAATGTGAAGTTTAAAACGCTAAAAAATACCACTACTCCGCCGCATTCATGTTTGCAGTTTACCCCGCAAAAAAACCTATATAGATTCGCAACATTGGCAATATCATTGTACTAACGTTGGAAAAACAGGCAAGTGCGTACCTGTGTACAAATTTGTATGCAATTCTGAGCGGCGAAATGCGGCACAGTCTCCACAACGTTGTACCAATGGTGCTCATATTTAGCAATTAACAGTTAATTATAGTGGAATTACATTGTGCTTCGATTAATTTTTATGGTCTGGGATAACTCTTAATAAAAGCATTCATGTTTTCTAAACGATCTTCTGAAACGATCACCTGTTCCGACTGATAGGTTGGAACAGCATAATAATAGCCGGGAAAAAAATAGCTGTTCCGACTGATAGTCGGAACAGCCAAATTACCTTTGTTTTAAGTATAGCAACGGGCCCGGGAGGGATGAAGGAGTGAAACAATGGTTTGTAAAGTAATTCATTTTGACATGTGGTGGACACACTACTATGACACTATTTGGTTAGGGTAAATTTGTCTGTATACACCCAAACCAAACAGTTCACTCATATGGTATCCACCATATCTCAAAAAGGGGATATCGGGACGAAACAGTGACACTATCAGGACGAATCGGACGTCCCAAAAAGGGTCTTCCAAAGTTCGCACGAATCACAACAAGTTTTAGTTTATATTATATTGTTTTAATGTTTTTGTCAACCAGTTTCCGAAGTATTTTGCATTGTACATACCTGTTATTGAGCCCGCTTATGTTGACGTACTGGCTGTTTGTTTGGGCAGTCAGGATGGCGTGTTGGTGCGGCTCAATAAACCCTGGCATCAGGGTCTGCTGGTTGAGGTTGATTTCCTCCGTCTTATCTCCCTTCAAGCGGAAGACTTCTTCCTTACTCCCCACGGCCAAGATCCTCTCCCCGGCAATGGCTACGGCTTCGGCGGAGGCCTGGTTGCCTTCATCCATCGTAATGATGCTCCCTCCGCAGAAAATAACATCTGCCTCTTCTCTTTTCTGCGACATTTTAGGGAAGGCGTACCAGTGATTCGATCGTACCGCTCTTAAGTTTGATCTTTGCGTTTTAGTCTGAAGGCTGGAACCGAAGTGCATTGAATAGAGGGAATGTTATGTCTGGTACTGACACGGGCTTTTCGGGACGGGTTAGATGTGGAATTATACCAAAGTGTTTTATGCCGTAGTTCAAATTATGTTTTACAATAGTACAATCATCAATTGTGTAAATTACTCGCCCGTGTGTGTAGCCGGTGGGTCCGATACAAAATGAATATGTGACCCGCTCTGCGAAAAAGGCCCTTAAGTTGCGCTATTTCACGCAATGGGCTCTTCCATGTTGGAGGGGTGATTTTTTTTAAACATTTTTTTTAACCCTTTATTTTCTTCATTGATGTCTACACTTTCATAATTTGTAATAAGGAAGGTTAATTTTGATCAATAAAGATCACAAAACTGTGTTTTGTGATGAGGTTTTTACGTATTGACGCCAATATTCACGACATGGGCTACACGTCACAAACCCACTCAGGCGTGAATTTCTTTTACAGCAACTTGGGGTGTCCGTTTACTATAGTAGCTTTAAAGAAACATCGCAAATATTATTGGGGCCAATATTGGCATAGTTTGCGACATTGGGCCCATGTCGTGAATATTGCAGCGTCAATATTGGCGTAAATATTTGCGACATGGGGCCATGTCGTGAATATTGGCGCCAATATTGGCGTAAATATTTGCAACATGGGGCCCATGTCGTGAATATTGGCGTCAATATTGGCGTCAATATTTGCGACATGGCCCCATGTCGAAAATATTTACGCCAATATTGGCGCCAATATATATTTGCGATGTCCCTTTAAAGCCACCATACGTTTACCTTGTGGATACAACTGAGTACTGGTCACAGATTTTGTACGTTTTTCCAGAATAAGTTTGTTGAAGGTGACTCCAAAAGACCACTATCTTGGCATGGATTATGATCATCATTGAAACTCATAAAAAAGAGAGCTATACTGTATGTATACTTTTTCGGTTACGTTGATGGTCACTTTGACATTGAGAACTCCTATCGTAGATTCTGATTTAACTGCCGATGTCAACGGAAGATGACAAAAACATACAAAATGGACCATGTTCCAAGTGATACATCGTGGATTTGTATTACTTTTTTTGTGCAAAACTCTAGGTAGGTTGGCCTACCACATGGTAGAGACAGAAAAGTCTAAGGTATGCCAAAAACAAAACAAAAAAAAACCCAACTATTTTGACATCCCTTCGTCTTCGCTGTTTTTTGTTTTTATTTTTTTTTATCTCCATGATTTGAAGTGTGATCTTACCCAAAGTCCCTAAATACTTTCTTGATTTAAACAATTAAGCAGAACGTCGTCTTTTTGCTAAACAAGTTTAAGTTTCCACCAATTTGTTTTGTATATCTTTTACTAAAACATTCTAATTTCAGCCCTAAATGCACATGTACAATTTAATTGTTATTTTTCAATGTCCAATGGAACATATTTTATAATCATAGAAGAACAAATTTTTCACCCTAGATGTTTAATAAAGTGACAAAGGGAAACTTTTTACTAGCTCAATAATGTTAAACTTAAACAAAAAGCTTTAAAAAATTTAATGGATTATGCAAACTGGTAAAAACGTGCAAGCCCATGCTTCATATCTTTGACATAATCTTTTAAGGGTCATGAACAACACGTGGTCCAAATTTTTGAGCCATATTCCTGCAGGAAAGTGTTCGTTGCTAGGTACTTTACAAAAAACTTTGGAACGTGTAATTTTCAATTGCTAGGTTCGCAGCACATGTTTTTAAATCGGCCTTTTCTCCTTAAGTCATTCATGTGATGTTTATAAAAATGGGAGATTTTATTATGCAAAGTTAGGTTTATCTCTGGATTGCAAAGTGCTACAGAGTTCCAACATACACCAAATGAAACCTTAGAATATGGCCTTTCCATCCATGTGTAGAGATGTCAAAATGCCAAGCTGTTTGGGGCGCTTAGAGGCTTTTGCATTAGGTGCTTTACAAATGTCTATTATTATTATAAGGTGTTCAGGCAAAAGCCCAAGCACTTCTTGTTATTGTTCGTTTTTTTTAGGTGTTCGGACTTTTTTTTTTAGAGGATCTAGTTTTCTTGTGGTAGGATGGCTCTGTAGAGGTGTTGGCCACCTGTTCCGTCATGACACTCGCTGGCTTTTTAATTTATTATTATTTGTTGACGTATTTTTATGGTCTTTTTACTGCATGTGTTGTTTTCTTGTAATTTTCTGTATTTTCACTAGCCAGTGAAAAAGTGTAATAAAATAATTAAAAAAAATAATAAAACTAGACATTCAGTTTTTGTGACATCACAAAAACTAGGTGTTCGGGAACAAGTATTGAATTGTTTGTAAATATCGATGAGTTAATACATACAACAACAATGTACAAAAAACGCGTTACAATTAGTGTTGTAGCATCATTTTTAGAAGCTTTTGACCAGAGGGCGCTGTTTAATGTAGTGATGTCATCAATTTTAAACTTGAAAACACAGAGAGTCCATTACCAACTCACACACTGAAACCATGTCCAAAGCACGTTTTATACTGACCAAAGAACTAAAAACTTCTTCTTCTTCTTCTTCTTCTTCTTCTTCTTCTTCTTCTTCCCGGGAACTTATATCCAAAAGATAACTCAAGATTGAAAATGAATTGAACCTTGAAACTTGGCACATACTTGAACCTTAACTTTAAGACGGCACTTGAACAATGACGTCATCATGACGTCATCTGGTGTCGAATTACGTTAAATCAAAGTTTAATAATTAAAAAAATCATAACTCCTGAAGTACACAGCGGATGGTAAAGAACAATGTAAAACTAGACATTCAGTTTTTGTGGCATCACAAAAACTAGGTGTTCGGGAATAACAAATTGCTTCTAAACATCGATGAGTTAATACACACAACAATGTAAAAAAAAGCCGTTACAATTAGTGTTGTAGCACCATTGATTTCAAACTTGTTACCAGAGGGCGCTCTTTAATGTAATGACGTCATCAGTTTTAAACTTGAAAACGCAGAGTCCTTTACCTACTCACACACTGAAACCACTGTCCAAAGCTCGTTTTATACTGACAAAAAAAAATAAAAAATAATGGCTTTATAACAATTGTTTCCTTCAACTTCCGGTTTGAACCGCAATACAAGGTCAAATTGGGGTCATTTCTTTGAGACATCTAAATTGTTTCCAAAAGACCTTTGCGATGATGTGTAGATTGTAAAAATCCATTGTGCACTTCAGGAGTTCTGATTTAATTAATAAACTTTGATTTATTGTAACTCAACATCTGATGACGTCATCATGACGTCATCGTTTTATTTCGCGTCTTCATATTGAGGTTCAAGTATATGCACAGTTTCAAGGTTCAGTTTAATTTCAATTTTGGAGGAATTAACATTTAAAGCAACATAATGGTCTCTATGAGACACCGTATAACACATGGTTTTGATTTTGTTTGATATATTGAAAGTGAAATCAAATAAAACCTTTCAATATGAATATGAAAATAATTAAAAAGAGCTTTATCATATGTATTTCATGGGGACTTCCGGTTTGAGCAGGAAGCGAGGTCAACTCAGGTCACTAAGAATTATAAAGAACCGCATACATTTATTGTAACTCGACTCCTGGAGGAAAAACAAGTTACCTTTTTGGTTTTAACTGCCAGGAAAAAGAATGTTTTCGTGCTTTGCAAAGTGTTCCTTTTCCACGCAGTGCAATTGGCTGCCGCCAGGTTGTGTGTTCAAAATAGTATTCATATTGCCTTTTATCAAAACATTAACCCTTGCTGCCCTCCGTTTTGTTCGGCATCTATGCGGTGTCAATAAAACAAAGTGTGTATCGCTAGTGAACGTTGGTGGCGCTATATCAAATTAACGGTCTTATTTTGTAACATCACGAACACTGGTGTACTGTACAGTCAATCTGACATTTAACAGATTCAAATTCCGAGCTCATTATCTGTATTAAAAAGTTCAAAAGTTTTATAAAAACTACCCCACTTTGACAAACATCATAAACACGTGTGTGCACGGCTTAAGAAATACACGGACATTTTGAAAAGCGATGATTTTACTTTTAAACTTTACTTTTAAACAGTTTTACTCAGCGTATCCCGACAACAACTCTCGCGGGGGTAAAGTGCCTCAGGACCCGCTGTTACACACTTGTGGCTGTCGTACGTAAGCACGTACGTGATCGGTATTATATATATTATATATTTTGTCAATTGCATTTTCTCCGCCATTATACATCAAACAACTCACGTGAGCATGTGATCGTCTCAGTAAAGTCTCCTATTCCTCTCCCTGTCACCAGTAAGCCACCAGAATGACATAAAGGGAAACATTTCCACACTGAACTTGGCGTGGCTTATAAGTTCCCGGGAAGAAGAAGAAGAAGAAGAAGAAGAAGAAGAAGAAGAAGAAGAAGAAGAAGAAAAAGTAAAAAAAAACAAAAAAAAAACTCGAACAATAACAAGAGGTTTTTGGCTGATGGCCGAACACCTAAAAAGTAAAAAAAAAAAAAAAAAAAAAAAAACAAAAAAAAAAAAAAAAAAACTCGAACAATAACAAGTGTTTTCGGCTGATGGCCGAACACCTAAAAAACTCGAACAATAACAAGATGTTTTCGGCTATTGGCCGAACACCTAAAAAAAACCAGATCAATAACAATAGTTGTTCGGCTGTTGGCCGAACACCTAAAAAAACAGAACAATAACAATAGGTTTTTGGCTGCTGGCCGAACACTTAAGAAGAAGAAGAAGAAGGAGAAGTAAAAAAAAAAACGTACAAAAACAATAGGTCTTCGGACTCGAGTCCGAACACCTAAAAAACAGAACAATAACAATAGGTTTTCGGCTCAAAGCCGAACACCTAAATAACAATAGGTTTTCGGCTGCTGGCCGAACACCTAAAAAAAACAGAACAATAACAATAGGTATTCGGCCGCTAGCCGAACACCTAAAAAAACGAACAAAAACAAAAGGTCTTCGGACCAGAGTCCGAACACCTAAAAAATAAAAAAAAATTAGCTTGTAACAACTTGAAACTTTGCATGTAGTTAGACTATAACCTGAAGTTTCAGGACGAAGCGTGACGTCATGATGACACCATTATATATCAAATTATAGTGGTTTTAAAGCATACAAATTAATGATTTAAAAGCCCTCCGTCATGTAAATTCAAATATTAATATTAATCAAAGTTATGCAAATTTTTGGTTACAATCGTATAGTACAATAACAGCTAGACATTTTTGTTTGTGTAGGTCAACTTCCGGTCGAAACCGGAAGTTGAAGTTTATAAGTAAAAATAGCAATATCTCATAAACCAAACGTTTGATTGTCACCTAACTTTGCAGTATTATTAAGGTTTACATATGCAACATCGGTGCAAACTACAAAAGTAGCCACGTTATCCAGTCGGAAATTATGGCACGAAAACTGTATTTTACGCCAACTTTCCTGGAGTCTATTACCTGCAACACATGGCCTGTACAGACAACGGCCGTTTTATCACTTTAGCTACTGATTCCACCAAACAGCAGTAGATACAGAGCAATCTGTTCATATCAAATTTCAACAGAATACTTACTAGCGGGATGCTTAGCTTGTATGTAAAGATCGCTCTTATAATGTAGAATGATTGTATCACATAAGGCAGTTTATTTTTTAAAACTTTATGTTAGACTATAACTTGTAGACGCTGTGAAAGTTGTGACGTTTAGATGACGTAATTAGGTTTCGAATTTCAAGATTTTTAAGCATTAAATCTGCAGTTATCTACATACTTGGATGACTTGAAACTTGGTATGTTTTAGACAATGTATCGCAAAAATGTGGTCTGACGTCATAGGTGATTTTTTCTTACTTTCTGCATTTGTGATCACTTTGTAAATAGCTTGAGAACGAAACAAACTTTAATTACAAATTTTCTTGCACTAGGCTGGCAAGGTCACCGGCTCAAAAAACATGTAGTGACGTCACAATAACGTCATCACTTGTCACGTTGCAGCATCAAAAAAGTAGGGTTTAAAAGGCCCATATTGTTAAGAATTTCACATTTAGCTCAATATAGTTCCATCTTTTGAGTTTTTTAGGTGTTCGGGCACTAGCCCGGAACACCTCTTGATTTTGTTCGGGTTTTTTTTTTTGGTACTTCTTCTTCTTCTTCTTCTTCTTCTTCTGCCTGTCGATTGTCCGCTAACAAATGCACCCTTCCCAAGCTCATATAAACTTCAACCTTCACACATAGTTAGAACTTGACTAGGACATGACAGGGCTTGAGTGACGTCATGATGACGTCATCAGGTGTGGAATTACGCTAAATAAACGTTTATTATTTCAAAAAATCATAACTCCTAAAGTACACAATGGATTTTTACAATCTATACATCATCGGAAAGGTCATCCCAATTTGCGTAAACGCCTCACTGACATGACCCCAATTTGACCTTGTCTTCCGGTTCAAACCGGAAGTTGAAAATTTCAAAAAATAATATTTTAAGAAGTACTAGTCGTATAATCACAATTCTTATATCAGATTGTAGAGAATTTATTTTTCTCAAACTTTTGCATTGACATGGCAACATTTTGACCTTTACTTCCCGTCCAAAACGGACAATTAACGCATTTCGTCCGATCGTGTGATCGTGTGCGTTCAAGAGTGTCCAACTCCACTACAGGAATTCCTATGCCATATATACGTGTGTGTGCTTATGTGTGTGCGGCTTTGTGCCTCTGACGGTCCATTAAAATGTACATGAACAACGCGATGTTCTTAGTCTCTGTTCAAGGTGCGCGCTCCACGCTTTGTTAGGTGTTCGGGCACTAGCCCGGAACACCTCTTGATTTTGTTCGGTTTTTTTTTTTTGGTACTTCTTCTTCTTCTTAGGTGTTCGGGCACTAGCCCGGAACACCTCTTGATTTTGTTCGGGTTTTTTTTTTGGGTACTTCTTCTTCTTCTTCTTCTTCTTCTTCTTCTTCTTCTTCTTCTTCTTCTTCTTCTTCTTCTTCTTCTTCTTCTTCTTCTGCCTGTCGATTGTCCGCTAACAAATGCACCCTTCCCAAGCTCATATAAACTTCAAACTTCACACATAGTTAGAACTTGACTAGGACATGACAGGGCTTGAGTGACGTCATGATGACGTCATCAGGTGTCGAATTACGCTAAATAAACGTTTATTTCAAAAAATCTTAACTCCTAAAGTACACAATGGATTTTTACAATCTATACATCATCGGAAAGGTCATCCAAAACTTCGTAATCACTCCACAGACATGACCCCAATTTGACCTTGTCTTCCGGGTCAAACCGGAAGTTGAAAACTGCAAAAATTCGTATTTTTTGAAGTATATATCACATGATCACAAATCTTACATCAGATTGTAGAGAATTTAGTCCTCTCCAACTTTTGCATTGAGGTCACACCATTTTGACCTATACTTGCGGTTCAAAACGGACATTTAACGCATTCTTTTGTGCATGTGCGTTCAAGCGTGATCGGCAATGCTATACAACAATCCAATGCCATTATACATGTACACGTCCGGGTGGGTGTGTGCGTGTGTGGCTAAGTTACGTCGAAACTGTACATGTACATGTGCTACTGTATGATACAATAAACCGCACGTTGTTCATAGTCTCTTCTCAAGGCACGCACTCAACGCTTTGTTAGTCTTTTACACATAGCTTATTTAAACCTTTACAAATCAACAAAAAATCAACCGTTTGAGATATGAACTTAATTCTTCGACAAATGTAAAGGTTAGGGAGGGTCTTTCTTTGTGACCCATTGAGTGACCTCTGTGTCATCTACTTCCGGTCAAACCGGAAATATCTCTTTATTAGAATAATGCTAAGTGCTTGGAACATGATTTTTTCACCATTACCAAGGATATATAAGACATATTCCCTTGCACATTGTTTGACCCTTTGACCTCTACTTCCGGTCGAACCGGAAGTAGCCCCTCATTTAAAAGTAAATAGAAGTAGGAACATGATTGTTCCTAGAAATATCAAACTAAGGGAAGGCCTTTCTTTGTGAAACATTAAATGACCTTTGTGACCTCTATTCCGGTCAAACCGGAAGTAGTTCTTCATTAAAAAATGCTAAGAGCTAGGAACATGATTCTTTCACCAATTACCAAGGTTAAGGAAGGCCCTTCTCTGTTGTACATTGCTTGACCTCTTTGACCTCTAATTCCGGTCAAACCGGAAGTAGCTCCTCATTTAAAAATGGTTAGATGTAGGAACAAGATTCTCTCACCCAAAACTAACGTTAGGGGAGGTCCTTCATTGTTCTCCTCATTTAAAGGTAAATAAATGTAGGAACATGACTGATGTTCTTGAAGTCCTAATCAGATAATATTTCATAAAGCAATATTTCATGTTTCTATTTTCAAATTATTTTAGTTGTTTTAACTTTATCAAATAACAACTCTGTCCGAACACCCAGTTTTTAGGTGTTCGGCCAACAGCCGAACAACTATTGTTACTGTTAAGTTTTTTTTTCTGCGCATTCTTCCTTCTGAACCTTGTCCGCAAATTTTCTCAAAAAGTAAAGCTTGTATGAACTTGAAACTTACCATGTACAAAGGTATTAGTGAGTGGATGACACCGAAACTTTTTTGGAATGATGACGTCATTGATGACGTCATTAGGTAAAATAAACGTGAAATAATTCAAAAATTTAATAACTAAAGAACGGCAAATGCTACATTCAAAATCGTTAGTGCATATAAAAGGTCTTGTAATGTGGGACAAATTGTATGCACACCGTGACCCCATTCGACCTTTACTTCCGGTCAAGTTAAAGTTAAAATTCATGTTATTTCGGGCTCTAGAGCCTAAGTGAAAAACTTTCAATGCATAATATTTTTATTAGCTCACGCGCATTCTAGAAATGTGATATATGACGTCATAGCTACGTCACAACGAAATTGATACACGAGGTCGAAAAAAAAATTATTTTGCTATCTCAAAAAATAAAGCATGTATGGACTTGAAACTTTCTATATACCTAGACCACAATGTGTATATGACAAAGCCAAATTTTTGGAATGATGACGTCATCGATGACGTCATTGCATTAAATTGAAGTTTTATACTAAAATAATCATTTCTTAAGAATAATACATGCTACATACATGATCTTTACACCATATGAAAGGTCATGAAGTACTAAACAAATCTTACACAGGGTGTGACCCCATTTGACCTTCACTTCCGGTCGAAACCGGAGGTAGTAGTTTTGTTATGAAAAATCGTTTCTGAATTACGTAAATTTGTGTATTAATATAATAACTTATTTTTAAAGCCCTTCGACGATTCTACCAATGTTTACAAAGTGTGAACTCATTTGATCTTCACTTCCGGTCGAAACCGGAAGTATAAGTTTGTACAACAAAAATATGTATCTTATTAATGACACATGGTACATTAATAATCGTTACATCAATTTAAAGCTCTCTGACAATTCTAGATACCATGCACAAGGTGTGACCCCATTTGACCTTTAGTTCCTGTCAAACCAGAAGTTGAAGTTTCATATGACAAGCCTTCATGCATAAAGATCAACAAAAGGTACAAATAAATAGCACAAGAGACAAAAAACTTGCACACAATATTAACCTTAAAATTTTCAATTCAATTTTGCGACAACTTCATTTCTGTACGTCTTGGCTTGGTAAATATCAAGAGACATTCCAAGTGCATTCTCAACCTGGGGTTTTATCTGTAGGATGACAAGAACAAATATCATCAAAGGACTAGTACAACTTTAGTTTTGGGAAGAGTACACTCATTTCAGTTTGAATGACTAAATACAGCATTAATGGGTCCTAAGTCATTACAAATTTCAAAAATGATTTTAATTTGACGGCTCTATGATTAGACAGTTCATACCACTACCAACCCTCCAGAGAAATATACATGTATATAATGAGCAGTGTTTTTTATATGGATATTTTTGTCAAATGACTTTGTCTAGTAATATGTAAAAGGAGATTATTTGGGTGCGCTTCATCATTTTTCTTTTCACGGAGAAAGTTTACAAATCCTGACTATAAGTAGGGCACATACGGTGTACTTTCAACCAGTCAGGTGGGGATTGTGGGAGACAAAAGCGTCGGTCAATTTACATATCAATCAGAGAGGGAAAGAAAATCACTTCGATTAAGCTTCCAATAGACCGATTGCGAGACCAATGTACCTATAGACCGATTGCGCGACAATGTTTACATGCTGTCACGTGACCTCCTATCGGGTATGACGTCATACAGCTGGCGAAAAAATACGTGTAAAGAGATAATAGGCCGTGACACAGAGTGAGTTCGAAAACAGTCGATTGTACTTTCGTTAAGCGATGAATTAGTTAATCGGCCCCTTTATTTCAAGTAGTATGGTGTGGCATTAATTTAAATCACATCTCTGTTTCATAATTTAACAGAATTCTTCTGAAAAGAGGTTTTTTAAGCCATGCACTACTGGCGTTGGACGACTATTATGTAGCCACCCGTCTGTTATTTTGTTTGTAATGGTAGCCTAAATCACTGTAAAAAAAAAAAAAAGGATAAACAACGTTAGAATAGTGAGCATTAATACCTAGCCTTGCAGAATTTCAAAAAGGCAAAGGAATCACACAGTTTTGGAAAGCAATTTCTTTGGAGAATTTCAGCTTCAAAACTTTGAAATTCTTGTGTTGAAAAGTGTGTGGTGATCGCGGTCGTCTGGCCTAACATTCCGTCGTGCGCTGTACACATCGTGCACATTTATAGGGTACTTTTACAATTTTCAAGACTTGCTGGAACTGTCCTTACTGGCTTTATTCAGCCACTTGAAGGTCTTTGGTACAAACTCTGAAATATGTTTCACAGATTTCGAGCAAAAAAAGCCTTGATCAAATCAACTAAATGCATTAATCTTCTTGTACCGTACCACCCTTTCCGATGGAGGACTACGAGTTCGTTACATTTTTAACCCAACAGGGGTCACGTGACGTAGATCGCGCAATCGGTCTATTGTGGGTACTACATGTACGTCATCTGTAAGTAATGTTTATGGCACGTTACCAAGTACAAGTAATCTGTTTGTAATGCAGGCCTAAATCATTGTAAAAAAAGAAAGAAAGAAAAAAGGTAAAGAACGTTGGAAAAGTGAGCATTTATACTTAGCCTTGCGAAATTTCAAAAAGGAAAGGAATTACACACTGTTTTGGAAACCAATTTCTTTGGATGATTCAGCTTCAAAACTTTTAACTACTTGTGTTAAATAAAGTGTGTGGTCGCGGTCGTCTGGCCTAAACTTTCCGTCGTGCACTAGTACATATCATGCATATTTATACAGAACTTGTAGAATTTGCAAAACTTGTTGGAACTGTCCTTACTGGCTTTATTCATTTCTTTGGATGATTCAGCTTCAAAACTTTTAACTTCTTGTGTTGAATAAAGTGTGTGGTCGCGGTCGTCTGGCCTAAACGTTTCGTCGTGCACTAGTACATATCATGCATATTTATACGTTACTTGTAGAATTTGCAAGACTTGTTGGAACTGTCCTTACTGGCTTTATTCAGCCACTCGAAAGTTTCTGGTACAAACTCTGGAATGTTTTTCTCCGATGTTGAGAAAGAAAAGCCTCGATTGAATAAACACCATGTATCGTACCGCACTTTCCTATAAAGGACGACGTGTTTGCTTACTTTAACACACACAATAAATAGGTCACGTGACGCGGGTCGCGCAATAAGTCTATTGTGCTAACACAAAAGTTGGGCAGGCAAGTGTGGTGCCCCTCCTTTGTTTATGGCAGGTTGTATAAATGCAATCAAATTGTTCATGACCTCACGTTTCGACCCTAGCAGAGTCTTTGTCAATGGCTGAAAGAAAAAGACCCGGAAAAAGACTCTGCTAGGATTGAAACGTGACTGGTTGCTTCTTACAAGTTTTTGCATGTGTATAATGCTGTGTATTTCATGTAGGTTTTTTCAAATGACTTTGTCTGGTAATCTGTAAAATGAGATTATTTGGGTGCACTTCATCTTTTTTTTCCTTATCAGTGAGAAAGATTATAAATCCTGACTATAAGTAGGGCACACACTATAAACCAATCAGGTAGGGGTGTGTGAGACAAAAGCGTCGGTACATTTACATATCAACCAGAGCGGGAAAAAATTCACTTCGATTCAGCTTCCAATAGATCGATTGCGCAACCAGTGTTTACATGTCATCACGTGACCTATTGTGGGTACTACATGTACGTCATCTGAGCTGATGGCGAACTATGTGCAAAATGTACATACCATGACTGACAGTCATACCAAAAGTCGGCTTTTGCTACTACTATCAAAGTTACTAGGCCATTTTGTTAAAGTTGTATGTTGTGACATTGATATTTATCATACTACTATTTCATAAACTGCCAGTATTCTACGACAGACAAAAGAGGTTTATTTTGAATTATGCACTACCGGCATCGGACGATTATGTATCCAACCGCCTTTTTGATTTATTTGTAATGCAGGCCTAAGTCATTGAAAAAAAAAAAAAAAAAAAAAAAAAAAAGGTAAAGAACGCTGGAAAAGTGAGCATTTATACTTAGCCTTGCGAAATTTCAAAAAGGAAAGGAATTACACAGTTTTGGAAACCAATTTCTTTGGATGATTCAGCTTCAAAACTTTTAACTTCTTGTGTTGAATAAAGTGTGTGGTCGCGGTCGTCTAACTGGCCTAAACTTTCCGTCGTGCACTAGTACATATCATGCATATTTATACAGAACTTGTAGAATTTGCAAAACTTGTTGGAACTGTCCTTACTGGCTTTATTCATTTCTTTGGATGATTCAGCTTCAAAACTTTTAACTTCTTGTGTTGAATAAAGTGTGTGATCGCAGTCGTCTGGCCTAAACGTTCCGTCGTGCACTAGTTTATATCATGCATATTTATACGTTACTTGTAGAATTTGCAAGACTTGTTGGAACTGTTCTTACTGGCTTTATTCAGCCACTCGAAGGTTTCTGGTACAAACTCTGGAATGTTTTTCTCCGATATTGAGAAAGAAAAGCCTCGATTGAATAAACACCATGTATCGTACCGCACTTTCCTATAAAGGACGACGTGTTTGCTTACATTTAACACACACAATAAATAGGTCACGTGACGCGGGCCGCGCAATAAGTCAATTGTGCTAACACAAAAGTTGGGCAGGCAAGTGTGGTGCCCCTCCTTTGTTTATGGCAGGTTGCCAAGTTATGTTTATGGCAGGTTACCAAGTACAAGTAATCTGGGCCCGGTATGTGTGTATGTCTTTTTGGGATTACTTTCGCATAAAATCTATTGAAGTCAAATAGTTCCTGATTTTTCCCCCAATTGGTAATAAACCAATGTGGTTTGAATAAACACAACATTTTTAAAAGCTGGTACCAAAAAGTCAATTCAAAGTGTACGGTTGTTGATTCAAACTTGTGCAAATGTGATGGTACAGACAAATCATAACAATACAGATTCCTGTTTATTGTCTTTTTCCAGTGTTATATGCCCAGGAGTAAACGTCTAGAGGCTAAAATAAAAGAACGTATAATTTGATGAAAGTTTTATGGGATAATATTGTTCATTGAAAAAAAGAGCTAGCATGAATTCAGATTTCCAATGTTGTGTTTCCCTTTTATCAAACAAATAGGCCTACCTATACACTGATGGTATAAAATTAGCCAGACATTGATTTACGTCTCTTCACAAATTAAAAGGCAAAAATTATAAATACATACATAGGCCTGTCGCTGACATAATAAAATTAGCTGTTGCGAACTGCTACCCAAACACAAGGACCTGTTGTATAAATGCAATCAAATTGTTCATGACCTCACGTTTCGACCCTAGCAGAGTCTTTGTCAATGGCTGAAAGAAAAAGACCCTGAAAAAGACTCTGCTAGGATTGAAACGTGACTGGTTGCTTCTTACAAGTTTTTGCATGTGTATAATGCTGTGTATTTCATGTAGGTTTTTTCAAATGACTTTCTCTGGTAATCTGTAAAATGAGATTATTTGGGTGCACTTCATCTTTTTTTTCTTATCAGTGAGAAAGATTATAAATCCTGACTATAAGTAGGGCACACACTATAAACCAATCAGGTAGGGGTGTGTGAGACAAAAGCGTCGGTCGGTACATTTACATATCAACCAGAGAGGGAAAAAATTCACTTCGATTCAGCTTCCAATAGATCGATTGCGCAACCAGTGTTTACATGTCGTGACCTATTGTGGGTACTACATGTACGTCATCTGAGCTGATGGCGAACTATGTGCAAAATGTACATACCATGACTGACAGTCATACCAAAAGTCGGCTTTTGCTACTACTATCAAAGTTACTAGGCCATTTTGTTAAAGTTGTATGTTGTGACATTGATATTTATCAAACTACTATTTCATAAACTGCCAGTATTCTACGACAGACAAAAGAGGTTTATTTTGAATTATGCACTACCGGCATCGGACGATTATGTATCCAACCGCCTTTTTGATTTATTTGTAATGCAGGCCTAAGTCATTGTAAAAAAAAAAAAAAAAAAAAAAAAAAAGGAAAAGAACGCTGGAAAAGTGAGCATTTATACTTAGCCTTGCGAAATTTCAAAAAGGAAAGGAATTACACAGTTTTGGAAACCAATTTCTTTGGATGATTCAGCTTCAAAACTTTTAACTTCTTGTGTTGAATAAAGTGTGTGGTCGCGGTCGTCTAACTGGCCTAAACTTTCCGTCGTGCACTAGTACATATCATGCATATTTATACAGAACTTGTAGAATTTGCAAAACTTGTTGGAACTGTCCTTACTGGCTTTATTCATTTCTTTGGATGATTCAGCTTCAAAACTTTTAACTTCTTGTGTTGAATAAAGTGTGTGATCGCAGTCGTCTGGCCTAAACGTTCCGTCGTGCACTAGTTTATATCATGCATATTTATACGTTACTTGTAGAATTTGCAAGACTTGTTGGAACTGTTCTTACTGGCTTTATTCAGCCACTCGAAGGTTTCTGGTACAAACTCTGGAATGTTTTTCTCCGATATTGAGAAAGAAAAGCCTCGATTGAATAAACACCATGTATCGTACCGCACTTTCCTATAAAGGACGACGTGTTTGCTTACATTTAACACACACAATAAATAGGTCACGTGACGCGGGCCGCGCAATAAGTCAATTGTGCTAACACAAAAGTTGGGCAGGCAAGTGTGGTGCCCCTCCTTTGTTTATGGCAGGTTGCCAAGTTATGTTTATGGCAGGTTACCAAGTACAAGTAATCTGGGCCCGGTATGTGTGTATGTCTTTTTGGGATTACTTTCGCATAAAATCTATTGAAGTCAAATAGTTCCTGATTTTTCCCCCAATTGGTAATAAACCAATGTGGTTTGAATAAACACAACATTTTTAAAAGCTGGTACCAAAAAGTCAATTCAAAGTGTACGGTTGTTGATTCAAACTTGTGCAAATGTGATGGTACAGACAAATCATAACAATACAGATTCCTGTTTATTGTCTTTTTCCAGTGTTATATGCCCAGGAGTAAACGTCTAGAGGCTAAAATAAAAGAACGTATAATTTGATGAAAGTTTTATGGGATAATATTGTTCATTGAAAAAAAGAGCTAGCATGAATTCAGATTTCCAATGTTGTGTTTCCCTTTTATCAAACAAATAGGCCTACCTATACACTGATGGTATAAAATTAGCCAGACATTGATTTACGTCTCTTCACAAATTAAAAGGCAAAAATTATAAATACATACATAGGCCTGTCGCTGACATAATAAAATTAGCTGTTGCGAACTGCTACCCAAACACAAGGACCTGTTGTATAAATGCAATCAAATTGTTCATGACCTCACGTTTCGACCCTAGCAGAGTCTTTGTCAATGGCTGAAAGAAAAAGACCCTGAAAAAGACTCTGCTAGGATTGAAACGTGACTGGTTGCTTCTTACAAGTTTTTGCATGTGTATAATGCTGTGTATTTCATGTAGGTTTTTTCAAATGACTTTCTCTGGTAATCTGTAAAATGAGATTATTTGGGTGCACTTCATCTTTTTTTTCTTATCAGTGAGAAAGATTATAAATCCTGACTATAAGTAGGGCACACACTATAAACCAATCAGGTAGGGGTGTGTGAGACAAAAGCGTCGGTCGGTACATTTACATATCAACCAGAGAGGGAAAAAATTCACTTCGATTCAGCTTCCAATAGATCGATTGCGCAACCAGTGTTTACATGTCATCACGTGACCTATTGTGGGTACTACATGTACGTCATCTGAGCTGATGGCGAACTATGTGCAAAATGTACATACCATGACTGACAGTCATACCAAAAGTCGGCTTTTGCTACTACTATCAAAGTTACTAGGCCATTTTGTTAAAGTTGTATGTTGTGACATTGATATTTATCATACTACTATTTCATAAACTGCCAGTATTCTACGACAGACAAAAGAGGTTTATTTTGAATTATGCACTACCGCCATCGGACGATTATGTATCCAACCGCCCTTTTGATTTATTTGTAATGCAGGCCTAAGTCATTGTAAAAAAAAAATAAAAAAAATATAAAAAAAAGGTAAAGAACGCTGGAAAAGTGAGCATTTATACTTAGCCTTGCGAAATTTCAAAAAGGAAAGGAATTACACAGTTTTGGAAACCAATTTCTTTGGATGATTCAGCTTCAAAACTTTTAACTTCTTGTGTTGAATAAAGTGTGTGGTCGCGGTCGTCTGGCCTAAACATTCCGTCGTGCACTAGTACATATCATGCATATTTATACAGAACTTGTAGAATTTGCAAAACTTGTTGGAACTGTCCTTACTGGCTTTATTCATTTCTTTGGATGATTCAGCTTCAAAACTTTTAACTTCTTGTGTTGAATAAAGTGTGTGATCGCAGTCGTCTGGCCTAAACGTTCCGTCGTGCACTAGTACATATCATGCATATTTATACGTTACTTGTAGAATTTGCAAGACTTGTTAGGTGTTCGGCCAGCAGCCGAAAACCTATTGTTATTGTTCTGTTTTTTTAGGTGTTCGGCCATTAGTCGAACAACTATTGTTCTTGTTATTGGGTGTTCGGACACAAGTCCGAAGACCCTCTGTTTTTGTTCGGTTTTTTTTTTAGGTGTTCGGGCACTCAGCCCGGAACACCTATTGATTTTGTTTTTTAGGTGTTCGGGCACTCAGCCCGGAACACCTATTGATTTTGTTCGGTTTTTTTTTTTTTTTTTAATACTGCTTCTTCTTCTTCTAACCGAACGTTGTCCGCTAACAAATGCACACTTCTTATAGTCACACAAACTTCAAACTTCACACACAGTTAGAACTTCACTAGGACAGGAAACCGTTTGAGTGACGTCATGATGACGTCATCGGGTGTCGAATTACATTAAATCAAAGTTTATTATTTCAAAAAATCATAACTCCTGAAGTACACAATGGATTTTTACAATCTATACATCATCGGAAAGGTCATTCAAAACTGCGTAAACGCTCCACAGACATGACCCCAATTTGACCTTGTCTTCCGGTTCAAACCGGAAGTTGAAAATTTTTGAAAATTTCAAAAAATCATATTTTAAGAAGTACTTATCACATGATCACAAATCTTGCATCAGATTGTAGAGAATTGAGTCTTCTCAAACTTTTGCATTGGAGTGACACCATTTTGACCTTTACTTCCGGTTCAAACCGGACGTTTAACGCAAATCGATTGTCCGTGTGCGTTCAAGCGTGTCCAACATTGCTGTACAAAATCCAATGCCATTATACATGTACACGTGTGTGTGTGCCTGGCTGTGTGACATCGATGCCCCATTGCTATGCACATTAACCACACGTTGTTCTTAGTCTCTTCTCAAGGTGCATACTCCACGCTTTGTTAGTCTTTAATACAGGGCTTATTTAAACATTTAAAAATCAACAAAAAATCAACCGTTTGAGGTATGAACATAATTCTTTCGACAAATGTCAAGGTAAGGGAGGGTCTTTCTTTAAGACACAAAAAGTGACCTCTGTGACATCTACTTCCGGTCAAACCGGAAGTAGCTTGTTATATAAAATTGCTAAGAGCTAGGAACATGATTCTTTCACCAAATACCAAGGTTAGGAAAGGTCATTCTCTGTTGCACATTGGGTGACCTCTATGACCTCTATTTCCGTTCAAACCGGAAGTAGCTCCTCATGTAAAAGTGGTTAGAGTTAGGAACAAGATTATTTCGATAAATATCAAGGTTAGGGAAGGTCTTCATTTGTGAAACGTTAAGTGACCTTTGTGACATCTACTTCCGGTCAAACCGGAAGTAGCTCTTTATTTAAAAATGGTGAGAGCTAGGAACATGATTCTTTCACCACATACCAAGGTTAGGGAGGGTCCTTCTCTGTTGCACATTGGGTGACCTCTGTGACCTCTACTTAAGATCAAACCGGAAGTAGCTCCTCATTTATGCATGGTAAGAGCTAGGAACATGATTCTTTCACCAAAGTCCAAGGTTAGGGAAGGTCCTTCTTTGTCACACATTGCGTGACCTCTCTGAACTCTACTTCCGGTCAAACCGGAAGTACCTCCTCATTTAAAAGTGGTTAGAAATTCCTGTCCAAACCGGATGTTCAAATTAAATATTGTATTATAAACCTCAATTTAACGTATGTTTTTCTTCATATTTTCTTAAATATAAGTTGGATTAACTTTTAAATTCATTTAACTTTTACAAATAAAATATTTTTTATACATCACACTCCGAACACCTAGTTTTTGTGATGCCACAAAAACTCATTTCTAGTTTTTTTTTCTTTTTTTTTCTGGGTATTCTTCCCCCTGAACCTTGTCTTCAAATTTTCTCAAAAAGTAAAGCTTGTATGAACCTGAAACTTACCATGTACAATGATCTTAGTGAGTAAATGATACCGTGAATTTTTGGGAATGATGACGTCATTGATGACGTCATTAAGTTAAATAAACGTTAAATAATTAAAAAAATTCATAACTCAAGAACGGCAAAGGCTACATTCAAAATCTTCGGTGCATATGAAAGGTCTTGTAATGTTGAACAAATTGTATGCACACCATGACCCCATTTGACCTTTACTTCCGGTAAAAACCGGAAGTTAAAGTAACAAATCATGTTATTTGGGGCTCTAGAGCCTAAGTGAATAAAGATATGAACAAACTTTTAATGAATAATATTTTCTTTAGCTCAAGAGCGTTCTAGAAATGTGATATATGACGTCATAGCTACGTCACAACGAAATTGATACACGAGGTCGAAAAAAAAATTATTTTGCTATCTCAAAAAATAAAGCATGTACGGACTTGACACTTACTACATACCTAGACCACAGTGTGTATATGACAAAACAAAATTTTTGGAATGATGACGTCATCGATGACGTCATTACATTAAATTGAAGTTTTATACTAAAATAATCATATCTTAAGAATAATACATGCTACATACATGATCTTTACACCATATGAAAGGTCTTGAAGTACTAAACAAATCTTACACAGGGTGTGACCCCATTTGACCTTCACTTCCGGTCGAAACCGGAAGTAGTAGTTTTGTTATGAAAAATCGTTTCTCAATTACGTAAATTTGTGTATTAATATAATAACTTAATTTTAAAGCCCCTCGACGATTCTACAAATGTTTACAAAGTGTGACCTCATTTGACCTTCACTTCCGGTCGAAACCGGAAGTATAAGTTTGTACAACAAAAATATGTATCTCATTAATGAAACATGGTACATTAATAATCCTTACATCAATTTAAAACTTTCTGACAATTCTAGATACCATGCACAAGGTGTGACCCCATTTGACCTTTAGTTCCTGTCAAACCGGAAGTTGGAGTTTCATATGACAAACCTTCATGCATAAAGATAAAAAAGTATAAAAAAATATTTCGCCCGTCAGCATAGCACAAATAGACAAAAAACCTGCACACAATATTGACCTTAAAATTACGTAATTAAGCCGAACACCGTGAGTTTGTCCACAAACTCTAAATTTCTAGTTAGGTGTTCGGCCAGCAGCCGAAAACCTATTGTTATTGTTGGGTGTTCGGACACAAGTCCGAAGACCCTCTGTTTTTGTTCGGTTTTTTTTTTTTTCACTTCTCCTTCTTCTTCTTCTTCTTCTTCTTCTTCTTCTTATGCCTGAAGATTGTCCGCTAACAGAAGCACTTTTCCTAAGCTTGTATGAACTTGAAACTTCACACATAGTTAGATACTCATTAGGACACGAAACCGATTGAGTGATGTCATGATGACGTCATCCGGTGTCGAATTACATTAAATCAAAGTTTATTATTTCAAAAAATCATAACTCTTAAAGTACACAATGGATTTTTACAATCTATACATCATCGGAAAGGTCATCCAAAACTACGTAATCGCTTCACAGACATGACCCCAATTTGACCTTGTCTTCCGGTTCAAACCTGAAGTTGAAAACTTCAAAAATTCGTATTTTTTGAAGTATATATCACATGATCACAAATCTTACATCAGATTGTAGAGAATTTAGTCCTCTCCAACTTTTGCATTGAGGTCACACCATTTTGACCTACACTTGCGGTTCAAAACGGACATTTAACGCATGTGCGTTCAAGCGTGACCGGCAATGCTATACAACAATCCAATGTCATTATACATGTACACGTCCGGGTGGGTGTGTGCGTAAGTGGCTAAGTGCCATTGAAACTGTACATGTACATGTACATGTGCTACTGTATGATACAATAAACCGCACGTTGTTCATAGTCTCTTCTCAAGGCACGCACTCCACGCTTTGTTAGTCTTTTACACATAGCTTATTTAAACCTTTAAAAATCAACAAAAAATCATCCGTTTGAGATATGAACTTAATTCTTTGACAAATGTAAAGGTTAGGGAGGGTCTTTCTTTGTGACCCATTGAGTGACCTCTGTGTCATCTACTTCCGGTCAAACCGGATATATATCTTTATTAGAATAATGCTAAGTGCTTGGAACATGATTTTTTCACCATTACCAAGGATATGGAAGACATATTCCCTTGCACATTGTTTGACCCCTTTGACCTCTACTTCCGGTCGAACCGGAAGTAGCCCCTCATTTAAAACTAAATAGAAGTAGGAACATGATTGTTCCTAGAAATATCAAACTAAGGGAAGGCCTTTCTTTCTGAAACATTAAATGACCTTTGTGACCTCTATTCCAGTCAAACCGGAAGTAGTTCTACATTTAAAAATGCTAAGAGCTAGGAACATGATTCTTTCACCAATTACCAAGGTAAAGGAAGGCCCTTCTCTGTTGTACATTGCTTGACCTCTTTGAACTCTAATTCCGGTCAAACCGGAAGTAGCTCCTCAGTTAAAAATGGTTAGATGTAGGAACAAGGTTCTCTCACCCAAAACTAAGGTTAGGGGAGGTCCTTCATTGTTCTCATTTAAAGGTAAATAAATGTAGGAACATGACTGATGTTCTTGAAGTCCTAATCAGATATTATTTCATAAAGCAATATTTCATGTTTCTATTTTCAAATTATTTTAGTTGTGTTAACTTTATTTACATCAAACAACAACTCTATCCGAACACCCAGTTTTTGTTCTTGGAACAAAAATTCATGTCTAGTTTTTTTTTTTTTTAATACTTCTTCTTCTTCTTCTCACCGAACGTTGTCCGCTAACAAATGCACACTTCTTAAAGTCACACAAACTTCAAACTTCACACACATTTAGAACTTCACTAGGACAGGAAACCGTTTGAGTGACGTCATGATGACGTCATCGGGTGTCGAATTACATTAAATCAAAGTTTATTATTTCAAAAAATCATAACTCCTGAAGTACACAATGGATTTTTACAATCTATACATCATCGGAAAGGTCATTCAAAACTGCGTAAACGCTCCACAGACATGACCCCAATTTGACCTTGTCTTCCGGTTCAAACCGGAAGTTGAAAATTTTTGAAAATGTCAAAAAATCATATTTTAAGAAGTACTTATCACATGATCACAAATCTTGCATCAGATTGTAGAAAATTGAGTCTTCTCAAACTTTTGCATTGGAGTGACACCATTTTGACCTTTACTTCCGGTTCAAACCGGACGTTTAACGCAAATCGATTGTCCGTGTGCGTTCAAGCGTGTCCAACATTGCTGTACAAAATCCAATGCCATTATACATGTACACGTGTTGTGTGTGCCTGGCTGTGTGACATCGATGCCCCATTGCTATGCACATTAACCACACGTTGTTCTTAGTCTCTTCTCAAGGTGCATACTCCACGCTTTGTTAGTCTTTAATACAGGGCTTATTTAAACATTTAAAAATCAACAAAAAATCAACCGTTTGAGGTATGAACATAATTCTTTCGACAAATGTCAAGGTAAGGGAGGGTCTTTCTTTATGACACAATAAGTGACCTCTGTGACATCTACTTCCGGTCAAACCGGAAGTAGCTTTTTATATAAAATTGCTAAGAGCTAGGAACATGGTTCTTTCACCAAATACCAAGGTTAGGAAAGGTCATTCTCTGTTGCACATTGGGTGACCTGTATGACCTCTACTTCCGGTCAAACCGGAAGTAGCTTCTCATGTAAAAGTGGTTAGAGTTAGGAACATGATTATTTCGATAAATATCAAGGTTAGGGAAGGTCTTCATTTGTGAAACGTTAAGTGACCTTTGTGACATCTACTTCCGGTCAAACCGGAAGTAGCTCTTTATTTAAAAATGGTGAGAGCTAGGAACATGATTCTTTCACCACATACCAAGGTTAGGGAGGGTCCTTCTCTGTTGCACATTGGGTGACCTCTGTGACCTCTACTTAAGATCAAACCGGAAGTAGCTCCTCATTTATGCATGGTAAGAGCTAGGAACATGATTCTTTCACCAAATACCAAGGTTAGGGAAGGTCCTTCTTTGTCACACATTGCGTGACCTCTCTGAACTCTACTTCCGGTCAAACCGGAAGTACCTCCTCATTTAAAAGTGGTTAGAAATTCCTGTCCAAACCGGATGTTCAAATTAAATATTGTATTATAAACCTCAATTTAACGTATGTTTTTCTTCATATTTTCTTAAATATAATTTGGAATAACTTTTAATTTCATTTAACTTTTAACACATAAAACATTTTTTATACATCACACTCCGAACACCTAGTTTTTTGTGATGCCACAAAAACTCATTTCTAGTTTTTTACTTCTCCTTCTTCTTCTTCTTCTTCTTCTTCTTCTTCTTCTTCTTATGCCTGAAGATTGTCCGCTAACAGAAGCACACTTCCTAAGCTTGTATGAACTTGAAACTTCACACATAGTTAGATACTCATTAGGACACGAAACCGTTTGAGTGATGTCATGATGACGTCATCCGGTGTCGAATTACATTAAATCAAAGTTTATTATTTCAAAAAATCATAACTCTTAAAGTACACAATGGATTTTTACAATCTATACATCATCGGAAAGGTCATCCAAAACTACGTAATCACTCCACAGACATGACCCCAATTTGACCTTGTCTTCCGGGTCAAACCGGAAGTTGAAAACTTCAAAAATTTGTATTTTTTGACGTATATATCACATGATCACAAATCTTACATCAGATTGTAGAGAATTTAGTCCTCTCCAACTTTTGCATTGAGGTCACACCATTTTGACCTATATTTGCGGTTCAAAACGGACATTTAACGCATTCTTTTGTGCATGTGCGTTCAAGCGTGATCGGCAATGCTATACAACAATCCAATGCCATTATACATGTACACGTCCGGGTGGGTGTGTGCGTGTGTGGCTAAGTTACATTGAAACTATACATGTACATGTGCTACTGTATGATACAATAAACCGCACATTGTTCATAGTCTCTTCTAAAGGCACGCACTCCACGCTTTGTTAGTCTTTTACACATAGCTTATTTAAACCTTTAAAAATCAACAAAAAATCAACCGTTTGAGATATGAACTTAATTCTTCGACAAATGTAAAGGTTAGGGAGGGTCTTTCTTTGTGACCCATTGAGTGACCTCTGTGTCATCTACTTCCGGTCAAACCGGAAATATCTCTTTATTAGAATAATGCTAAGTGCTTGGAACATGATTTTTTCACCATTACCAAGGATATGGAAGACATATTCCCTTGCACATTGTTTGACCCCTTTGACCTCTACTTCCGGTCGAACCGGAAGTAGCCCCTCATTTAAAAGTAAATAGAAGTAGGAACATGATTGTTCCTAGAAATATCAAACTAAGGGAAGGCCTTTCTTTGTGAAACATTAAATGACCTTTGTGACCTCTATTCCGGTCAAACCGGAAGTAGTTCTTCATTTAAAAATGCTAAGAGCTAGGAACATGATTCTTTCACCAATTACCAAGGTTAAGGAAGGCCCTTCTCTGTTGTACATTGCTTGACCTCTTTGACCTCTAATTCCGGTCAAACCGGAAGTAGCTCCTCATTTAAAAATGGTTAGATGTAGGAACAAGATTCTCTCACCCAAAACTAACGTTAGGGGAGGTCCTTCATTGTTCTCATTTAAAGGTAAATAAATGTAGGAACATGACTGATGTTCTTCAAGTCCTAATTAGATAATATTTCATAAAGCAATATTTCATGTTTCTATTTTCAAATTATTTTAGTTGTGTTAACTTTATTTACATCAAATAACAACTCTATCCGAACACCCAGTTTTTGTTCGTGGAACAAAAATTCATGTCTAGTTTTTTTTTTTTTTTTTAGGTGTTCGGCTTTTAGCCGAAAACCTATTGTTATTGTTAAGTTTTTTTAGGTGTTCGGCATTGAGCCGAAAACCTATTGTTATTGTTAAGTTTTTTTTAGGTGTTCGGCGATCAGCCGAAAACCTATTGTTTTTGTACGGTTTTTTTTTTTAGGTGTTCGGGCACTCAGCCCGGAACACCTATTGATTTTGTTCGGTTTTTTTTTTAGGTGTTCGGGCACTCAGCCCGGAACACCTATTGATTTTGTTCGGTTTTTTTTTTTTTTTTTAATACTACTTCTTCTTCTCACCGAACGTTGTCCGCTAACAAATGCACACTTCTTAAAGTCACACAAACTTCAAACTTCACACACAGTTAGAACTTCACTAGGACAGGAAACCGTTTGAGTGACGTCATGATGACGTCATCGGGTGTCGAATTACATTAAATCAAAGTTTATTATTTCAAAAAATCATAACTCCTGAAGTACACAATGGATTTTTACAATCTATACATCATCGGAAAGGTCATTCAAAACTGCGTAAACGCTCCACAGACATGACCCCAATTTGACCTTGTCTTCCAGTTCAAACCGGAAGTTGAAAATTTTTGAAAATTTTAAAAAAACTTATTTTAAGAAGTACTTATCACATGATCACAAATCTTGCATCAGATTGTAGAGAATTGAGTCTTCTCAAACTTTTGCATTGGAGTGACACCATTTTGACCTTTACTTCCGGTTCAAACCGGACGTTTAACGCAAATCGATTGTCCGTGTGCGTTCAAGCGTGTCCTACATTGCTGTACAAAATCCAATGCCATTATACTTGTACACGTGTGTGTGTGCGCCTGGCTGTGTGACATCGATGCCCCATTTCTATGCACATTAACCACACGTTGTTCTTAGTCTCTTCTCAAGGTGCATACTCCACGCTTTGTTAGTCTTTAATACAGGGCTTATTTAAACATTTAAAAATCAACAATAAATCAACCGTTTGAGGTATGAACATCATTCTTTCGACAAATGTCAAGGTGAGGGAGGGTCTTTCTTTATGACACAATAAGTGACCTCTGTGACATATACTTCCGGTCAAACCGGAAGTAGCTTTTATATAAAATTGCTAAGAGCTAGGAACATGATTCTTTCACCAAATACCAAGGTTAGGAAAGGTCATTCTCTGTTGCACATTGGGTGACCTCTATGACCTCTACTTCCAGTCAAACCGGAAGTAGCTCCTCATGTAAAAGTGGTTAGAGTTTGGAACATGATTATTTCGAGAAATATCAAGGCTAGGGAAAGACTTCATTTGTGAAACATTAAGTGACCTTTGTGACATCTACTTCCGGTCAAACCGGAAGTAGCTCTTTATTTAAAAATGGTGAGAGCTAGGAACATAATTCTTTCACCACATACCAAGGTTAGGGAGGGTCCTTCGCTGTTGCACATTGGGTGATCTTTGTGACCTCTAATTAAGATTAAACCGGAAGTAGCTCCTCATTTATACATGGTAAGAGCTGGGAACATGATTCTCCACCAAATACCAAGGTTAGGGAAGGTCCTTCTTTGTTACACATTGCGTGACCTCTCTGAACTCTACTTCCAGTCAAACCGGAAGTACCTCATTTAACGCATTCAAAAGTGGTTAGAAATTCCTGTCCAAACCGGATGTTCAAATTAAATATATTATAAAGCTCAATTTAACGTATGTTTTTCTTCATATTTTCTTATATTTAAGTTGGATTAATTTTAATTTTATTTAACTTTTAACACATAAAAATTCTTTTAATACATCACACTCCGAACACCTAGTTTTTGTGATGCCACAAAAACTCATTTCTAGTTTTTTTAATACTTCTTCTTCTTCTTCTCACCGAACGTTGTCCGCTAACAAATGCACACTTCTTATAGTCACACAAACTTCAAACTTCACACACAGTTAGACCTTCACTAGGACAGGAAACCGTTTGAGTGACGTAATGATGACGTCATCGGGTGTCGAATTACATTAAATCAAAGTTTATTATTTCAAAAAATCATAACTCCTGAAGTACACAATGGATTTTTACAATCTATACATCATCGGAAAGGTCATTCAAAACTGCGTAAACGCTCCACAGACATGACCTCAATTTGACCTTGTCTTCCGGTTCAAACCGGAAGTTGAAAATTTTTGAAAATTTCAAAAAATCATATTTTAAGAAGTACTTATCACATGATCACAAATCTTGCATCAGATTGTAGAGAATTGAGTCTTCTCAAACTTTTGCATTGGAGTGACACCATTTTGACCTTTACTTCCGGTTCAAACCGGACGTTTAACGCAAATCGATTGTCCGTGTGCGTTCAAGCGTGTCCAACATTGCTGTACAAAATCCAATGCCATTATACATGTACACGTGTGTGTGTGCCTGGCTGTGTGACATCGATGCCCCATTGCTATGCACATTAACCACACGTTGTTCTTAGTCTCTTCTCAAGGTGCATACTCCACGCTTTGTAAGTCTTTAATACAGGGCTTATTTAAACATTTAAAAATCAACAAAAAATCAACCGTTTGAGGTATGAACATAATTCTTTCAACAAATGTCAAGGTAAGGGAGGGTCTTTCTTTATGACACAAAAAGTGACCTCTGTGACATCTACTTCCGGTCAAACCGGAAGTAGCTTTTTATATAAAATTGCTAAGAGCTAGGAACATGATTCTTTCACCAAATACCAAGGTTAGGAAAGGTCATTCTCTGTTGCACATTGGGTGACCTCTATGACCTCTATTTCCGTTCAAACCGGAAGTAGCTCCTCATGTAAAAGTGGTTAGAGTTAGGAACAAGATTATTTCGATAAATATCAAGGTTAGGGAAGGTCTTCATTTGTGAAACGTTAAGTGACCTTTGTGACATCTACTTCCGGTCAAACCGGAAGTAGCTCTTTATTTAAAAATGGTGAGAGCTAGGAACATGATTCTTTCACCACATACCAAGGTTAGGGAGGGTCCTTCTCTGTTGCACATTGGGTGACCTCTGTGATCTCTACTTAAGATCAAACCGGAAGTAGCTCCTCATTTATGCATGGTAAGAGCTAGGAACATGATTCTTTCACCAAATACCAAGGTTAGGGAAGGTCCTTCTTTGTCACACATTGCGTGACCTCTCTGAACTCTACTTCCGGTCAAACCGGAAGTACCTCCTCATTTAAAAGTGGTTAGAAATTCCTGTCCAAACCGGATGTTCAAATTAAATATTGTATTATAAACCTCAATTTAACGTATGTTTTTCTTCATATTTTCTTAAATATAAGTTGGATTAACTTTTAATTTCATTTAACTATTAACACATAAAATATTTTTTATACATCACACTCCGAACACCTAGTTTTTGTGATGCCACAAAAACTCATTTCTAGTTTCATTTTTTACTTCTCCTTCTTCTTATGCCTGTCGATTGTCCGCTAACAAAAGCATACTTCCTAAGCTTGTATGAACTTGAAACTTCACACATAGTTAGATATTCATTAGGACATGAAACCGTTTGAGTGACGTCATGATGACGTCATCGGGTGTCGAATTACGTTAAATCAAAGTTTATTATTTAAAAAAATCATAACTCCTGAAGTACACAATGGAATTTTACAATCTATACATCATCGGAAAGGTCTTTAAAAAATAATTAAATGTCTCACAGAGATGACCCCAATTTGACCTTGTCTTCCGGTTCAAACCGGAAGTTGAAGCAAAAAATGCTTAAAAAGTCACAATTTAAGCTGTGGAGTCAATATGAAACAGAATTTGGACATGGTTTCAGTGTACGAAATAAAATGTAGTTTATGACCTTTGAAAATATTACGTTGATGACATCATCAAATGTTACAGTTTGTTACGACGACGAGTTTAAAAATAATTTTTTTTTTATTTCGAATTTTTTTTTTAGCAAACTACATGTTGAATTTTTTAGTAATAGATAACGACTATAAAAGCCTAATTGTGAAATTTGAATAAAATTGGCCGTTGCATAACGAAGTTATATTAAGGTAAAAAGTGCCGTTTTTAGCGCAATCGCCGATAGAGTCTGTACAGTTACCTTACTGTATTGCACCCCGTGCGTGTGCACTATAGGCTTTTACAGCATGCTGTGTATATACATACACGTAACAAGTCAGGTCTTGTCACAGTTCATCGAACTTTGCGGTGTGTTGTTAAGTTTTGTGTGTGTGTAATAATGGCTACGCAAAGAAAAACTGTTAAGTCATGCCAAGTTCAGTGTGGAAATGTTTCCCTTTATGTCATTCTGATGGCTTAATTGTGACAGGGAGAGGAAGAGGAGACTTTACTGAGACGATCACATGCTCACGTGAGTTGTTTGATGTATAATGGTGGAGAAAATGCAATTGACAAAATGATCGTCTTTCGTTCTAAATATACCGATCACGTACGTGCTTACGTACGAGAGTCACAAGTGTGCAACAGCGGGACCAGAGGCTCTTTACCCCCGCGAGAGTTGTTGTCGGGATACGCTGAGTAAAACTGTTCAAAAATGAAAATTAAAAAGTAAAGTCATCGCTTTTCAAAATGTCCGTGTAGTTCTTTAGCCGTGCACACTTGTGTTTGTGATGTTTATCAAAGTGGGGTAGTTTTTATAAAACTTTGGAACTTTTTAATACAGATAATGAGCTCGGAATTTGAATCTGTCAAATGTCAGATTGACTGTACAGAATGAGACCGTTAATTTGATGTAGCGCCACCAACGTTCACTAGCAATACACACTTTTTTTATTGACACCGCATAGATGCCGAACAAAACAGAGGGCAGCAAGGGTTAATGTTTTGATAAAAGACAATATAAATAGTATTTTGAACAGACAACCTGGCGGGAGCCAATTGCACTGCGTGGAAAAGGAACACTTTGCAAAGCACGAAAACATTGTTTTTCCTGGCAGTTAAAATCAAAAAGGTAACTTGTTTTCCTCCAGGAGTCGAGTTACAATAAATGTATGCGGTTCTTTATAATTCTTAGTGACCTGAGTTGACCTCGCTTCCTGCCCAAACCGGAAGTCCCCATGAAATACATATGATAAAACTCTTTTTAATTATTTTCACATTCATTTTTATTAAATCAAAGTTTATTATTTCAAAAAATCATAACTCCTTAAGTACACAATGGATTTTTACAATCTATACATCATCTGAAAGGTCATTCAAAACTGCGTAATCGCCCTACAGACATTACCCAAATGTGACCTTGTCTTCCGGTTCAAACCGGAAGTTCAAATATTCAAAAATTCATAATTTAAGAAGTTTTTATTATATAATCACAAATCTTACATCAGATTGTAGGTTAGGGAATGTCCTTCTATGTTGCACATTGCGTGACCTGTGTGACCTCTACTTCCGGAAAAACCGGAAGTAGCTCCTCATTCAAAAGTTGTCAGAGGTAGGAACATAATTCTTTCACCAAGTACCAAGGTTAGGGAGGATCCTTCTCTGTTGCACTATCCGTGACCTTTGTGACCTCTACTTCCGGTCAAACCGGAAGTAGCTCTTTATTTAAAAATGGTAAGAGCTAGGAACATGATTCTTTCACCAAATACCAAGGTTAGGGAGGATCCTTCTCTGTTGCACATTGCGTGACCGTTCTGACCTCTACTTCTGGTCAAACCGGAAGTAGCTCTTTATTTAAAAATGGTTAGAGCTAGGAACATGATTATTTCACGTAATACCAAGGTAAGGGATGACCCTTCTCTGTTGCACTTTGCGTGACCTCTGTGACCTCTACTTCCGGTGAAGCCGAAAGTAGCTCCTCATTTTTTTAAGTTGTTAGAGGTAGGAACATGATTCTTTCACAAAATACCAAGGTTTGGTAAGGTCCTTCTCTGTTTCATATTGCGTACCTGTACTTCCGGTCAAACCGGAAAAAATGGTAAGAGCTAGAAACATGAAGGTCCTCTGCTGCAAATTAAATATATTTCAAAGCACAATTTTACGTTTTTTTATGTTCATATTTTTAGATACTTCAGTTGATACATTAAATAACAACTTTAACTACCATATTCCGAACACCTTGTTTTTGTGATGTCACAAAAACTTATGTCTAGTTTTTTAGGTGTTCGGCATTGAGCCGAAAACCTATTGTTATTGTTAAGTTTTTTTTGTTTTTTTTTTAGGTATTCGGCTTTAGCCGAAAACCTATTGTTATTGTTAAGTTTTTTTTGTTTTTTTTTTTCCTCCGTCTTCTTCTTCTGCCTGAACGTTCTCTGCCAATTTTGAGAAAAACTGAAACTTGTATGAACTTGAAACTTTTCATGAACATCAACCTCGGTGAGTAGACGGCACCGCAACTTTTTTGGAATGGTGACGTCATTGATGACGTCATTACGTTAAAAAAACGTTAAATAAACCTTAAATAATTTGAAAAATCATATCTTCAAAACCAAAAGAGCTACGTTCAAGATTCTTTTTTTACATGAAACCTCTTATAAAGATCTACAAATGCGGTGGACAACGTGACCCCATGTGACCTTTACTTCCGGTCGAAACCGGAAGTTAAAGTAACAAATCATGTTATTTTGGGCTCTAGAGCCTAAGTGAATGAAAATATGAAAAAATGTTCAATGCATAATATTTTCTTTAACTCAAGAGCATTCTAAAAATATAATGTGTGACGTCATAGCTACGTCACAACGAAAATGATACACGAGGTCGAAAAAAAAATGATTTTGCTATCTCAAAAAATAGAGCATGTACGGACTTGAAACTTACCACGTACTTAGACCAAAGCGTGTACATGACAAAGAACAAAATTTGGAATGATTACGTCATCGATGACGTCATTATATTAATTTGAAGTTTTTTATTAAAATACTCATATCTCCAGAATCAGATATGCTACATACATGATTTTTACACCATATGAAAGGTCATGAAGTATTAAACAAATCTTACACAGGGTGTGACCCCATTTGACCTTTACTTCCGGTCGAAACCGGAAGTAGTAGTTTGTTTTATAAAAAATCGTATCTGAAAAATATTATTTTGTGTATTAATATAATAACTTAATTTTAAGGCCCTTCGACGATTCTACAAATGTTTACAATGTGTGACCTCATTTGACCTTCATTTCCGGTCGAAACCGGAAGTATAAGTTTGTACATACAAAATTGTGTATCTTATTAATGAAACGTGGTACATTAATAATCATTACATCAATTTTGAGCTCTCTGGCAATTCTAGATGTTATGCACAAAGTGTGACCCCATTTGACCTTTAAATCCTGTCAAACCGGAAGTTGAAGTTTAATATGACAAACCTTCATGCATAAAGATAAAAAAATACAAATAAATATTTCGCCCGTCAGCATAGCACAAAAAGACAAAAAACCTGCATACAATATTGACCTTAAAATTACGTAATTAAGCCGAATACCGTGAGTTTGTTCACAAACTCTCAATTTCTAGTTTTTTTTTTCCTCGTATTCTTATCAGCGAACCTTCTCCGTCGATTTTTAACAAAAGTAAAGCTTATATGAACTTGAAACTTATCAGGAACATGGACCATAGTTAGTAGATGAAACCGCAACTTTTTTAGAATGATGACGTCATTGATGACGTCATTATGCTAAATAAACCATTAATAATTAGAAAATTCATATCTTGAGAACCAGAAAAGCTACGTACGAGATTCTTTCAAAACATAAAAGTTCTTGTAATGACCTTTAATTGTCGTGCACAACTTGACCTCATTTGACCTTTACTTCCGGTCGAAACCGGAAGTTCAAAATTTCAAAAATTCATATCCCAAGAACTGCTTATCATATTGACAAAATTTGAATGACAGTTTGAAGATCGGTTAGCCTGCTTAAACTTTTGTACAGACATAATACTGGTTTGACAATGTCTTCCGGCCGTAAAAGATGACGTCATTGATTGCGTCATTATATTAAATCAACGTTTAATATTTAAAAAATCCATATCTGAAGAACCGTTTATGTTACATACAAGATCTTTGCACCATATGAAAGCTTTTTGATTACTCTACAAATTTTAGTGTGTGACCCCATTTGACCTTGACTTCCGGTCGAAACCGGAAGTTAATATGTCATTTTTCCAAAAAAATCATATTTCAATAAAAAAACAGGCTATAGTAATAACCATTACTTCATCTGAAAACACTTTAACCAGTCTACATGTTTTACAGAAAGTGTGACCCCATTTGACCTTGACTTCCGGTTGAAACCGGAAGTTGAAGTTTAAGTATATTCATAGGTCATTAACCAAACGAGGTACAGTCTTGAAACTTACTTTTACCTTCAACTTTACCGTGCAGTAAACTGCATTGTCTTTTCTGGATGATGACGTCATTGATGACGTCATTACAATAAATCAACGTTTAATATTTCAAAAATTCATATCTGAAGAACCGTAAATGATACATACAAGATATTTGCGCCATATAAAAGCTCTTCAATTACTCTGCACATCTTACACAGTTTGTGACCCCATTTGACCTTGACTTCCGGTCGAAACAGGAAGTTGAAATTTTTTTCAAAAAGATTATTTTTCAATAACAAAACAGAATTCATTAATAATCATTACTTCATCTGAAAGCTCGTTAACAATTCTAAAATTGTGTTGAAGATGTGACCCCATTTGACCCTTACTTCCAGTTGAAACGGATGCTGATATTTCACAGATAGTAAATTCATAATTCATCAACTGAACGTGATACAGACTTGAAACTTACTGTTGCCTTAGACATTACTATGTAGATGAAACTGGATTATTTTCGGATTATGACATCATTGATGAAGTCATATTAAATCAACGTTTAATGTTAAAAAAAATCATTTTGGGGATCATAAAAGTTACACACGAGATATTTGCTCCATATGAAAGCCCTTGAAATACTGTACAACTATCGCAGAGTGTGACCCCATTTGAACCATAGTTCATGTCAAAACCGGAAGTTGGAGTTTCATATGACTGACCTTCATGCCTAAAGATCAACACAAGGTACAAATAAACATTTTGCCCATCAGCACAGCATACAATATTGACCTTGTTTTCAATGACGCAATCACTTTATTACGTTCCAGCCGAACACCGTGAGTTTGTTCACAAACTCTCAATCTCTAATTTTTTTTTTTTCCTCGTATTCTTATCAGCGAACCTTCTCCGTCGATTTTTAACAAAAGTAAAGCTTATATGAACTTGAAACTTATCAGGAACATGAACCATAGTTAGTAGATGAAACCGCAACTTTTTTAGAATGATGACGTCATTGATGACGTCATTATGCTAAATAAACCATTAATAATTAGAAAATTCATATCTTGAGAACCAGAAAAGCTACGTACGAGATTCTTTCGAAACATAAAAGTTCTTGTAATGAACTTTTATTGTCCTGCACAACTTGACCTCATTTGACCTTTACTTCCGGTCGAAACCGGAAGTTCAAAATTTCAAAAAATCATATCTCAAGAACTGCTAATGATATTGTCAAAATTTGAATGACAGTTTGAAGATAGGTTAGCAGCCTGCTCAAACTTTTGCACAGACATAATACCAGTTTGACATTGTCTTCTGGCCGTAAAAGATGACGTCATTGATTGCGTCATTATATTAAATCAAAGTTTAATATTTAAAAAATCCATATCTGAAGAACCGTATATGTTACATACAAGATCTTTGCACCATATGAAAGCTTTTCAATTACTCTACAAATCTTACACAGTGTGTGACCCCATTTGACCTTGACTTCCGGTCGAAACCGGAAGTTAAAATGTCATTTTTCCAAAAAATCCTATTTCAATAAAAACAGGCTATAGTAATAACCATTACTTCATCTGCAAACACTTTAACCAGTCTACATGTCTTACAGAAAGTGTGACCCCATTTGACCTTTACTTCCGGTCGAAACCGGAAGTTGAAGTTAACATATAAAAAGATTCATAGGTCATTAACTAAACGAGGTACAGTCTTGAAACTTACTATTACCTTCAACTTTACTGTGCAGTAAACTGCACTGTTTTTTCTGGATGATGACGTCATCGATGACGTCATTACAATAAATCAACGTTTAATATTTCAAAAATTCATATCTGAAGAACCGTAAATGATACATACAAGATCTTTGCACCATATCAAAGATCTTCAATTACTCTGCACATCTTACACAGTTTGTGACCCCATTTGACCTTGACTTCCGGTCGAAAGAGGAAGTTGAAATTTTATTTTTCAAAAAGATTATTTTTCAATAACAAAACAGAATTCATTAATAATCATTACTTCATCTGAAAGCTCGTTAACCATTCTAAAAATTGTGTTGAAGATGTGACCCTATTTGACCCTTACTTCCGGTTGAAACGGATAATTTTTAGGTGTTCGGCCAGCAGCCGAAAACCTATTGTTATTGTTCTGTTTTTTTTTTTTTTTTTAGGTGTTCGGCCAGCAGCCGAAAACCTATTGTTATTGTTCTGTTTTTTTTTTGGTTTTTTTTCTGGGCTTTCTTAGTCGTTGAAACTTGTCCACAAATTTTCTCAAAAAGTTAAGCTTGTATGAACTTGAAACTTACCATGTACAAACATATTAGTGAGTGGATGATACAGAAACTTTTTTGGAATGATGACGTCATTGATGACGTCATGACGTTAAATAAACGTTAAATAATTCAAAAATTTAATAACTCAAGAACGGCAAATGCTACATTCAAAATCTTTAATGCATATGAAAGGTCTTGTGATGTGGGACAAATTGTATGCACACCGTGACCCCATTTGACCTTTACTTCCGGTAGAAACCGGAAGTTAAAGTTAAAGTTCATGTTATTTGGGGCTCTAAAGCCTAAGTGATTAAAAATATCAACTAACTTTTAATGAATAATATTTTCTTTAGCTCAAGAGCAATCTAGAAATGTGACACGTGACGTCATAGCTACGTCACAACGAAATTGATACACGAGGTCGAAAAAAAAATTATTTTGCTATCTCAAAAACTAAAGCATGTACGGACTTGATACTTACTACATACTTAGACCACAGTGTGTATATGACAAAGCAAAATTTTGGGAATGATGACGTCATCGATGACGTCATTACATTAAATTGAAGTTTTATACTAAAATAATCATATTTTAAGAATAATACATGCTACATACATGATCTTTACACCATATGAAAGGTCTTGAAGTACTAAGCAAATCTTACACAGGGTGTGACCCCATTTGACCTTCACTTCCGGTCGAAACCGGAAGTAGTAGTTTTGTTATGAAAAATCGATTCTGAATTACGTAAATTTGTATATTAATTGTATAACTTAATTTTAAAGCCCCTCGACGATTCTACAAATATTTACAAAGTGTGACCTCATTTGACCTTCACTTCCGGTCGAAACCGGAAGTATAAGTTTGTACTACAAAAATATGTACCTTATTAATGAAACGTGGTACATTAATAATCGTTACATCAATTTAAAGCTCTCTGACAAATCTAGATACCATGCACAAGGTGTGACCCCATTTGACCTTTAGTTCCTGTCAAACCGGAAGTTGAAGTTTCATATGACAAACCTTCATGAATAAAGATAAAAAAGTACAACTAAATATTTCGCCCGTCAGCATAGCACAAATAGACAAGAAACGTGCACATAATATTGACCTTAAAATTTTCAATTATGTAATTAAGCCGAACACCGTGAGTTTGTCCACAAACTCTAAATCTCTAGTTTTTTCTGGGCTTTCTTAGTCGTCGAAACTTGTCCACAAATTTTCTCAAAAAGTTAAGCTTGTATGAACTTGAAACTTACCATGTACAAACATATTAGTGAGTGGATGATACAGAAACTTTTTTGGAATGATGACGTCATTGATGACGTCATGACGTTAAATAAACGTTAAATAATTTAAAAATTTAATAACTCAAGAACGGCAAATGCTACATTCAAAATCTTTAATGCATATGAAAGGTCTTGTAATGTTGGACAAATTGTATGCACACCGTGACCCCATTTGACCTTTACTTCCGGTAGAAACCGGAAGTTAAAGTTAAAATTTATGTTATTTGGGGCTCTAAAGCCTAAGTGATTAAAAATATCAACTAACTTTCAATGAATAATATTTTCTTTAGCTCACGAGCAATCTAAAAATGTGATATATGACGTCATAGGTACGTCACAACGAAATTGATACACGAGGTCGAAAAAAAAATTATTTTGCTATCTCAAAAACTAAAGCATGTACGGACTTGATACTTACTACATACTTAGACCACAGTGTGTATATGACAAAGCAAAATTTTGGGAATGATGACGTCATCGATGACGTCATTACTTTAAATTGAAGTTTTATACTAAAATAATCATATCTTAATAATAATACATGCTACATACATGATCTTTACACCATATGAAAGGTCTTGAAGTACTTAACAAATCTTACACAGGGTGTGACCCCATTTGACCTTCACTTCCGGTCGAAACCGGAAGTAGTAGTTTTGTTATGAAAAATCGATTCTGAATTACGTAAATTTGTATATTAATTGTATAACTTAATTTTAAAGCCCCTCGACGATTCTACAAATATTTACAAAGTGTGACCTCATTTGACCTTCACTTCCGGTCGAAACCGGAAGTATAAGTTTGTACTACAAAAATATGTACCTTATTAATGAAACGTGGTACATTAATAATTGTTACATCAATTTAAAGCTCTCTGACAATTCTAGATACCATGCACAAGGTGTGACCCCATTTGACCTTTAGTTCCTGTCAAACCGGAAGTTAGAATTTCATATGACAAACCTTCATGAATAAAGATAAAAAAGTACAACTAAATATTTCGCCCGTCAGCATAGCACAAATAGACAAGAAACGTGCACACAATATTGACCTTAAAATTTTCAGTTACGTAATTAAGCCGAACACCGTGAGTTTGTCCACAAACTCTAAATCTCTAGTTTTTTTCTGGGCTTTCTTAGTCGTCGAAACTTGTCCACAAATTTTCTCAAAAAGTTAAGCTTGTATGAACTTGAAACTTACCATGTACAAACATATTAGTGAGTGGATGATACAGAAACTTTTTTGGAATGATGACGTCATTGATGACGTCATGACGTTAAATAAACGTTAAATAATTCAAAAATTTAATAATTCAAGAACGGCAAATGCTACATTCAAAATCTTTAATGCATATGAAAGGTCTTGTGATGTGGGACAAATTGTATGCACACCGTGACCCCATTTTGACCTTTACTTCCGGTAGAAACCGGAAGTTAAAGTTAAAGTTCATGTTATTTGGGGCTCTAAAGCCTAAGTGATTAAAAATATCAACTAACTTTCAATAAATAATATTTTTTTAGCTCAAGACCAATCTAGGAATGTGATATATGACGTCATAGCTACACAACGAAATTGATACACGAGGTCGAAAAAAAATTATTTTGCTATCTCAAAAACTAAAGCATGTACGGACTTCATACTTACTACATACTTAGACCACAGTGTGTATATGACAAAGCAAAATTTTGGGAATGATGACGTCATGGATGACGTCATTACATTAAATTGAAGTTTTATACTAAAATAATCATATCTTAAGAATAATACATGCTACATACATGATCTTTACACCATATGAAAGGTCTTGAAGTACTAAACAAATCTTACACAGGGTGTGACCCCATTTGACCTTCACTTCCGGTCGAAACCGGAAGTAGTAGTTTTGTTATGAAAAATCGATTCTGAATTACGTAAATTTGTATATTAATTGTATAACTTAATTTTAAAGCCCCTCGACGATTCTACAAATATTTACAAAGTGTGACCTCATTTGACCTTCACTTCCGGTCGAAACCGGAAGTATAAGTTTGTACTACAAAAATATGTACCTTATTAATGAAACGTGGTACATTAATAATCGTTACATCAATTTAAAGCTCTCCGACAATTCTAGATACCATGCACAAGGTGTGACCCCATTTGACCTTTAGTTCCTGTCAAACCGGAAGTTGAAGTTTCATATGACAAACCTTCATGAATAAAGATAAAAAAGTACAACTAAATATTTCGCCCGTCAGCATAGCACAAATAGACAAGAAACGTGCACACAATATTGACCTTAAAATTTTCAATTACGTAATTAAGCCGAACACCGTGAGTTTGTCCACAAACTCTAAATCTCTAGTTTTTTGTTTTTTTAGGTATTCGGCTTTTAGCCGAAAACCTATTGTTATTGTTAAGTTTTTTTTTTTTTTTTTTTTTCTCCGTCTTCTTCTTCTGCCTGAACGTTCTCCGCCAATTTTGAGAAAAACTGAAACTTGTATGAACTTGAAACTTCTCATGAACATCAACCTCGGTGAGTAGACGGCACCGCAACTTTTTTGGAATGGTGACGTCATTGATGACGTCATTACGTTAAAAAAACGTTAAATAAACCTTAAATAATTTGAAAAATCATATCTTCAAAACCAAAAGAGCTACGTTCAAGATTCTTTTTTTACATGAAACCTCTTATAAAGATCTACAAATGCGGTGCACAACGTGACCCCATGTGACCTTTACTTCCGGTCGAAACCGGAAGTTAAAGTAACAAATCATATTATTTTGGGCTCTAGAGCCTAAGTGAATGAAAATATGAAAAAATGTTCAATGCATAATATTTTCTTTAACTCAAGAGCATTCTAAAAATATGATGTGTGACGTCATAGCTACGTCACAACGAAAATGGTACACGAGGTCGAAAAAAAAATTATTTTGCTATCTCAAAAAATAGAGCATGTACGGACTTGAAACTTACCACGTACTTAGACCAAAGCGTGTACATGACAAAGAACAAAATTTGGAATGATGACGTCATCGATGACGTCATTATATTAAATTGAAGTTTTTTATTAAAATACTCATATCTCCAGATTCAGATATGCTACATACATGATCTTTACACCATATGAAAGGTCATGAAGTATTAAACAAATCTTACACAGGGTGTGACACCATTTGACCTTTACTTCCGGTCGAAACCGGAAGTAGTAGTTTGTTTTATAAAAAATCGTATCTGAAAAATATTATTTTGTGTATTAATATAATAACTTAATTTTAAGGCCCTTCGACGATTCTACAAATGTTTACAATGTGTGACCTCATTTGACCTTCATTTCCGGTCGAAACCGGAAGTATAAGTTTGTACATACAAAATTGTGTATCTTATTAATGAAACGTGGTACATTAATAATCATTACATCAATTTTGAGCTCTCTGGCAATTCTAGATGTTATGCACAAAGTGTGACCCCATTTGACCTTTAAATCCTGTCAAACCGGAAGTTGAAGTTTAATATGACAAACCTTCATGCATAAAGATAAAAAAATACAAATAAATATTTCGCCCGTCAGCATAGCACAAAAAGACAAAAAACCTGCACACAATAATGACCTTAAAATTACGTAATTAAGCCGAATACCGTGAGTTTGTTCACAAACTCTCAATTTCTAGTTTTCCTTGTATTCTTCTGCCTGAACCTTCTCCGCCAATTTTGAGAAAAACTGAAACTTGTATGAACTTGAAACTTCTCATGAACATCAACCTTGGTGAGTAGACGGCACCGCAACTTTTTGGGAATGGTGACGTCATTGATGACGTCATTACGTTAAATAAACGTTAAATAAACCTTAAATAATTTGAAAAATCATATCTTCAAAACCAAAAGAGCTACGTTCAAGATTCTTGTTTTACATGAAAACTCTTATAAAGATCTACAAATGCGGTGCACAACGTGACCCCATTTGACCTTTACTTCCGGTCGAAACCGGAAGTTAAAGTAACAAATCATGTTATTTTGGGCTCTAAAGCCTAAGTGAATGAAAATATGAAAAAATGTTCAATGCATAATATTTTCTTTAACTCAAGAGCATTCTAAAAATATGATGTGTGACGTCATAGCTACGTCACAACGAAAATGGTACACGAGGTCGAAAAAAAATTATTTTGCTATCTCAAAAAATAGAGCATGTACGGACTTGCAACTTACCACGTACTTAGACCAAAGCGTGTACATGACAAAGAAAAAAAATTGGAATGATGACGTCATCGATGACGTCATTATATTAAATTGAAGTTTTTTATTAAAATACTCATATCTCCAGAATCAGATATGCTACATACATGATCTTTACAGTATACGAAAGGTCATGAAGTATTTAACAAATCTTACACGGGTGTGACCCCATTTGATCTTTACTTCCGGTCGAAACCGGAAGTAGTAGTTTGTTTTATAAAAAATCGTATCTGAATAATGATATTTTGTGTATTAATATAATAACTCAATTTTAAGGCCCTTCGACGATTCTACAAATGTTTACAATGTTTGACCTCATTTGACCTTCATTTCCGGTCGAAACCGGAAGTATAAGTTTGTACATACAAAATTGTGTATCTTATTAATGAAACGTGGTACATTAATAATCATTACATCAATTTTGAGCTCTCTGGCAATTCTAGATGTTATGCACAAAGTGTGACCCCATTTGACCTTTAAATCCTGTCAAACCGGAAGTTGAAGTTTAATATGACAAACCTTCATGCATAAAGATAAAAAAGTACAAATAAATATTTCGCCCGTCAGCATAGCACAAAAAGACAAAAAAACCTGCACACAATAATGACCTTAAAATTACGTAATTAAGCCGAACACCGTGAGTTTGTTCACAAACTCTCAATTTCTAGTTTTTCTGGGTATTCTTCCCCCTGAACCTTGTCTGCAAAGTTTCTCAAAAAGTAAAGCTCCTATAAACTTGAAACTTACCATGTACAATGATCTTAGTGAGTAGATGAACCCGCAACTTTTTTGGAATGATGACGTCATTGATGACGTCATTATGCTAAATAAACGTTAAATAATTTAACAAATTCATAACTCAAGAACGGCAAATGCTACATTTAAAATCTTTAGTGCATATGAAAGGTCTGGTAATGTTGGATAAATTGTATGCACACCGTGACCTCAGTTGACCTTTACTTCCGGTAGAAACCGGAAGTTCAAGTAACAAATCATGTTATTTGGGGCTCTAGAGCCTAAGTGAGTAAAAATATCAATAAACTTTTAATGAATAATATTTTATTTAGCCCAAGGGCATTCTAGAAATGTGATATATGACGTCATAGCTACGTCAAAACGAAATTGGTACACAAGGGAGAAAAATTTTTATTTTGCTATATCAAAAAATAAAGCATGTATGGACTTCAAACTTACTACTTACCTACACCACAGTGTGTACATGACAAAAAAATTTTTTGGAATGATGACGTCATCGATGACGTCATTACATTAAATTGAAGTTTTATATTAAAATACTCATATCTCCAGAATCAGATATGCTACATACATGATCTTTACACCATATGAAAGGTCATAAAGTATTAAATAAATCTTACACAGGGTGTGACCCCATTTGACCTTCACTTCCGTTCGAAACCGGAAGTAGTAGTTTTTTACATAAAAATGATCTCTGAATAACGTAATTTTGTGTATTAATATAATAACTTCATTTTAAAGCCCCTCAACGATTCTACAAATATTTACGTGTGACCTCATTTGACCTTCACTTCCGGTCGAAACCGGAAGTATAAGTTTGTACAACAAAAATATGTATTTAGGAATGAAACATGGTACATTAATAATCCTTACATCAATTTAAAGCTCTCTGACAATTCTAGATACCATGCAAAAGGTGTGACCCCATTTGACCTTTGGTTCCTGTCAAACCGGAAGTTGAAGTTTCATATGACAAACTTTCATGCATAAAGATCAAAAAAGTACAAATGAATATTTCGCCCGTCGGCATAGCACAATAGACAAAAAACTTGCACACAATATTGACCTTAAAATTTTTAATTACGTAATGAAGCCGAACACCGTGAGTTTGTTCACAAACTCTAAATTTCTAGTTTTTTTCTGGGCTTTCTTAGTCGTCGAAACTTGTCCGCAAATTTTCTCAAAAAGTAAAGCTTGTATGAACTTGAAACTTACCATGTACAAAGATATTAGTGAATGGATGATACCGAAACTTTTTTGGAATGATGACGTCATTGATGACGTCATTAGGTTAAATAAACGTTAAATAATTCAAAAATTCAATAACTCAAGAACGGCAAATGCTACATTCAAAATCTTTGGTGCATATGAAAGGTCTTGTGATGTGAAACAAATTGTATGCACACCGTGACCCCATTTGACCCTTACTTCTGGTCAAAACCGAATGTTAAAGTTAAAATTCATGTTATTTGGGGCTCTAGAGCCTAAGTGATTAAAAATATCAACTAACTTTCAATGCATAATATTTTTATTAGCTCACGAGCATTCTAAAAATGTAATGTATGACGTCATAGCTACGTCACAACGAAATTGATACACGAGGTCGAAAAAAAAATTATTTTGCTATCTCAAAAACTAAAGCATGTACGGACTTGATACTTACTATATACCTAGACCTCAGTGTGTATATGACGAAGCAAAATTTTGGAAATGATGACGTCATCGATGACGTCATTAAATTAAATTGAAGTTTTATACTCAAATAATCATATCTTAAGAATAATACATGCTACATACATGATCTTTACACCATATGAAAGGTCTTGAAGTACTAAACAAATCTTACACAGAGTGTGACTCCATTTGACCTTCACTTCCAGTCGAAACCGGAAGTAGTAGTTTTGTTATGAAAAATCGTTTCTGAATTACGTAAATTTGTATATTAATTGTATAACTTAATTTTAAAGCCCCTCGACGATTCTACAAATATTTACAAAGTGTGACCTCATTTGACCTTCACTTCCGGTCGAAACCGGAAGTATAAGTTTGTACTACAAAAATATGTACCTTATTAATGAAACGTGGTACATTAATAATCGTTACATCAATTTAAAGCTCTCTGACAATTCTAGATACCATGCACAAGGTGTGACCCCATTTGACCTTTAGTTCCTGTCAAACCGGAAGTTGAAGTTTCATATGACAAACCTTCATGAATAAAGATAAAAAAGTACAACTAAATATTTCACCCGTCAGCATAGCACAAATAGACAAGAAACGTGCACATAATATTGACCTTAAATTTTCAATTACGTAATTAAGCCGAACACCGTGAGTTTGTCCACAAACTCTAAATCTCTAGTTGGAACTGTTCTTACTGGCTTTATTCAGCCACTCGAAGGTTTCTGGTACAAACTCTGGAATGTTTTTCTCCGATATTGAGAAAGAAAAGCCTCGATTGAATAAACACCATGTATCGTACCGCACTTTCCTATAAAGGACGACGTGTTTGCTTACATTTAACACACACAATAAATGGGTCACGTGACGCGGGCCGCGCAATAAGTCTATTGTGCTAACACAAAAGTTGGGCAGGCAAGTGTGGTGCCCCTCCTTTGTTTATGGCAGGTTGCCAAGTTATGTTTATGGCAGGTTACCAAGTACAAGTAATCTGGGCCCGGTATGTGTGTATGTCTTTTTGGGATTACTTTCGCATAAAATCTATTGAAGTGAAATAGTTCCTGATTTTTCCCCCCATTTGGTAATAAACCAATGTGGTTTGAATAAACACAACATTTGTAAAAGCTGGTACCAAAAAGTCAATTCAAAGTGTACGGTTGTTGATTCAAACTTGTGCAAATGTGATGGTACAGACAAACCATAACAATACAGATTCCTGTTTATTGTCTTTTTCCAGTGTTATATGCCCAGGAGTAAACGTCTAGAGGCTAAAATAAAAGAACGTATAATTTGATGAAAGTTTTATGGGATAATATTGTTCATTGAAAAAAAGAGCTAGCATGAATTCAGATTTCCAATGTTGTGTTTCCCTTTTATCAAACAAATAGGCCTACCTATACACTGATGGTATAAAATTAGCCAGACATTGATTTACGTCTCTTCACAAATTAAAAGGCAAAAATTATAAAAAAATATATACATAGGCCTGTCACTGACATAATAAAATTAGCTGTTGCAAACTGCTTCCCAAACACAAGGACCTGTTGTATAAATGCAATCAAATTGTTCATGACCTCACGTTTTGACCCTAGCAGAGTCTTTGTCAATGGCTGAAAGAAAAAGACCCTGAAAAAGACTCTGCTAGGATTGAAACGTGACTGGTTGCTTCTTACAAGTTTTTGCATGTGTATAATGCTGTGTATTTCATGTAGGTTTTTTCAAATGACTTTGTCTGGTAATCTGTAAAATGAGATTATTTGGGTGCACTTCATTTTTTTTTTCTTATCAGTGAGAAAGATTATAAATCCTGACTATAAGTAGGGCACACACTATAAACCAATCAGGTAGGGGTGTGTGAGACAAAAGCGTCGGTCGGTACATTTACATATCAACCAGAGCGGGAAAAAATTCACTTCGATTCAGCTTCCAATAGATCGATTGCGCAACCAGTGTTTACATGTCATCACGTGACCTATTGTGGGTACTACATGTACGTCATCTGAGCTGATGGCGAACTATGTGCAAAAAGTACATACCATGACTGACAAAGTCATACCAAAAGTCGGCTTTTGCTACTACTATCAAAGTTACTAGGCCATTTTGTTATTTCTCTTGTTTATTCAGCCACTCGATGGTCTCTGGTACAAACTCCGGAACGTATAATTTGATGAAACTTTTTCGGAATGATGACGTCATTGATGACGTCATGACGTTAAATAAACGTTAAATAATTCAAAAATTCATAACTCAAGAACGGCAAATGCTACATTCAAAATCTTTGGTGCATATGAAAGGTCTTGTAATGTTGGACAAATTGTATGCACACCGTGACCTCATTTGACCTTTACTTCCGGTAGAAACCGGAAGTTATAGTAACAAATCATGTTATTTGGGGCTCTAGAGCCTAAGTGATTAAAAATATCAACTAACTTTTAATAGATAATATTTTCTTTAGCTCAAGAGCAATCTAGAAATGTGATATATGACGTCATAGCTACGTCACAACGTACAAATAAATATTTCGCCCGTCAGCATAGCACAAATAGACAAAAAACTTGCACACAATATTGACCTTAAAGTGTTCAATTACGTAATTAAGCCGAACACCGTGAGTTTGTTCACAAACTCTAAATTTCTAGTTCTTCTTCTTCTTCTTCTTCTTCTTCTGCCTGTCGATTGTCCGCTAACAAATGCACCCTTCCCAAGCTCATATAAACTTCAAACTTCACACATAGTTAGAACTTGACTAGGACAGACAGGGCTTGAGTGACGTCATGATGACGTCATCAGGTGTCGAATTACGCTAAATAAACGTTTATTATTTCAAAAAATCATAACTCCTAAAGTACACAATGGATTTTTACAATCTATACATCATCGGAAAGGTCATCCCAATTTGCGTAAACGCCTCACTGACATGACCCCAATTTGACCTTGTCTTCCGGTTCAAACCTGAAGTTGAAAATTTCAAAAATTCGTATTTTTTGAAGTATATATCACATGATCACAAATCTTACATCAGATTGTAGAGAATTTAGTCCTCTCCAACTTTTGCATTGAGGTCACACCATTTTGACCTATACTTGCGGTTCAAAACGGACATTTAACGCATTCTTTTGTGCATGTGCGTTCAAGTGTGATCGGCAATGCTATACAACAATCCAATGCCATTATACATGTACATGTCCGGGTGGGTGTGTGCGTGTGTGGCTAAGTGCCGTTGAAACTGTACATGTACATGTGCTACTGTATGATACAATAAACCACACGTTGTTCATAGTCTCTTCTCAAGGCACGCACTCCACGCTTTGTTAGTCTTTTACACATAGCTTATTTAAACCTTTAAAAATCAACAAAAAATCAACCGTTTGAGATATGAACTTAATTCTTCGACAAATGTAAAGGTTAGGGAGGGTCTTTCTTTTGTGACCCATTGAGTGACCTCTGTGTCATCTACTTCCGGTCAAACCGGAAATATCTCTTTATTAGAATAATGCTAAGTGCTTGGAACATGATTTTTTCACCATTACCAAGGATATGGAAGACATATTCCCTTGCACATTGTTTGACCCCTTTGACCTCTACTTCCGGTCGAACCGGATGTAGCCCCTCATTTAAAAGTAAATAGAAGTAGGAACATGATTGTTCCTAGAAATATCAAACTAAGGGAAGGCCTTTCTTTGTGAAACATTAAATGACCTTTGTGACCTCTATTCCGGTCAAACAGGAAGTAGTTCTTCATTTAAAAATGCTAAGAGCTAGGAACATGATTCCTTCACCAATTACCAAGGTTAAGGAAGGCCCTTCTCTGTTGTACATTGCTTGACCTCTTTGACCTCTAATTCCGGTCAAACCGGAAGTAGCTCCTCATTTAAAAATGGTTAGATGTAGGAACAAGATTCTCTCACCCAAAACTAACGTTAGGGGAGGTCCTTCATTGTTCTCCTCATTTAAAGGTAAATAAATGTAGGAACATGACTGATGTTCTTGAAGTCCTAATCAGATATTATTTCATAAAGCAATATTTCATGTTTCTATTTTCAAATTATTTTAGTTGTGTTAACTTTATTTACATCAAATAACAACTCTATCCGAACACCCAGTTTTTGTTCTTGGAACAAAAATTCATGTCTAGTTTCATTTTTTACTTCTCCTTCTTCTTATGCCTGTCGATTGTCCGCTAACAAAGGCATACTTCCTAAGCTTGTATGAACTTGAAACTTCACACATAGTTAGATATTCATTAGGACATGATACCGTTTGAGTGATGTCATGATGACGTCATCGGGTGTCGAATTACATTAAATCAAAGTTTATTCTTTCAAAAAATCATAACTTTTGATGTACACGAGGGATTTGTACAATCTATACATTATCGGAAAGGTCATCCAAAGCTGCGTAAAAGCCTCACAGACATGACCCCAATTTGACCTCGTCTTCCGTTGCAAACCGGGAGGTGAAGCCAAAAATGCTTAAAAAGTCACAATTTAGGCTCTTGAGTCAATATGAAACAGAATTTCGACATGGTTTCAGTGTACGAAATGAAATGTAATTCATGACCTTTGAAAATATCACATTGATGACGTCATCAAATGTTACAGTTTGTTACGACGACGAGTTTAAAAATAAGTTATTTTTCTATTTCAAATTTCTTTTGAGCAAACTTCATCTTGAATTTTTTAATAATAGATAAGGACTACAAAACCCTAATTATGAAATTTCAACAAAATCGGCCGTTGCATGATGAAGTTATGCAACGGCTGATTTTGTCTAAACTTTTTAGACTAATACTTGTACAACAGACTACAGTACAGAGTCACCCATGAGAAAATACTTACAATAACCCTGGAAGTAATCCAGGCCCAATAAAACAAAACAAGAACCCAAAGCCAGGCAGCTGGCCCCGCCTCCATCCACCCCTCCCCCCCCCCCTCACTTGCCAGTAGCAAATCTCTGCCCATACACATCAACTTTTGAGTTTGTTTATTGGTCAATCCCTTCCAGACACTGTCAAGCAACCCCCTAAGCATGGCTTTTTGTTCACAGTTATCAGAAGGCCAGCCCCTGATTGATCACCAAAGGGTACCCTAGGAGAAGCAAGTTTGTACACAAACTGATGGCCTTATGACCTTTGGGGTCGGTTGGTTTTCATTCATGGTATCTGGCTCATAGTAAACAATCAGGCTAATTGGGCTATGGTAGGCTTGCCTTCTGTAGGATTACAAAAAATATAAGATTTTTTGAGCACTCAAATGAGGCGGTTTACAACCGCCACCACATGCCGCAAAGGGATAAGAAGTACTTATCACATGATCACAAGTTTGAATTTCCATGCTTTGTTAGTCTTTAATACAGGGGATATTTAAGCCTTTACAAATCAACAAAAAATCAACCGTTTGAGGTATGAACTTAATTCTTTCGACAAAATTGTCAAGGTAAGGGAGGGTCTTTCTTTGTGACACATTAGGTGACCTCTGTGACCTCTAGTTCCTGTCCAACCGGAAGTAGATCCTCATTTAAAAGTGGTTAGAAGTACGAACATGATTGTTTCAAGAAATATCAAGGTTAGGGAAGGCCTTTCTTTGTGAAACATTAAATGACCTTTGTGACCTCTACTTCCGGTCAAACCGGAAATAACTCTTTGTTTAAAAATGCTAAGAGCTAGGAACATAATTCTTTCACCAAATAGCAAAGTTAAAGAAGGCCCTTCTCTGTTGCACTTTGGGATAACTGTGACCTTTACTTCCTGTTAAACTGGAAGTAGCTCCTTATTTTAACACGGTTAGAGGTAGGAACATGATTCTTTCACCAAATGCCAAGGTTGGGGAAGGACCTTCTCTGTTGCTTGACCTCTGTGACCTCTACTTCCGGTCAAACCGGATGTGGCTCATTTACAAGGCTTACCGAACACCTTGTTTTTGTGATGTCACAAAAACTTATGTCTAGTATTTTTTTTTGCATTTGTTAAATCATTGACATCTTTACTTTAATAAATCATCATCAGGAATGTTGATTTTGATCAATAAAGATTTAAAAAAAACGTGTTTTGTCTCCGTTGTTTTCTAGCTTTCTGTTACTTTGTTGTCCGTAGAAACAAAAAAAAACAACGGCAAATTCATGCCTTTGTCCGTGACGTTTATCAACCCCCATTGCACAATTTGGTATCATCCGAAAGCTTAGGAACCATGCTTTCCAAATTTGGGCATCACGAAGGTAAAGGGTCATAGGCAAATGACCACAAGGACAACGAAAACTGTAAACAAACCCCCACTTGTTACTAAGGACGTCATCTGATATTTTATCAGTTTGCTTGTTTGCTGACGATACCAGTCTTGTTTATAGCCATAATAATGTTGATGAAGCAGTTCAAAAACTTAACATTGAACTTGTAAGGTTAGGTTTCAGGTTTATTTTCAGGTTTCAGGTTTATTTATTTTCCACAGTATTTATCTCAAAAAAATTAATTACAGAAGGTAGTATATAAATAAATAAAACTTACAAGGAAAAATAACGTGGGTGAGATACTGCAGAGGGATCCATTAAAAAGCAAAGCTTGTAGACAATGGTCCCTATATAAAGCATGCATGTGCATTGACCTGCTCTATCGAAATGAGGAATGTCTAAAAAATGACGTTCTGTGTAATGAGCCATACAAAATATATTGACATCTCAAAACATGAGAAAACACTACAAAAAACGATTCCGCAATTTTTGTGGTATTAGATAAATCAAATCTTGATCTTTCTTGTCGTGGTCTTACCTTTATTTGAAAAGATGAATAAATCCATAAAAAAACAGTTTTCATGAGCATGTTTCTCCGCAGTAATTTTCCCTCCAGACGATCTCAGCTACCTTCAAAATCGTGAAAATAATGTGCTTTTTCTACTGCAAAGTAAGATCACTTCCGTTTACGTTGAACGGCTGAGTTTGGTACCAATCGAAAGGTCATGACCTGAACTGTCCTTTTTTTTGTATGATACTATAGTCAGGAGGCCGAAAAAAGTTGTAATTTGCGGCTGAAAATTGGTTATTTAAATTAGGCGGGCTTTCCAGCTATCAAAAATGGAGATCACTGATTGGATGAGAGGTGTAAAACCATTCGACGAGCGTGCGCAGTTTCGATGTTTACCCGATGACGTCCCAAAACTTTCGGCCGCTTTTGAAAGGATTGTAGCCGGCCTCCGGGCCGCTCCCCGCGATCTCACGTGTAGCCTATACCGACCTCGTGTGAATTAGCTGAGTGATTTCGTGAATTTGCAACGCTTGTCAGTCGATACTTAGTGAGCAAAAGGAAAAATTTTCACGTTTGCATTTTTAAATTGTTGTTACCTTTCTTACCTGTTGTGAATTTGTAGTTTATTAAAGAGTTTAACTGTTCTAATTTTGAGTTCAAAGTTTCACTAAACTAAGCATGGCTGACGGGCGAAGTAAAGACATGGAGAGAGCGCTGAACTCCATTCGTGATGCCAACATCGTTGGCCTCTCTCGGTCGGATGAAGCTGCCCTTGCACAGCTAGTGGAGGATTATTTCGTAGGTGATGGCGGTGAAAATTCCGACGATGACAGTGCTGAGAGTGAGGAAGAGGAAGCCGAAGCTCCGGGTTTTCTAGGATTACCCAGAGCTTTGGAAGCGAGTGTCGATTTTTTTTCAGACCAAGACGCGGATGATGATGTTGATGGGGACGACGACGACGACCCACCCATTGCAGACGAGCTTCAACGTGTGCAGCACCTACTGGGGGAAGCAGTCGCCGAGGATCCCGCTGTGGAGCAACAGAGAGCCCAGGACTTCAGCTGTGACTGTTCTACTTTTGAAGGAAGACCGTGTATCCAGCAATTCACCGACGAGGAAGTATTCAACATTCGCTTAGACATTCAGGGATTGACAGAAGGTACAGTAAAACCAAGCAAAGTTAATAAAATCTTGGATGGGGTGGATGGGGTGGACATGGTTGAATTGTAGAAACTTGAGTTCTAGTTCAGGAAATCCATGTTACTGTTTAGGGGATAGTAGACTACTACACTGGGAAGGGAAAACAGTGTTAATAATAATGACTCGTCAGAACTATTCTCAATTTCAGTGTTGGTCTATTCTTACTTATGTTATGGACAATAATAATAAAAAAATTAAAAATAATAATTTATAAGTACTACTAGTTTAATATGGCACATTTTACAATAATGTATCAATGTGCTTAACATTAGTGCCCAGGGCCCAATTTCATGGCTGAGCTTACAGCCGAATTCTGCGCTTACGATCACGATTCTCTGTTTACAGGCAAGCGCTAGCTGTGTAAGCGTAGAATGCCTAGGCTAGTATTAGTAATGTGGAGTACGCACGCACACAAGCCAAAATTTCCTGTTAACCCGTGAAATATGCTTGACGTCAGCACAGAATTCTCTGCTTCCGCAAGCGCCGATTCTTTGCTTACTGTACGCAGAGCCATGAAATTGGGCCCTGGTCATTGGGCCAATAAAATAAAAAGCTTATCTTGGTCAAACTTTTAAATGATTATTCTATACTACTTAGATTTATGGGTTTACAACGCTATTTTCAACTACTACATACAAACTAGAGGAGCGTGCTTAATGCCGCCACAAGCACTAGAGGTGACAGAGACGATAACAAAACAACCTTGTACTCGTAGATGATAGTTTGTAAGCAATTTACGAATATGAGTAGGCCTATCCTAAATCAGTTTACTTAAGTCCAGTGTCTATTTAATTATTAAAATAGTTTGCTTCTTTTTTTTTCTTCTATAATCTTCATCATGTAACTTCTTTAAAGTATCATAAAGCTACATATTGAATAGCTTATTGGCTCATGTTTGTTCAGGAGAAAAAGATCTGATACTGCTGGGGATCTTCCATACTTCAATGAACATGAGTGAAACAGTATCCTACGAGTACAAGCATGTTAAAGAGCGCACGAGGACCCGAAGTCTCCACACCGTCAGAAGTAAGAGGGTTTGCTCAAAGACCTTTCGTTTCCTTCATGCGTGAGTATATAATGTTGTGATATTTTCCAAGAAAGAATTTGCTCTACTAATATGAGGTGACACTTTTGTGAAGTATTTTGGAATTGATGAAAAAAAGCGACTACAAAAAACCTAAGAATTGTCTTATTATACACTTTTTTTTAGCATAAGCAAGAATAAGGTAAGTGCAGTGCAACAATGGTACCGAGAGCAAGGGCTTACTCCAAGGCGTAAGAAGTCTGGTGGTCGAGTAGAGAGTAGGAGAGTTTTAAGCTACGAGGATACATCACGAGTTTTTCAATTCATCGACAATTTTGCTGAGGAACATGCACTTCGTCTTCCTGGTCGTGTTTCTGGCTTCAAGAGATCTGATCTTCGTCTTCTGCCATCAACCAACTCGAAGTCCAGCATCTGGAGGGACTACTACAAGCCAGCTATGGAAACAACGGGTAGGCAAAACAAAATATATAAACGAATAATAAGTGTGTTCACTAATAGTCGTCATATACTGTCAGGCTTCGGGGAAAGATTTAAATAAAATTTAATAAATCCATTTAAATGCCAGGGTTATTTTTAGGAAAAACAATAATGGGGCGCAACTAAATAAATTGCCTGCAATAACCCAAAGGTGCAAAAACATTGACAAGATTACAAAATCAAGCTTCAGCAGAGATATTTAAAAAAAAATTATTTATGGGTTTCGTTCTGGTAGATTCGGAGTGATTTTACCCATGATCGGGGGGGGGGAGGGGTAGTAATGTGAACAGCCAACAAATTTGGAAAAAAAAAAAACTTCATTTCAGAATATTTGTAGTTGAAGTTCTGCACGATGAATTTTGTCATTCTGTTTTGAAAAACACGAATTCAAGCAAATAATTGTTGATTTCATACTTTTGTGAAGAGAAGAGTATTCTTTTAAAAAATTTATTTGACTTGCCTTTGTTAATGGAGAAGACTGGGTTTTGAAGCACATCTCTATTTTGAATCGTTGTTATTTTAATATTCCATGGAGTATCTGCTAAGACGATGGTTTGTTTCTTACTGTTTAGGCTTCAGAGTAGCAGCACTCACCACCTTCAGGAAGCTTTGGAAACAACTATGTCCACAGATCGTATGTTGTCGACCAATGACCGACCTCTGCTGGGAATGCCAGAAGAACAACAACCTCATCAACAGGACTATCAACTGCGAAGAAGAAAGGAAGACCGCTACATTGCAGAGGCAGGAGGCCCACCTTCAACAGGTCAAAGAAGAGCGCACATCATACAAGAAGCAGGTTGCTGACGCCAAAGTCGTCATCGCAGATGGAAACATGCAATTAGGTCAAAATAACCCGCCGTGCTCTAGGAAGTGCACTATGCACTATTCTTTTGATTTTGCCCAACAGGTTCACTATCCATCAAATCCTCTCCAGCCCGGGCCCATGTACTTCATGACACCAAGAAAATGCGGCATCTTCGGAGTCTGCTGCGAGGGAATTCCTCAACAGGTCAACTACCTCATCGATGAAGGGATGACGTCAACGAAAGGGAGCAACGCCGTAATCAGCTACTTGCATCACTTCTTCAAACATCATGGACTTGGCGAACAGCATCTCAGTCTGCACTGCGACAACTGCTCAGGACAGAATAAAAATAGGTACATGCTTTTTTATCTCATCTGGAGGACTCTACATGGACTTCACAAGGACATTTCACTCAACTTCATGGTGGCTGGTCACACCAAATTTAGTCCGGATTGGTGTTTTGGCCTTCTTAAGCAGAAATACCGTCGCACCCCAGTGTCATCCCTCGAAGATATAGCGCGCTTGACCATCCACAGCACAGCAACCGGTTTGAACATGGCCCAACTAGTTGGCAGCGAGTCGCAGGAAGTCTTCGTCCCATCTTATGACTGGCAGACCTTTCTTGGGGGGTACTTCAAGCCACTCGTCGGCATCAAGAGTCTGCAGCATTTCCGGTAGGTTTTTCCCCCTTATTTTATTCCTTAATACTCTGCTGACCCATTTCTGTCTGTGAATGGCACACTGAATAAAGCGATAACAATAAAAATGGACTAAGATCTTCTCAAAAAGGAACACCTGCTCCATTTATATAAAGAGTACAGTCTTAAGTACTCGGCAAATGCAATCTGTTATGCTGAATGGGACTCCAGTGAGAACAGTCTTAAACACAAACAAATAAAAGTAACACTATTAGTTTCCCAATCACAATGCATTAAATTAGTATGGCCAATACTGAGAGACTGTAGGAGAAACATTACTTCAAAACTGATGGCCAACTTCACTGCCCTAATATAAACACTAAAGGAGAACCTTAACTTTATAATCTCATGGACACAACTACCACTATATCACATTCCAATGCCCAGCTAAATACAGATAAGACTCCAGTTTCTACCCCCATGCCAAGTGTTACAAATGTAGCTACCCACTCATGCATGTGACCCACAGGCACACACACAGGCAAGTGTTTAAATTTGTAATAACAAAATTTAAACACTTACAACACTCCAACAATTTTCTTTGTTATTTAATTCTGAAGGTTTTCATCTGAGGAGCCTGGGGTTGTATATGCTTCGAAGAGACCATCCGAGGAAGAAAAGCAATACAACCTCCTTCGCACACCTGACACGCTACCGCCTGCTGAACTTCCAGAGGAGACTACACCACCCGGACTGGACGCGAAACGACAGTGGTATTTGTACGACAAAATTAGAGAGTTCTGCAGTGAGGAGGGAGCAGATAGAACATGCCCTAGGCCAACAGTCCCCAAGCCCAATATCCGCGCTACCGAAGAGAACGTCGACGTCCCAGTGCAGAAAGTACAACGACTAAAATAACTAATTTAATTTTCAAAGTGCACCATCAATATTCTTAAGACTAATCCAGGTTTGTAATTTGCATCAGCTTTTTCACTTTAAGTAGCTTTCAGCAGAGAAAGACCTAGTGTGTATTATATGAGTAAGTTTTTAGAGTCCCCGGTAAGTATCATTGTTGTTGATACTGCTCCTTTCTGGTAAAGTTTTAATTAATTAGCTGCTCGACCACCTTATTTCTCCAAGTGTGTAGTGTGTATACGGTAATTAGTTTATAGAGTCCCTGGTACCATTGTTGTTGATACTGCACCTTGTAAAGATTCAATTAATTTTGACCACCTTTTATTAACTTATGTTGTATTTCAGCCAAGGGGTCTAGTGCATCGAATTCAAGTTCTGGTGGATCAGTCATCAGAATGTGTGTTCGAATCTCAGTCCCACCACTTGTGTCCTTCAGCAAATTGCTCTTAAACATGATTTTCAATCTCATGAACTCTGCAATTTTATGAACTCAGAGTAACAAAGTAGAAGGGAAAGCTTAATTATGTAGCATAATTTCAGTGATATCCAAAACTCTTGGCAAATTTGTTTTTTGGAGTTTTTTTGGCCAATCATTAACTTAAAAGTTTACACAAACTAGTTTCTTTTGCTAAAATTCTTCCACGAAAGGAAGGAGCTCTCCTTAGAGTTGAAAACTTGGTCGCCATAAAACAATGGGGCCGGTAAGGGAATTTTATCCTCAGTTTTTTTCTCTTTTTCTGAGGTTTTCGCCTTTCCTTGGGATAGCTCTTCCGGTGTGGGAGAAAACTGGTTTTAAGAAATAGTTTGTAAAAACAAAACACTTTGCCAAAGAGTACCAGCTATTGCTTGAAATTACTTATTTATTAACCCTTTAGAGATCAAAGCGGCCGCAAGCGTCTTGGGCAAACAAACGCCACAACATTTGACCAACTTTTGCTCAAACAAGAGGGTCAAAGAAAACTTGTGGGACCAAATTGATGTTTTCCAATGTTTCCCATGTTAACAAAGAATGCATTCTAAAACCAAACCATGTATTTCTGTTTCTTATTGATTTCCTTGAATCTTTTCCTGCAAATAACAGGCCATAAAACAACAAAATTAGCAATGTCCGGGTGCATGGTGATGACTATACAGAAATGAGATCTCAATAGGGTTAAAATTAGTTTATTTTTCACATTCATTGTTGTTTATGTAATATTATTGTAAAGCTGCAATTTTATTTATAATCTTTGCATAGCTTTACTAATGACTTTAAAATGAAATGAAATTATACTTTGATACATGTACTGGGATGGGTATGAATAAGTTTATAGAGTACCCGGTGAGTACCATTATGATTTATACAACTACTTTCTTGTAAAGAACTAATTAGTTGATTAGTTGATTGAGATTAAAATGACATGTCGATATATCATCGAGTAGATTTTTGTATTATTTTGGTGAATGCTATTCCACCTTTAGTACAGGACCATTCCTCCTGTAATGGGGGCATGATCACTAACTTAATGAATCTTGTTCAATACCTCCATCAGCCAGGCTTGTAGAGGTAGATCACCTGGGCCCAATTTCATGAAGCCTGTAAGCACAAAACTTGCTAAGCACAGAACAGTATTGCTTAGTAGAAACAGGTCACCAGCCTAAATTGCATTAAGTTTGCATAGAGCCTCACTCAATCTTCGCTAAGCAAAACAAAAAAATGTCAAGTAGTATTTTTTGCCTGAACTTTTTGAAATTGGGCCCAGAACTTTACTCCTTACATTTCTTTGAGCCACCCCTATGGAAACAAAATCTCTTCTTTTAAGTTTGTTTCTGTTTAGACTGCAATACTGTAAGACATTTTTATGGTGTATTAATGCCAGCTTGATGTTTTATCCATTTGTGAGTTTGCCAACTAAGTTCCCTTGTTGGGAAAACCATGTTAACAAAAACAATTATAAATAATTGGATAAAAATGAATGATTTGTATTGAATAGTTATTATAACAACAAACGGAAATAAAGAAATGAATAATTAATTTGTACATGTAAGTTATTTTATTATGTACTTCAGTGAGTCTTTTTTTTATTGTATCTTGTTTGTAAGCAGTGAAGGCAATGTACAAGTTGAAGGGTCATCTACAAGAAGTATGGGCACGATTGTAGTTTTAACCCAAGGGGAAACAAACTCAGAAAGATTTTTTTAAGGGGTGGGGCGGGGCTTGTGATTTCTTGCTCTATGATTGTACTGATAACATCATTGCATAAAAAGGCAGACCACATTGAAATAACTTCCAAGAATCTCTTTCGTTGAATGTTTTCATAAGACGGGGTGTTTCTGTTTCCTATAGATGGGCATGTAACTGTTAGTACACATACACACATACAGTAGACATACATGTAGATGTTCTGGTTCACTACATGTTAAAAACATGACACCCCCCCCCCCCCCCATTTTAAAACTAAAAAGGCCAACCCATTTAGGCCGAGGCCGTTTAGGCTTGAACAACAAACGGTTTCTTCTTCAGGAATGTTTTAATTGAATTATTCATCCATTCAAGCACGCTGACATAATAATAGTTACCAAGTTAAAAGGTATTACCAAGTGAAATGTGGCTTGCATGCCTCACGAAAACCGCGTCTAACCCATGGTGGTGTAGACCTACTCCGACGTAAACTTCCATGAATTTACACGAACATAGTATTGTAACCATGGGCTGGTTACAATGATCGTACACACATTGAACGTGTGTGTTGTGTACAGTATGGAACACGCAATCACCGCGTGACTTGCTCCATCAACGTGTGAGCGGGGGGGCCGAATCGCCGTTGTTTGGTTCCACGGGCTGAAGTTAGTTCCTCCCGGCTTTTATTACAGGATGAATTATTCATGAGCTATGTCGAGAATCGTCTCTCGTGTGTGTGGGCTGTTCGCGTCGCGCGCTCATCTAGCTATTAAGGAAAAACGATTATCTGAATAAACTCGTCGTTAAAAAATGGAAGTGGTCTTGTCTTGTTGACTTTCTTCATTGCCAGATAACTTCGGTTTGGAATAAGCTACGGAAATAATAATGGTGTTGCTGGAAAGCTAGTGAGTTACTTGTTAACATGGTATGCATAACTCAAAATCAAAATTGTTGAGACATTCCTCATTTCGATAGAGCAGGTCACCATAGGGAAAGGAGAAAAAAAAGCAAATGGACTCAATGCACACAATGCTTAAAAAATCAAGTTAAACTTACAGATGTGAACTAACAAAAACAGACAATGTACCTAGGGGCTAGACTAAACACAATAGAGCAGCTAACTGAATTTAAATGAGCAATTACATTACAGAGATTCAGTTATAAGCTTCTAACATAATAGATTTGTACATACGTTTAAAAGTAGAAATGTTTTTTGATGATTTAAGTTTATCATTAAATGAATTCCAAAGTATGGGTCCCTCGTGTTTAATCGTTTTGTGAGCAAACGAAGTACGGGTATATGGAATGTGAAAATTTGAGGCTTGACGAGTGAAGTGGGAATGAATTTCAAGATTCCGAGAAAAAATATCTTTAATGGAAGAAGGTACATTGTTACTAGTGACATGATACATGAGGGACCCAAGTTGATAATAATAAATATCATTAAGTTTTAAAGTTTTATGTTTTATGAACAGAGGATCCGTATGTGCATTAAAATCAGAGAAATTGATTACACGAAGGGCCCGTTTCTGCAAAAGTAAAAGTCTGTTTAAATTTTTTCCAGAGCTACCTCCCCATGCAAGTATCCCATAATTAATATAAGATACAACCAGGGTATAATACAGAGAATCAAGAACGGGTCCGGGAAAAACATATTTTATCTTATTAATTACACCGATATTCCGGGCGATAATTTTACAAATATAATCAATATGGCTTTTCCATGTCAGACCACAATCAATGTATAACCCCAAAAATTTACAACAGTCAGTTTCTTTAATGATGGAATCATAAATCTTGACTTCACATGGAAGTTCACTAGCAGAATTGCTAAACAACATGTAGTTTGTTTTGGTAGTGTTAAGCGATAGCCCGTTGATTGAAAACCAATTTGCGGCAGATTTAAGCTCATTGTTAACTGTGTGTACAAGGTGATTAATATTACTATGCGAAAAGAATAAATTGGAGTCATCAGCAAACAATATAAATGAAAGTACTCTAGAGGAATTTGTAAAGTCGTTAATATATAATAAGAATAGCAATGGTCCAAGGATAGAACCCTGGGGTACACCATGGGTAAGAATACCGGGAGTTGAATTTATACCGTTAATGGATACATAGTAGTATGTCTGCCGCAAATGGAGCCTCTTTGTGGAGGTGGAGGACTGCAGATTCTGCAGTGGAGGGTGTGGAGGGTGTGGAGTGCGCATGCGCAGCATGCATATGGATGAGTAGGTGACGTAGTGATGACGTAATGAAGACGTCATGGATGTGAATGAGATGACGTCATGAGGTGATGTACTGCGCATGCGCGACACTTGATTTCGGGCAAGTCTGGACATGTCTGTGGTGATGACGTCACAGGAGGTGAAGTGAACCGGTGATGGATGTCTGGGCTTGCCCAGACAAGATTTGAATAGATTACGTCACGGGATGATGTACTGCGCATGCGCGACACTTGATTTCGGGCAAGTCTGGACATGTCTGTGGTGATGACGTCACGAGAGTTGACGTGAACGGGTGCTGGATGTCTGGGCAAGCCCAGACATGATTTGAATTGAAATGAACAGGATATGGGTGATTGGTGGAAAGTTTGCGCGTTGTTTTGAGCGTATGCACGCGCTAGCTGTGATTGGTTCACTGACAGACGCGTAGTTAGTCAGAGTATATAAGGAGCAACATTTGAAATACAGACCACCCTTTCCGCTCACACATGCTACTACTTACACTCCACTGAATACATTGATTTGCTATTGCTCTTGAGTTTGACTCGATAGCGATGGGCTACTTTAAGATCCATCCTTCCATCGTTAGGGGTGAGAGTTACCCCAGAAAGAGATGCGGCGGCTGTAGTTTACGCAGAAGCAACCGAATTGCTAAACGCCGCATGCCGCATTATGCGAAGAAAGCTTTTGTTATGGCCAGGACGGAAGTGGAGAAATTCATCGCAACATTTTGCGTTATCTCCGAAGGGCTGAGCAAACTTGAATTATTTGCAGTGTGCTCACGAATGCTGGACAACAGCGACGAAGCTAACTCTGGATGGGTTAGTGATATGGTGGAGTTGGCCCTGGCAATACACCTGATGGACCCCGTGACCCGGCTGACACTTCTCTTGGAAATAACAAATTAAACACTTCTAGTACAGAAGTGGGCTCTTTTCAGAGCCACCCATACAATCAAAAGATAGATATCATAATCAATGTAATTTTGACAGTTTTGATGATGGCGACGTCATAATGACGTCATTTCAAATACATACATGGACGGGTGGGGTAGAAATAAGGTAAACACAAATAATAGTGAAGACGGGGAAGATTGACGCATGAAAAACATAAATGATGCAACGTCTGCATTCAAATGGATGAAATTGGAGTAATAATGACGTCATGATGACGTCATTATCACAAAACAATATTGGCCTTGGGCTGCCTTATTTCCTTTTTTATTATGCTTGGGCATGTCTGGACATGTTTGGTAACAACAAAATGCATGGACTTAGACACGTTTTCGTCGAAATTGATCAAATTGAATTAATAATGACGTCATGATGACGTCATATTAAAAAATAAATACTGTCATTTGATAGAGAACAAAATTCTGTGTAAGAATCAGCCCTCGAATCTGAAAAAAATGTTTGAAAATAAGGGTTTAATAACAAATGTTATCAATTCGTCTGCTCGTGTCTTATTTTGGCGCGAAAGAGCACCAGGCCACTTTACCACTTTTGCATTTCGCGGAAAAACTGGACCGTACCATTCGTTTTATGACAAGGGGTAATTAACTCCATAGTTTTTACGTTTAAGTCGACACATCATTTTAACGATGACCTAGTAATAATTTCACGGGAGTAAAATGAATGTTAATACTTGGAAAGCAGTAAAGAATCGCAGGGTAAGGTAAAAGTTTGTTTTCTTCTTGTGCAAATAAAAGTTTTGCTTTCATGATACCCTTTGAGAAAAAAGTAAGGTGGTCTTTGTTTTGAAACAACGCAATGTGCAGGAACACTTTGCTATCCACAACAGTCCACGGAAGACGTCGTGCCTTTGTTTTCTTTTCGGTCTAATTGTTGTGAGCAACTTTAGCTTGTAATTTTTCGGAGATGGAGAGGAAAAGTGTAGAGTATTTGTTTAGCCCGGACCCGACATCTTCAGAGCTTGAAGAAATGGATGAGTGGGGGCATCTAGATTGGCCATTTTGTAGTCCGGATCCAACGGTGTCACAGCAGGAAGCTATACAAGAAATAGCGGATAATTTGTTGGGAGAAAACTCCTACTGGCCCTTCAATAGTCCGCATCCAACCTCTTCACAGCAGGAAGAAATGCAGCAAGTAGCTGACAGGGAATTGAAGGCTGGAAATGTCTCGGATGAGGTAGGAGATCACTTTAAACTTTCTTTATTTTAGGGTAACATCCTTTTGGTTTTGTATAATCAGATAGGTATCAGGGTGTCTATAGTGTTAGTCGTGTGCAACAACGACAATAAAAAATACTAAAATAATATTACAGTAAAATGTTTTTCTTTTGAATAATAAATCATGCGGGGAGGGGGGGGGGCAAGGTATTATTTGGTGGGAGTATTGGTGGGAGTTTAGAGTGATAATAAGTAATTGGAAGGGGAGGGTGCTACGGCAAAAATTTTCCTTAAGTGAGGGCGCCCTTTATGGCATTTTAAAACAAATGTATCAAGAGAGGGCGTCCTTCCCGTTATTTACATTACATTTTTAAGCACTTCGCTCATTAAAGATAAAGTGAGCGTCATGGTCACACGCACAGGTTAACTATATAGCAGATAGTTGATGTTTTTTACAAATTATTATGAACGTTCTTTTGTTTAAATCGTGTGTAATAGATTGTATTTATTTATTTGTTTCCTCAAACTTGTGTTAGGGTATAAACAACCCGTCAGTTTTTGTTTGGGCGGCTCGTCCACCCAGTGACGCTTTTCAACACTGCGTTGAGGAAATGAGTGAACTGGAATCGATGGTGAGTTTCTTTTGTTTAATTGTCTATACGTTTATCTATTGCAATGATAACTGACGTGGTTTAACGTGTCAGTTGAAAAAAAAAAGAGTTCTCACGAGTGAAACTTTACTTTATCAGGACACCAACGAAGATGAAGAGGAAGAATTTGCGGAAGCTTCCCCTCCCATAGATGAAGTTTCGACGACGGTGAAGTCCCCAGTCCCAATGGATGGTGGTTTGGACAGGGAGGCTGCAACTCCCCCGCGCACTTCAGCGTCTCCATCCCACCTGGCGGGTGACAGCTTGTCTGGTGACCCCTCCCATGTTACCTTTGAAGAATCTCCTCCATCTCATTCACTCCGAGCAAAGGTGAGTAAAGCTAACACAACCGATCAAGTGAATGAATGAAGTTACAAAAATAAAACTGACAACCTAAAAGAAATTGTAATTACTTAATGTATTCTTAATTCTTCTTCTTACCTCAGAACCAGGTATCCACCCAGAAGCAAAAAGACCGTCGGCATTTGAAGTGTTCTGTATGCCGCAAAAGATTCACCCGTACAGACAACCTAAAACGGCACGAGACAACCCATCAAGAGGGGTCAGCTTTGTCCTGTCCTACCTGCGGGAAAGGGTTCAACAGGAAAGACAGCCTGAAACGCCACAACGCCACTCATCCTACCGGTTCTCAACTCCCAAAATCACCAAATAAAAGCAAAGCAGCAAAGAAAACGCCAGGGAAACGACATCCTTGTCAGGCCTGTGGAAAATTGTTTACACGGAGATCCACGCTGACCAAACACAGACAAAGTTTTTGCCGGTACAGGCGTAACAACGAGCAACCGGAAAAAAGGCAACCAGCTGGAGCCGATGCACTCCCACAAGAGCCAGTACCGGTACCCGGAGCAGTGCCCCAAGATGATGAAAGCACACCCTCACCACCTGTAGAAGCATCGCCGTCTACACAAGACAGTGAACCTCAGTTCCCAACTCCTTCTACTCCACCACCCATTGATGAGCAACAGATTCAACCCTTAGAGGAGGATCCAGAGGAGTACGAGCTAGATATCTTACACAATGGGCAGGAAGAGGAGGAAGAGCTCTCGCCAGACATTCTACAAGTTGTACGTGAAAACTGGAGGTGCCTTCGTACCCACCATTACACCGGCCGTCCCGTTCAAGATGTCCACACCTTCAGAATGGTTGGCGCAAACAATTTTGCAGTAGAAGATGCTTTAGATGCAATTTTCCAACGTCTACGATGCCGAGTGAAGATTAACGTTTCATTTGGACTCATCCTTCGACATACAGAGACGGGAACACTAAGGTATTTCCACTCCAGCGAAAACAATGCCCGACTCTTCCCATCTCCGGCATTCGTGTCTTCGCAAGAAGAGTTCAACCACCTAGTTGAACGAGTGCAAGAGGCTGATGTCTTACAATTTGGGATCCTGCAACGACCCGATACCAAATGGACCGTCGCCCTAGTCAGCAACATGACAGTATTTGTGAACAAGATGACGGATTTTCCAATTGGCGCGCCATCAGATGATATTCCTCCCTTCATCAAACACAACCCTGGTCTGATCAGCCTCATTAGAAGCAAACGCAATGGCCGGTGCTTCAACGATGATCATTGTTTTTTTCGATGCCTAGCATTGCACCGAGGGGCTAACGTCAGATCATTGGAAAGGCCCACCAAAGCCCTGATGAAAGAATACCGGCGCAAGACAGGCAGACAGCACCACGGCGGGGTAACGATGGATGAGCTTACCCATCTAGAGAATGTGTTCAAAATAAGCATTCGAGTCTACACCCTCCTCCGCAGTGAAGATGCTGCACCGCCAGAAGACGGAGTGGATGGTGAGGAGCCTCGTCTCCGTACTGTGGCAGAGTTGCTCAGAAGAAGTCACCGTCGAGACAAGGATCTCCTGAATCTCAACCTGCACGGGGCACACTTTTCATACATTCGAGATGTCGCAGCGTACAGTCGCTGTTACACATGTTCCAAATGCAATACAGCATTTAGACGGTCCAACGACCTTTACCGACACGAAGTGACCTGCCAGACCAACGTAAGACACCAATTCCCCGGCGGTGCTTACCATCTTCCACTTTCGGTGCTTGACAAGCTGATGGAAGAAGGCATCCAAATCGACGAGGCCAATCAGTTTTATCCCTATCGAGCCACTTATGACTTTGAAAGTTACTTTCAGCCCGTCCCCGAAGCCAAACAACCCAAGGCGGCGGACAAGTTGCGCTGGAACCGTCAGCATGTGCCTCTGAGTGTCAGTGTCTCAAGCAACGTGCCAAACTTCGAGGCTCCACGATGTTTCGTTACACGGGGAAATACAAACGACCTTGTGGCTAAGATGGTGGAATACCTTCGGGAAGTCAGCGAGGCCGCCTACAGGTGTATGTTAGAGCATTTTGAGGGAGTGTTCCAGGAGTTAGATGACGCCATTGGACAGGAGAACAACACCGTCGAAACGAACCCCGTTATGATACAGGCTGCGGAAGATGAAACACGCAGGAAAACCCCGCTTGAAAGGTTGAAGGACGACTTGGAGAGGTATTTGATGGAGCTGCCGGTGCTCGGATTCAACTCTGGTTCGTATGACTTCAACCTTGTCAAACGTTACCTGTATCCTGAATTGCAGCGCACAGATCCCATCGATTTCGTCATCAAGCGCACGGGAACCTACATGGCCGTTAAGACCGCACGCCTAAAATTCCTTGACATCACAAATTATCTCGCCCCCGGCTGCAGCTACGCCAAATTCTTGACTGCATATGGCTGCAGTGAAGGAAAAGGAAGCTTCCCTTATGAGTGGCTGGATGATTTGGATAAATTAAACGCCGTGGCCCTTCCACCCCACGAAAACTTCTTCAGCCAGCTGAAAGGTAAAAATATCAGCCAAGCCGACTACGTTGACTGTCTCAAAGTCTGGAGAGATGAGGGCATGGACACCATGAAGGATTTTCTTGTGTGGTACAATAACAAAGACGTGGTGCCGTTTCTCGAGGCCATTGAGAAGATGTTTAATTTCTATCGAGGCAAAGGGCTAGATATGTTTAAATCTGCTATCTCCGTCCCGGGTCTGTCTCTCAATTATTTGTTTTCAACCCTGTCAGATGAGGTCTACTTCTCTTTATTTGACGAGAAAAACAAAGACATTTACTACAAGCTAAAGGACAACATTGTGGGCGGTCCTTCTATTGTGTTCCATCGCTACCACGAACGACAGAAGACCCTCATCCGAAATGGTACCAAACCCTGCCAGAAGATTGTCGGCTTTGACGCCAATGCCCTGTACCTCTGGTCCCTCATGCAAGACATGCCTTCCGGAGTCTTTGTGAGACGAAGGGAAGAGACCAACTTCCAACCAGAGACCGGTCTACGTCGAGGCGTGATGGCAACAGATTGGTTAGACTGGGAAGCCCGAGTCCGTGGTGTGCACATCCGTCACGGATTTAATAGCACGGAGAAACGCATCGGACCCAGAAAAATTCCAGTGGACGGGTTTGAAAAAGAAACCAGAACCGTGTACCAGTTTCAAGGCTGCTTCTGGCACGGTCATAGCTGTCGCCTTAACAACGACGAATTTAACCCTGTCAGGCAGCTCCCCAACGCGGATCTTCTGGCCCAGACGAAGGAAACTTCATCCTACATATCCAGCCAAGGCTACAGATTAGTTGAAATGTGGGAGTGTGAGTGGTACGACGCACAGAAGCGTGACCCAGCTCTGCAAGCGTACCTACAGTCTCGTAGACTACCCCACCAGCACAAGAGGACCATGACTCCAGACACAATTACAGAGGCCATTCGTGATCAGTCTATGTTCGGACTGGTCGAATGCGACATACGGGTACCGGCTCATCTAGAGACACACTTCAGTGACATGCCGCCCATATTTAAAAATGTCAACATCAGTCGAAATGACATCGGCCAACATATGAAAGAATTCGCCGAACGAGAGGGTGTGATGAAGACTCCACGTCGCAGCCTGATAGGAAGCATGTTCGGGTCTCGTATTCTCTTAACAACGCCCCTTCTGAGATGGTACCTGGAGCACGGGTTAATCCTCGAACACATCTATGAGGTCATCCAGTATTGCCCTACCAAGTGTTTTGAGGCCTTCGGCAACGCCGTCAGCGATGCAAGACGAGCAGGGGACAAGGACCCGAACAAGTCCATCATTGCCGACACAATGAAGCTCCTCGGTAACTCGGCCTACGGAAAGACTGTCACAAATCAGGAGCGTCATACCAACGTCCGTGTGTGCGATGATGCCGGGGCCTCACGACTGGTGAACGATGGCCACTTCCGCGCCCTCCATGAGCTCAACGACGACTTATACGAAGTCGACATGACGAAAAGAAGTATCCGCCTGAATCTACCTATACATATTGGGTTCTTCGTCTACCAATATGCTAAGCTAAGAATGCTTGAATTCTACTTCGATTTTTTGTTGAGGTTCATCGACCCGTCCGATTTTCAATTGTGTCAGATGGATACTGACTCGACCTACCTTGCCATCTCTGCAGGAAGACTTGAAGACATCGTGAAGCCGCAGATGAAAACAATCTACCAGGCGGAAAAACATCTTTGGTTTCCCCGTGATGCCACCGAGGAGCAGAAGGCCTATGACAAACGCACCCCTGGATTGTTCAAGGTCGAGTGGGAGGGGGATGGCATCGTCGCCCTGTGCAGCAAGACGTACTACTGTTTCGGGAACACCGACAAGATTAGCTGCAAGGGACTCAATAAACGGACCAACGACATTACTAAAGAAAAGTTCATGAGGGTTCTTGAAACACAGCGTGGTGAGGGTGGTGTCAACAGAGGTTTCCGTATGCACGAAAACAACATGTACACATACGAGCAGGAGAAAACTGCATTTACATACTTTTATCCCAAACGCAAAGTAGCCCAGGACGGTGTATCAACGACTCCACTGGAATTGTAAAGTTTTTGGACCGATGTACAGTTTGGAGCGCCCCATGTCCTTAAAAGTCTAAACGGTCTGTCGCCATTACCACAAACTTGTCATCGGAAAGAAAACAAAAACACACTAACAATTCATAGATGTACTCCTGTACAAACAGTATAAAAAATAAAGGGAGAAATTGTTGATACTTAGCCATTCCTTGCCACTTTTTTCACAAACGAACCAAACTAAAGTAACTTATATATAGAAATATACTATACACAAATATAAGTATTACTATAATAGTATTAAAGCATTGTTTAAACACGCCTTTGCACATTGGAATAATCACAGATGTATTCCTACAAACAACGAAGGGAAAACCGTTGATCCTTGGACATTTCTTGCCATTTTGAATGTATGTGTTATGTGAGTGATTCTTTATCAATGTTTTGTTTCGTTGTTGATTTTGTTTTCAATAATTTATGAAATATTCAGTTCAGTTGTTACGACTCAGTTATAACGTAATAAAGTGTCAAGACAGAAGAACAGAAAAAAATACGAAGAAAAGAATGACATGAAAATGAAACCAAGTTTCCGAGTCAAAGTTACTTAGGCCTGTTCTGTTAGGATGGTCTCCTATGATACCCTACATGCGTATTAAACTGATGGAATGTACCACCTTTATTCATTTCAAGCCATGAATCTACAAATGAAACATCCCTTCACTTGTGTAATAGCTGGACCGACGGGCTCAGGAAAAACTCAATTTGTAAAACGTTTGCTTGTTCCAGCGCATGAGAGAGTCATTGATCCTCCACCAGACAACATTGTGTGGTGCTACGGAGAGTTTCAAGATGCATACGCTCATTTGGCAAGCGTGGTCCATGATATTACATTTGTGGAAGGTATTCCTGAAGACCTTTACACGAGACTCCACAGGAACAGCAATAATATGATTGTAATTGACGACCTCATGTCTGAAACTGGTAACAGCAAACGTATTACGGAGCTATTCACTAAAGGAAGCCATCATAGAAATCTTTCGATTGTGTTGATTCTTCAGAATTTGTTTCATCAGGGCAAAGAGATGCGCACTATTAGTCTCAATGCACATTACCTGGTCCTCTTCAAAAACCCAAGGGATGCGTCCCAGATAAACCATCTGGCCAAACAAATGTATCCCACTAAATCCAAGTTCATGGTTGAAGCCTACCGTGATGCCACTTTACCTCCTTACGGTTACCTGTTCATTGACCTTAAACCTGAGACGTCCGAGGAAATGAGATTAAGGTCACAGATTTTTCCAGGCGAAAATCCTATCGTGTATGTCCCGAAGGTATAAATGACGTGAGGGCTAGATGACATTATTCATTTGAAGATGTCTAAGCGTGTGCGGAACCACGCGCCTTACCTACACGTCCTGGCAAAGGGGAACACTAAACAGCGCCAGGGTGTGATTCATGGAGCGAGTAAAGAACTCATCTCATGTGTGTGCGAATGTGCCCTCAACATCCTCAACGGAAACGTAAATTTAAAACCCACGGACAAAAAAAGACTTAAGAAATACAAGCATCAGATCCGAGCTCTCTCTTCTAAACGTACTGGCGTTCAGAAAAAGAAGAAAATTCTTCGTCAAAAAGGTGGGTTCTTAGGCGCCCTCCTAACGCCTGTATTAAGTGCCCTTGGAAGTCTGCTGTTGAAGTGATAATGCTGCACACCAAGAAAATGGTACTGGTGCCGCACGATACACTCTCCCAACTGCAAGCTGCAAGACTCCTGGAGCAAACACCCACCACGCGTGTCGTGCACGGTTTGGACGACGACATGAGGAAGCTTCTAGGAAGGCAGGACGTTACGGATGAAGAAAAGATAAAGCTATATAACCAGACTCTTCGGAGGTACACCATTTTAAATCGTCAGAGGAGCGCACCCCTGACCATGAAATTGCAAACAAGTACCGAGGATGCCACAGACGGACCCCCCAAGTTGGAACCATCAATCATGAGTGAACCACCAAAGTTAGATCAAGTACCGGGCGCCCAGCTTCCTTCTAAAATCAAAGTAGAGTTAAAGGAATCTTCTGGAGAATCGTATGGTCTACCTCAACTGTATGCCGAGGCTACACATTTGTCATCCCCTCAATTTCAAGGGAAGAAGAAGAAGAAGAAAGGAAAAAAACGTAGACAAACGACCTCGAAGTGGTCTCCATATTAGACTGGGTTTCGAACCCTGCCTTGTCATTTGGAACATTTTGTTCACCATGGATTGTTGTCCTCCCAAGCCTAACTGTGGACCTCAACACTTTCTGAAGAAAATACGTTGCACGTGGGCTTGCTGCAAAAGCACTGTCATCATTACACACTCCGATGCGACCGATGGCGGAGAGCTACCTGAAAAAGGTGTATTACGACCCCGAACACCCTGCTGCTTTTGGAGGTTTGGAGGCTGTTTACCGTGCTGCCGTAAAAGATGGCGTCGATGTAAAAAAGAAGGAGATCAACCAATGGCTTCGCGAGCAGCCGACCTACACGTTACACAAACCCATCCGAAGACATTTTAAAAGAAATAGGGTCGAGGTGCATGGCATTGACCACCAATGGCAAGCAGACCTTGTAGACATGTCTTCGCTTAAAAAATACAACCAAGGGTACAGATATTTGCTGACGTGTATTGATGTGTTTTCAAAGTATGCTTGGGCCGTTCCCCTGGAAGATAAGACTGGAGCCACCTTAGTGAAAGCGTTTAACAACATTTTAAAAGGAAAGAGGAAGCCACGTCTTCTTCAGACCGATAAAGGTACCGAGTTTCTAAACAAAAAGTTTCAGTCTTTTCTCAAGAAGAAGAACATCCATTTCTTCACGACCAATAATGAAACCAAAGCCAGTATTGTGGAGAGATTTAACAGAACGCTGAAGACAAAAATGTGGAAGTATTTCACGGCCAACAATACGTACGCGTTCCTGAAAGTACTTCCCAAGTTACTTTCTGCATACAATCATTCGTTTCACAGGAGCATTAAATCCACTCCTGCTTCAGTCAACCCCTCCAATGTCGATCAGATAAGACAAGCCTTATATGCCAACGATTCCAACGTTGGAACAACCGCGTTCAGATTCAAGGTTGGCGATAGAGTTCGTATCAGTATGGCCGCAAGACCTTTCCGAAAGGGGTACTTACCCAACTGGACGACCGAACTGTTTACGATCACAGCCAGACTACCCAGAGAGCCGCCCGTCTACACGTTAAGTGACTATGAGGGAGAACCTCTCCAGGGAACGTTCTACGAGCAGGAAATACAGCATGTGGTGAAGAAGGACGACCTATACAAAGTCCAAAAAGTTCTACAGAAAAGAAAGCGACGGGGACACACAGAGTACTTTGTGAAATGGGTCGGATATCCTGACAAATTCAACAGCTGGGTGTCCAAACTGCACAGTCTATAAAGACCCCCAGGATCCAGGCCTAACGTCATTTCAGGCAAATGACTGAATCATGGAGGCCTCATTTTACGTCACGCTCCCAAGCAACAGTTCGATGGATGTGCACCCTGACAATACTTTGGCTCACTTCTTTGTCAAACTGCCCTCTAATCTCACGCTAACTGGAGAATGGGAAGTCGCCATTGCAGAGTTTGTTTATCCACACCGTTGGCTGAATGTCATTCAGGGTGACAATCTAATGTTATGCACCGCTGGGGGACGCGGGTCTCACGGCCACTCGGTCCCAGAAGGTTTCTATTCTACGCCGGATGAAATTTTGTCATCTTTTCAACCTCCTCTCTCCCACGACGGAGCAGTCATGCTAACTTTTAACAAACACAAACAGAAAATAAGGTCGGATTTATCAGATGGGGCAAGGCTAAATATATTTGGCCGGTTGGCAACATTGCTTGGGTTCGATGATGGATGCAGCCTGACGGGTATTGGTCTGGCTCCTCGCACAGTAGACGTTCATCCATTTCACTCCATGTTTGTGTATACTAACATCATCCAGTACAATACAGTCGGTGATACGAGGGCACCCTTATTGAGAATCGTAAACGTAGATGGAAACTATGGCGACATCGTGGCCAAAATATACGACAACCCCCATTACCTTCCTCTGAAGCAAAAAGTGATCGACACCATAGAAATAGATATAAGAGACGACACCGGTGAACCTATTCCATTCATCAACGGTAGAGTCATCGTTAAACTACACTTTAGACAGCAGCGTTCACCATACTTCAACTAGTCGCCATGACGAAACGCAGATACATACCTCACGCGAAACACTATGAAGATTACTACACTCATCAAGTCGGACTCGGATTACCCGTGTTTGAGGGACCACGCACCCAGCGAGGTTTTGGACTCGGAGGTCTATTGGGAGGTCTCTTTAGATCAGCGGTACCTCTGTTAAAATCTGGTGCCAAGACGTTTGGAAAACAACTTCTTCGCACGGGCGTTGGCATTGCCCAAGACGCCCTTGAAGGAAAGAACATCAAATCAGCAGCCAAAGCTAGGATTCGGAGCGCCGGACGTCGACTCACTAACCGGGCACTGCAAAACCTAAATACGAGAGCCACTGTCGGTGAACAACGGACTCGCGGCAGGCGTTTAAAAAGAAAGACACAAGGCAGACGTGTCACTTCGATTCCAAGCAAGAGAGTGAAAAGGTCTCTCGACGTGTTTGACTAGTGTTCTGTGCACACTCTGAAGCTACCGGATCACCATGTCTTTGTTACACGATCACTCTTGCGAGTGCGCAAAGTCCGAATTGGATTTATTTTCGCTTCCACCTACTCAGACAAGCATCGAGAAAGGTCAGTGGACTGAATTCCACCCTATTGCCAACATCTCCGATGGAGGTCCCATCGAATTCGTCATCCCTGGATCCGGGGAAGACTACATGGATCTTTCGCAAACACAGATGTACGTCAAAGCAAAAGTGGTCAACGCCGATGGCACAGATCTGGCCGACGACGCATCTGTTGGCCCCGTCAACTTATTTCTACATTCGCTTTTCAGTCAGATCGATGTTACTTTGAACGAACGCCTCATCTCTCCATCCACCCCTACTTATCCCTACCGCGCCATGATGGAAAGTCTTCTGAGTTACGGCAGCGAAGCCAAGACCTCCCATCTGACCTCTGCCTTGTTCTCCAAGGATACAGCTGGGAAAATGGATAGTGCTAATCCACTTGCTGCAAGCACTGCGGTCAACAAGGGATTAAAGGCCCGTCATCAATACATCAAAGGTAGTCGCGTGGTGGATATGATCGGTCCCATTCACAGTGACATTTTCTTTCAAGACAGGCACATGTTAAACGGGGTCGACCTGAAACTTAAACTGATACGGAGTAGTGATGCTTTCTCCCTAATGTCCTCGGGGGCTGACCCTTCCTACAAAGTTATGATTCAGTCAGCGTCAGTGTTTGTCAGGAAAGTTAAAGTGAGCTCCGCTGTCATGTTGGGCCATGCAAAGGCCTTGGAAAAAGGAACCGCAAAATACCCCATCAAACGGGTGCTTTGTAAGATGGTATCAGTACCCCTTGGTAATTTGACACTGACCCAGGACCACATCTTTCTTGGACAGCTTCCAACGCGCATCGTGATAGGTGCCGTGAGTAACGAAGCCTTCAACGGACGCTACTCAAAGAACCCCTTTAACTTTAAACACTTGAATGCCAACTTCCTATCTGTGTACCTTGACGGTGATCAGATTCCGTACACCCCTCTCAAACCTAACTTTACCGCGACGTCCAAGAATTATGTCAGAGCTTACCACACCCTCTTCTCAGGAACTGATAAAATGTACAAGAATGAGGGTAATGACATCACTCGTGATGATTTCTCCGACGGCTACGCACTTTATGCCTTAGATCTCACTCCCGACATGAACTCTGGTGGACATTTTAATCTCGTCAAACACGGAAACCTGCGGTTAGAGATTCACTTTGGCTCGCCCCTCACAGAAACTGTGAATGTGATTATCTACGCAGAATTCGACAACATCGTGGAAATTGATCAGGCTCGCAATATCATTTTCGACTACTCCAGTTGAAGGGCGTAGTGTAGTCGCCCACAAATGGACACCAGGGAGATTGAGCGTATTTTAAAGAGAGATCGATACACCAGGCATGCCTTCAGAGGGGTGTACGCCAGCAATGTTCTCCCCAACCATGTTGTCCGTCACCCGAGCGCTTTTGTGGTAAACACTGATCCTGCTGAGAAACCGGGACAACACTGGATAGGCATCTACTTTACAGGGGATGGCGCGGCAGAGTACTTTGATTCCTATGGGTTACCGCCCCAGTTACCCGAATTCAACATATTTCTCAAAAAGAACTCTACAAATATGAGGTTTAATCGTCAGCGTCTACAGGGTCCCTTCTCAGCAGTCTGCGGTCAGTATTCCATCTTTTTCCTGTTACACCGCTGTCGCGGACTCACCATGGACGCTATCGTGAGATTGTTTTCACCATCTGATGTCAACAGCAACGATGTCAATGTCAACAATTTCATCCGGAAGCACTTCCCACGTTTGAACACGCTTGTTTTTGACGATCAATTGTTTCTTCAACAAGTTTCAAGGGCCCTCTTACAACAACAGCGTGCCTAACTAAATTAACACTAACTTTTGAAACTCCTCAGGACTTAAGAACTCTTTGCATTGTTTTCCCTCCATAAATATTTACAATATCGTGTTTTTATCCTTGTTGTGTTTCATCGTGTTTGCGTTGCTTCATTATTCTCAAATTGTAAGTGTTGAATTACCGTGGATCAGTCCAAAGTTTGTTGTAAACAGTTTGATTTCCGTTCACGTTCGAATAAATCAAAATTAACATTAGTCCATTGTCACAGTCTCTATTCTTTATGTTGTACTTCTCCTGTACCTTACCCCTACCCCCTTAAAGAGAGAGAAACAAAACCTAAATAAATAACAAAGAAGGTCTTACACACACAACAGACATAATGACCACTTGGTATTCACTTTCAGCATAACGCACAAATTTATTCAGACCTTCTTTAACTTTACATCGGTTTGTTCTTTTCGTCATTTTTATACCTTTAAACACAGAACATAAACATTTAATGATGTCTAAGTTTTGAAAATGCAACTGATCAATCAACACTGTACACTTTACTTTAACGCATCATTGTTGTTTAAAACGGAACACTCTACAACTATTCAAATTAATAATCAGGAGAAACTGTAACAGTCGTTGAGTTCAACCTTATAGTCCACACAACAAAGCGCAAGCCTACATTTCAATCAGTCCGTTCAGTCCCATAAGCCTGTTCATGACTGAAAATGGGAGGATATGAGAGCTGCTGTGGTACAAGACACAGATTATGTCCATCGGATCGGCATCCCATTCACGGAGAATGTCCGTTATGATAGAGTTCATGTCTGCATCCAATCCTTCATAGGTGTATGCATCAACACCTACACGACGGGCTACCACATCAAACACTGCTCGAACGTAGCTCGGATCCATTCGTTTTCGCGCCTCCTCGTAGTTTTCCTCCAAAAAGTCTTCAAGATGATACTCGGGAGTATTGCCGAAAAACAAACATTCGTGATCCCTCTGCCCTGGCCAATCGTTCTCACATCCCTCACAAGGCAACTGGTGCTGATCTGCATAGACTTGTCTGATGATGGCGTCAGTGATGACTTTTGTCATCACTTGTTTTACCAGAGCTCTGGTGTCCTGCTTGCGCTTTGTCAAACTTTCTGCAGCTCTCCTTTCTTGGTCTGCAACAGGCAGATAATAACACGAGGTTATTCAACGGGTGAGTTCAAAGTCAACAGTCGCTGGAATAATTAAACTTGAAAAATGGCTTTGGTGATGGCAGTACTCTGTTGTTTCAACTCAGCCCATTGCTCAACAGTCAGGTTGATTCCCTTCTTTCCTGCCAACATTTTGTTCCCGTTAGCACTCGTGTAGTATTCTCTAATGTTAATGTAGGGACGGCCTTTAAAACGCTTCACAACAACATATCGCTCACCTCCGATCTCGAACCGCACTGCATTCTTTTCATTTTCTTCTTGCTTGGGATCTGCTTGGAAGGGCATCTTGCGCTTGACGCCAACTTTCCCCTTTACGTTCTCCGAAGCTCCACCAACGGCACCGGCACCCGGTCCTGCCTGGTCAGTCGTTGATGGACCACTTGTCAACTGCTCCACTGCGGCAGAAAGGACGTCAAGAGAGGACGGCGGGTGTGGCTGCAACATACGTTGCTCCCGGTGATAAGCCATTGACCCTGGCAGATCCCATACGGTCTCTCGTGTGAACTTGTTGTAGTAGTACCTTTTGCCTTGAGTCATACTCTGTGCTTCGCACCATCCAGCTTCAACCAACTCGGAAGGAATTGTCTTATCCTCCCCATTGTCTTTCGGCGTGCCGCCGGTAGGTGGTGTAGGAGCCGGCGTTGGCGGTGCCCCCATCTCAACAGGTTCTGGATTCTCGGCCGTTGGCATTGGCAAGGCAGGCTCAACAGGCAAACTCAACCGCAATGTCGGGTGTCCAACCATTGTCGTGTTCCGTAAGTGATGCAACGTCAATTCATCAAGTTCACAAACAAAACGTTGGTGTGTGCTCACTTAAAATATCAGCGGAAGTATGATATTCTTTGTTCAAATTCATTTCTTTTATACTCCGTCTCACTCCGCGTCTATCAACTAGCCAATCACAGAGAGCGCGTAAACGCGCTCAAAACAACGCGCGAACTTTCAACCAATCACACCTTTTCAGTCCATTTCAATTCAGGGCGTGTCTGGGCAAGCCCAGAGCTCCACCAGCCCTTCACTTCACCGCGCGTGACATCGCCGCGCGTGAGCCCACAGACATGTCCAGACTTGCCCGAAATCAAGTGTCGCGCATGCGCAGTACATCATCCCGTGACGTCATCTCATTCACATCCATGACGTCTTCATTACGTCATCACTACGTCACCTACTCATCCATATGCATGCTGCGCATGCGCACTCCACATCCTCCACACCCTCCACTGCAGAATCTGCAGTCCTCCACCTCCACAAAGAGGCTCCATTTGCGGCAGACATACTACTATACATATTGAGATCTATTTGAAAGATAACTCTTAAACCATTCAAGCTGAATTCCTCTGATGCCATAAAATGATAATTTATGCAATAGCATTTTATGGTCGATAGTATCAAATGCCTTAGAAAGGTCAAGGAATATTCCTATGGTATGTTTGGAGTCATCAATTGCTTTAGAAACTTTATCAATAAAATCAAGGAGTGCATGAGTGGTTGAATGTTTGCTACGAAAGCCAAATTGTAATTTAGTTAAAATATTATATTTATCCAGAACTTAATGGTACGGGCATAAACACATTTTTCAAAAATCTTAGAAAAACAGGACAAGATGGAGATAGGTCTATAATTTTCAATACAATTTGGATCACCCTTTTTGAAAACAGGGATGACCTTGGCAATTTTCAATTGAGATGGAAAAATACCAGTCAAAAAGGAGATATTAATAATATGTGCAAGAGGTTTACATAAGGATGGAATTGTTTTTTTAATAATAGAGATATTAATTCTATCATGGCCCGAGCTTTTCTTATTTTGCAGATCTTTAACAATGTTCACAATCTCAGACTCGTTTACTGGGGTAAAAAAGCAGGAATTTATATTAGGATTGGACAGATAATCAGTAAATTTAAGAGGTGATTGGATGGGTTGTATGTTGCTGGCAAGATTAGGACCAATGTTGATAAAGTAATCATTAAAGTAATTTGCAATGTGTTCAGAGTTATTGATTATCTTGTCATCAATAATAATACTGCCAACGCTTTGAGAAGATTTTTTGTTATTCAATACAGAATTAATTACTTTCCATGTATTACGGATATTATTTTTTTCCTGTTCAAACTGGCGAGCATAATACATTTTTTTGGATGAGCGTAAAAGATTAGTGAGGATATTTTTGTACTTTGTGTACTTTGTTTTATGTGAGATAGTAGGATTAGACAAATATTGACGATACAGTTTATTTTTCTTATTAATTGATTTGAGGAGGGAATGTGTAATCCACGGAGTAATCGAACTGCGACTGGTTTTGTGGTTATGTCGATCTAAAGGAATGTTTTTATCATAGAAATAGTTGAAATTATCCATAAAAGTATTATATGCTGACTCAGGGTTGTTACAACAAAATACATCAGTCCAATTAAACGAATGCAAGTCATCAATAAAATGTTTTAGGTTAACATTAGAATAATCACGAGTGAAAGAAACATTGTTTTGGGGTTTAAATTGAGTATTTGAGTTTGGAGATTGAATAAACGTAAAGATTGGCAAATGATCTGAAATATCGGAGAGTAAAATACCGGACTCGGGAGAGGGCAAGATATTAGACCAAAAATTATCAATAAGTGTAGCAGAAGTATCAGTAATACGTGTTGGTTTATCTATTAAAGGAAGGAACTAATGAGTAGTAAATAAATCGATAAATGTTTGAGAATTGGGGTTGGCATAATTGAGTAAATTGATATTAAAGTCACCAGAAATAACACAAGGTTTGTTACCACTGGCTATGCGGGAGCATACCAGTTGAAAATGTGTCATGAACTCATTGTGAACAACAGAGGGAGCTTTATATACAACACCTGCAATGATGTTTTTAGTTTTAGGAACAGCGATTTCGATAAATAATGATTCAAGGGTGTTGTCCGAGAAATTTAGGTCTTCCCTGGAAATGATGTCCAAATCCCTTGAAACATAAAGAGCAACTCCACCTCCGGCCTTATTACCCATTCTATTGTTCACAAGCAGTTTATAAACAGGCAGGAAAAAATAACTATGAGGATCAGTTTTAAGCCAAGTTTCAGACAGGGCAATAATCGAAAATTGTTGATTAATTGATTGTAAAAAGACTTCAAGTTTATCAAAAATTTTCTGCAAACTTCTGATGTTTACATGTAACAAAGAAATAATATTATTGTTATTAACTGGCTGGGGAAATTGCTCTATTGAATAATACTGAGAATTATTTGATAAATAAAACGGAGTGTCAGCATCAGTACCATCATCATCAGTATTCGTCACAAAATCATTATTGGTACCAGCCATGATTGGTTAGATTAAGTGTATCCTTGAATACTCTGTAATTAATGCAAATTGACCAGACTCAGGTGTATAATGACCAGAGCCAGGAATGTTGTTGTATGTAGCCAGGGTGATGTTAAACAAGCCCTTAGGTAAACCAGGTACAAGAACATAAAACAATTACAAAACGAAAACAAAATTAAGTTTAAGTTTAAGACTGTTTAAAGAGCATGGGATAATGGGAAAATTAGTTTAGGGTTCAGAATTGACATAGTATGTGAACCAGGAAAATCATCTAAGTAAGGCAGTTTATGTGCAAAATGACACAGTTCTAGTGGGTGATTGGCTTCTAGCCAACAAACTCTGTGTTAATATCCTTAAATCAAATTATATTATTTTTTGTTCGAGATACCATAAGTATACTCATCGTGTCCCTTTAGTGTTGAATGGTACCAACCTTAAGCAAGTAAAAAGTACTAAATTCTACGGTATACAAATTGATGAAAACCTTACTTGGAAAGGTCATATCATTAATGTTGCGAGCAAAATATCTAAAAACATCGGGATAATAATCGTTTAAAATTCTTCATACCAAGTACAGTGTTATTAACACTCTACAACTCACTTGTACTTCCGTATTTATATTACTCAATACTTACATGGGGAGGATCTTTAAATCAGTGTAATAGAATCTATATTTTACAGAAGCGAGCTATTCATATATTCATAAATACCCCAGACAGTTTAGACAATCCTATTGGCTAAGAAGTGGTCACATGACCATTTCTAAGTGACTTTAAACGGCTGATAAAGACACAGCTGGGGCTGTTTAAAACCAGTTGGATTGTGATTGGCCCCCTGAACATGAAAAACAAAACTTGAGATTTTGTTATTCTTTAACTTAGTATTTTGCATAACTTTATTTGTTTTCAAAATAACAAATGAACATTTCTTAAAGATGGTTACTTTCACAAGCATACAACGAATGTATGAAGTAAAATCATAATATTTTAAAGAGAAAATGTTAACAAGGAAATAAAATGGAGCTTTAATAAAAACACTTAAAAAGCAATGTTTTGGACGAGGCTGAAGAACTGTCAAAAGTGTTAAGAAAATATCGTCTGCTCATATTTGCTGGTTTGTTTGTGCACGATAAAAGCTATAGGAAGTTTATAGACACTTATTTATTGGATTTAAGTTAAAATGTCTGATAGCTTGCAATGTAATTTTGACCTTCAATTTGATATTGACGATATAACTGATGAGGAACTTATTGTTGAAGAGGCAGAACAATGTCAGAGAGGAGAAAGCAGACCGAGATCAGTCAACATCAAATAGGCCTAGGTTCCAGCAGTGCACAGGTGATGAAATTACAGCTTATAGTTATAGAAGCAAGAAAATGAAAAATCACCTACTTATGTGACAGTCTGCCATGATACATGACGTTACCATTCCTTAAAATGTTTCTCCATTCTTCAGCAGTAGTCAGTTTTAATAAAGTTCCTCTTATTTTACTGTGAAAACAATGTATTTCTAAAGATTCTTTCTGAGTTTCACCACAGCCTTGCTGCCGCGACGACCAAAAGTCACACGCAGCTGTTATTTAGTCTGGTTTTGTGTTTTGAAACTCTAAATCGTACAAATCACACATAGGGGAGGCGACAACCAGACTCACAAGCAAAGCAGGGCCCCTGAACATGAACTGCAAACTGACAATTGAACGAAACCATCCAAAACCTTTTTTAAAACCAATTTTCCATATTTTTCAATACTTGTTAACAAAAGGGCATGTGTGAATGAGAATAAAAGAGTGGTGACGAGTTCTTAAACGGCCGTTTAAAACCTTGCAGGGTCGTGGCCGTGCGATAAAGGCCGGTTTTAAACGGCCGTTTAAGAACTCGTCACCACTCATTTATTCCCTTAGTAACAATATTCGTCATAATTCTGTACATAACATGAAATTGTTTTTTTGTAATCATGCTAAATGATGTAATGATGTGGTTATGATCATTGTACATTATTGACAACATTGAAATAAACGTAAATAATAATAACTGTATAATATCAAACCCTGTCACATGTTCCAAACAGACACCCGTGATTGGACAAAGTGCCCAAGGATGGAGCCTGCGCCTGCGCAGTGACGTTCATCATGGCGTCGGTGTATAAATTGCATGTGTACACGCGCGTAATTGCATCGCAATACCTGTCAACTGCTTATCCAACTGACCTGTGTTGCTTTTTCAGTCGAGAAAATTTGCTAGAATATTACTTTTTCCTTACAGATTTATCTTTGATTTGTAAATTCGTTTGATTGAAAATGAGTTCTAAGGATCAGTGTCTTGCTGAGGCTTTGAACGAACTTCGAGATGCGAATCTTTTCAGAGAGGAACGAGCGATGGTCGGTTTCGTGGAAGATTACTTCGTCAACTTCATGCGTGATGATGACGATGTTGAATCGGATTCGGATTTAGATTCTGATTCGACATGTTCAATATCATCGGAGGATGACCAAGCTATTGACCATGAAAGCGACGAAGAAGTAGCAGAAGGCCCACTGGTTACGGTAGAAGTCTTCCCTCATGATGGCATCGCTATAGACACCAATGGAGCTGATGAGATCGATGTTCAGCGGGCGAAGGCGAGGAACTTCAGCTGCGAGTGTCATCTTTTCAACGGTGGACCATGTTCCAGGCGATACTCCGTGGACGACTTCGTACATTCCCAGTGCGAAATTTCTGAACTGTCAAAAGGTAGGCCTACTTAAGGCTTCGGCGCTTGTTTGTGTTTTTTAAGTTATGCTAGGGTGCTTATTAAAAATATATATATATACAAAACAAATAATTAGGCCTAGGCCTAGACCCAGTAACTGGGGCGCTGTACTCCTTTTTTGAGATTTTTGACATTATCTGTCGTACTAGCGCCCCAGTCCGTGGTATATTTGGAAAGTGCTCCGAAGCGTTTTTTTCTGAATCAGTTACAAAATTGTCAAAATTGCGACAAAGACTCGACAGAATTGCTTGAAAATCGCCTACTGGCTTCTCCAAGTATTTACGGTGAAATAAAATGCAGTTAATTGTACTCACGATCATTTTTGGTCCTCCAAATCAATGATTTTTAGCCCACTATCACGCATATATCAAATTTGCCGTTAGAATCGCCATTTTGAATGTGATACTCAACGACTGTTTCCTTATGTGTATAAACGCTGCGAGGATTGCGTGTTCGCTGAGGCCCTGACTTTCATATTGTTTTCCGCGTAGTCAACGCAGGATACCAGGCTGTGTGTAGTGCCAATGTTCACTGATGCCCTGACATTCATATTGATTTGCACAGTCAATGCAGGCTACCAGCCGTATAGCCTGGTATCCTGCGTTGACTGCGCAAATCAATATGAACACATCGCAGGCCTAACTTTAGTGTATTTTTAGTAGCCAAAATGAACTGTAAGTTTGGCCAGACCTGTTTCTAACTAAAATATCAACCGCATAAACAGATTTACCCAAATTTTAATGTTTTCATGTAATTTGAAACAATGTATTCAATTCATCTCATAGGTGACCTAGACATGCTACTGTTGGGGCAGATAAGGTGCATTACAAACAACAGTGAGAAGACGATGTGTTCAGAAAGAAAGGAGCAGAAGAAGCGAGTACGTCAAAGAGCATCATTTTTGTTTCATGGCCAATCAGTCTGCAATACCACGTTCCGGTTTCTGCACAGGTAAGAATGACTGTTAGCATTTTTACTAGCATTTTAATTTGTCTTTCTGAAGAATTGCTCAACAGTTTTGAAAGTGTACGTGTAACCCTCATCATGCTCGTACAACTGTATTTTGTCAGATTTTATTTTAGTTACAACACAACAACTGTCTTGGGTTTTTTTTCGAACTGATAGTAAACCGCATAAATTATTTTGAGTATCCACACGTGAATTTTTTTTTAAAAGATGTTCATGTAAAACAAAATTTTACATTTAATAATAACTCATTGAGTTGAAACACAACTTTGGTTTACATCATTGCTCGATGGGGGCAGGGGGTGCAATGTTATAATTAAAGGTCAAAGCTAACCGTTGCCTACTCTTATTATTTGCGTGTGGTTTCTTTGTTTTAGTATTAGCAAGAACAAATTGATAGCTCTTCAGACGCACAACCGAGAAAACGGCTGCAAACCGAGGGTCCACAAAAACAGCGGGCGCACCTTCAAGAACCATCTGAGGTATGAAGACAACATCAGTGTGCGTAACTTCATTGGGAACTACGCTGAGACGCATGCCATTCTCCTTCCCGGCCGCATTCCAGGATTCAAGCGAGATGACATCAAGCTTCTACCATCCAGCGAAACCAAGGCGAATGTATGGAGAAAATACAAGGTTGCGATGGAAGAGTCAGGTAAATAGATTCAATCTCACCTGCATTATAAATTTGAACATTTCTCTGGAAAGTCCATGGCCTGTAAATCTTTCAACATGTTTTTTTTTTTACTTTTGAGACTGTAATAGATTTTTAATTTCATGACAGAACATGATCCAATATTTTGTAGAACCAAGTTTGTTAAGGAGCAATTCCAAACAGCAAAAGTTTTAGAGATTCTTAAGTCAATTCTTAAGGCACTCTCTAATTCTTGTTTTTTTTCGACAATTTAGTAAGGCTTTCTTAATACTAGTCTGACAGTCCATTAGTCTAACGCCTAAACCATAGTCTGACAAGCTAATTGACTGAAGTTGTTTACAAAAATATTATGTCACACTTTTGCCTTTTCTTTTATTCGTTCATGTAGGTGACAGAGTGGTAGCTCTCTCCACATTCCGAAAGCTGTGGAACAAGGTCTGCCCTTTCATCGTTTGCTGCAAACCCAAGACTGATGTGTGCTGGCAGTGCCAAAAAAACAACAGCTTGTTGTACAAGTCAGCAAATCTTCCCGACGCAGAAAAACAAGAGCGCTGCAGACTCCAACAACTTCATCTTCAGAATGTTGCTCGTGAGAGAACATTTTACAGGGATCTTGTTCAACATGCTAGGGACACCACAGAGCGTCAAGGGATCTCCCATCTTAGGCCAAACACTTCATGCAGCAGAGACATAGAGATGCATTATTCATTTGACTACGCCCAGCAAGTCCACTACCCAGCAGATCCCTTGCAGCCTGGCCCTGTTTACTTCTTGACACCAAGAAAGTTGGGAATTTTTGGAGTTCATTGTGAGGGTGTCACTAAACAGGTGAACTATTTAGTTGATGAAAGTGTGCTCATCTCTGAAGGAAGCAATGCCGTGATTAGCTACCTCCATCATTTCTTCGAGACCTACGGCTTAGGGGAGACCACAGTCCATCTTCATTGTGACAATTGCAGCGGCCAAAACAAAAATCGATTCGTCTTGTGGTACATGCTCTGGCGCTGTATCAGTGGTCTCCATCGGTCCATTCAGATGCACTTCATGGTGGTGGGACATACAAAGTTTGCTCCCGATTGGTGTTTCGGACTGTTCAAGCAGCGCTACCGCCGAACTCCTGTCTCGTGTCTGGATGATGTTGTCAAAGTGGTCAGTGATAGCACACAGACAGGAGTGAATATCCCTCAGCTTGTTGGAGATGAAGCCGGCAACACCTTTGTGCACCAATTTGATTGGCAGGAGTTCTTGACCCCATTCTTCAAGCCACTTCAAGGAATCAAGGGTTTACAGCATTTTCGGTAATTTGAATTATTACTTTATAAACGGCAGCTAAAGCCTAGTTCATACTTCAAGCAAAAAGCGGATGCGAAGTGAATTCCCTTCCCAGTGGTGGTCCCCTAAAAGGGTGAAAAAAAGGATCAGTTTTTGCTAACACTGTCATAATTTTTTTTCCCTCTTTTTTTCTTGCATTCATAGCTTTACCTCAGAAGAACCTGGCATTGTAAGGGCAAGAAAGCATCTTGATGACCACGAGACAAGCTTCCAGCTCCTCAAGACCCCCAACAGACTCCCAGCAGCTGACCTTCCTGAACCACAGACGACTCCTGGGCTGGATGCAGAGCGCCAGTGGTACCTCTATGACAAGATTCGCGAATTCTGCAGCGCCGCCACCAGGGACATCGTGTGCCCCCTGCCACCAATGCCGAAGCCATAACCGACTACCCCCTCATCCAAGAATTCAAGCACAGCGCAGCAAACACTAGCAACCCAGCCCAGCAAGCACCACCATGAAGACAAGACATCCCAAGAACATTCCAAAAACCGGCTCTTCTCAGAGCCAACACATCTTCCAAAAAGAGATTTTGAAAGCATTGTCTGTTGAATACTTAATAATAAAAAATATAAAAAATGCTGTTCCGTAACAGAAATATTCTTTGAAATACTGGTATAACGTTAAAACATTTTTTACCCAAAAACCTTTAATTTGGTCCAAAATTTGCAGATTTTTGTTCAGTATTTGTACCAGTTCGTAAATTGAAGGAGAAGTCTATGATTGTTTATAAAAATTAAAAATCTCTGTGGCCAAAATTTTTTTTTTATTTTTTTTTTTCAAAAAGCCGTTTTTTAACCAAATTATTAAGTTCAGATTCACTTTTATTGCGGGGATGTAAATAATAGTGTCTGAGATAACAGAACCTAAGAAATAAAAACGAAAATTCTCAAAGAAAAGTTTAAATACCCTTTTTTTTACTAAAATCCTGTTTTTTAACCTAAAAAGGGAAATTGGATTTCAGTATACTCTTTTTATCACAATAACAGTTCTACTGTTGTCAAAATGCATTTAAAAACCGCCGTGAAACAAAATTTGTTTTATTCAAATCAACCAATACATTCGTAAAGAATGTATTTTTTACCAAAAAGGTGTGATTTCAGACATTTTTCAAATTAGTAAATCATAATGATCCTTGACTTTAACATAAAAAATTATTACATAATAAAACTTCATGTATGACGTGTGAAATTTTGAAAGCGATCGCCCAAAAGGAACATGACGGTTGCTATAGCTTTTTGATTGAACATTTCTATAATTATTTCATAGCACACAAAAGTTTAAGCAGCTTTTTCTCCGCACAGCGTTGTCATGTAAAATATATACACGGATATGCAAATTCTGTATATCTTTGGAATGCGAGATGCTACACAAGTCAAACATATACCAAATTGAAGCTTATAATACAGCCTTTCCAGCTATAATTATACATAACTCAATTTTGAATTTTTCCGACTTAATACCCTTTTTTGCAGAGCCGGTCACATTTTTGGGGGGCTATGGTAGGCTTGCCTTCTGTAGGATTACAAAAAATTTAAGATTTTTTGAGCACTCAACGAAGGAGTAATTAAAAAGTTAACAAAATGAGGCAGTTTACAACCGCCACCACATGCCGCAAAGAAGTACTTATCACATGATCACAAGTTTGAATTTCCATGCTTTGTTAGTCTTTAATACAGGGGATATATGTAAGCCTTTACAAATCAACAAAAAATCAACCGTTTGAGGTATGAACTTAATTCTTTCGACAAATGTCAAGGTAAGGGAGGGTCTTTCTTTGTGACACATTAGGTGACCTCTGTGACCTCTACTTCCTGTCCAACCGGAAGTAGATCCTCATTTAAAAGTGGTTAGAAGTACGAACATGATTGTTACAAGAAATATCAAGGTTAGGGAAGGCCTTTCTTTGTGAAACATTAAATGACCTTTGTGACCTCTACTTCCGGTCAAACCGAAAATAACTCTTTGTTTAAAAATGCTAAGAGCTAGGAACATAATTCTTTCACCGAATAGCAAAGTTAGGGAAGGCCCTTCTCTGTTGCACTTTGGGTTAACTCTGTGACCTCTGCTTCCTGTTAAACCGGAAGTAGCTCCTTATTTTAACGCGGTTAGAAGTAGGAACATGATTCTTTCACCAAATGCCAAGGTTGGGAAGGACCTTCTCTGTTGCACATTGCTTGACCTCTGTGACCTCTACTTCCGGTCAAACCGGATGTGGCTCATTTACAAGGCTTACCGAACACCTTGTTTTTGTGATGGCACAAAAACTTATGTCTAGTTATTGTTATTATTATTGTTATTATTATTATCATTATTTAACCATTCGTGCTTACTACCCTTTATATAACCGAAATCGAGCAGTGCGTAAAATAAGAAAGTTTTGGGGCTGTTATCATTGTTTTAACTGTGCAAGTGTAATTGTATTGTGTTGACTTTCAAAATATGAGAATATCACAAGCTGGTGTCTGGAGTTTGATTAAAAAATACTTTAAAGTACAGGAGTAGCGCCTTCGCTTTGTGTGAAAAATAGGTCCAAAAGCACTCAGTACCACTTGACCATTAATCAGCATTGTTCAGCTGATTCAATCCAAGTTGATTCAAAATGGTTTTGTTTACTTTTTAAAGATGCTTGCTAGATAACAGGATAACAGGTGCCGGGTTTCGGTCTCTGAGCGGAATTCGATTCTAGTTAGAGTCTATAATTAATATATAATTTGCGTTTTGGGGGCGAACAAACGATAATTGACTGGAGCAAATTTAAACCAGCGACCCGGATAAACGTACCGGTGCTCTATACTGAGCTTTCCAGCCCTAATGTTGATGGTCTCCCTATTTTGTCAATATCTTTGTTGGGGTTGCCATCAGAAGCCATACAACCTGAAACTGCCATGTAACCAAGGGATCTCAAATATATGTCGTTGCTTTATATAATTTGCAATAGATGGGCAATCGGGTTGGCTTGCCTCTTTCCTGTCGTTTACCGCACCGCCGCCACCCCCCCCCCCCGGTTTTAACAATGGGGGCCGGGAACAGGGAAATTGACATTATTGTTGATTAACAAACCGTGCGGTTGTCATGGACGGACAATAGCAGAACATTCATGTCTTGTTGACAGCCGTTGTGACTAAATTCAACATTTTTGGAACTTTAAAGAAAATACATCCCATTTTTTGGTTGGTTTGTTTCGGACAAATTTAAACAATTTTTGAATATTTTGTGTAACATTTTGGAAACTGTGATTATCTGTTTTTGCTTTGCATTGACGGCTCCCCGTAGTTTCTCCATCTTGGATGGCAAAAACACCGGGCTGTGAGGTTGCAAAAGAAAGGTTTAGCGCTCAATCCTTTTTGCAATCTTGTTTGACGTACACACTATTTTACAGAGGCTGTGAATTCTTTTCAAAAATAGTAAACCATTTTAAATGCTCTCTTTGTATTAGCACTGAAAATTTAACAGGTTTTATGAGTATTTTCAATTAAGTATGGTTAGTTTCATTAAAAAATGCATTACATTATAGCGGACTATTTCAACGTAAGTGGCGTTAACCTTCACCCCGCGTTAACCTTCAACAACAACCCCCCCCCCCCCCCCCCCCCCACCTTGAATCGGCCTATTAAGCTTTGTTAACTGAAAACGTGGCATGTAGCTTTATTGCCGGTCAGAGGTCAGCCTTTGGAATTTACCTTAGTTTATCTGTGTCCCATCGTTCATTTCGGGTTTGGGTTTGCGCGGCTCACCTGCGCCCCGCCCAAATTTCCAGTGGCCCCCAGGTGTCCCCCCCCCCCCCCCCATAAAATACAAACGACTTTTTACCTTACAGCACTGTATATTCAGTGCTTTCCTGAGTCACAAAAAAAAATCCACACGCACTTACTCGGCTGGGATTCGAACCCACCACGACGTCTCAAAAACTAGACAACTACCGAGCGCCCACCACTATAGCGCCACCGTGTGCCTTAAAGTGGCCAACTTCAGTCAACAGTCCGCTTATAAGTGGCATTATGCAAAGGTAATTTTGCAATGTATGTGTACAATGGTTGTTTTTTGATTCAAAACTCTCATTTAAGACTTTAATATTGATGTATAGTTTTTTTAATATTAAAATTTGAAGAAAAAAATCCCCTTTTAAATGGTGGTACCAATAATAATTAAGAAAAGAAGGAAGAAAGAAAAAAACGGCTCAAAATGAGCTCACTGTATTTAGTCGGGTCCTTTATGTGCTAGTTCTCTAAATATAGTAAATTGCATTTGGGAGTCTGGCTGTGTGATGCAGTGGCGGGTTGATCAAAATGCAACGTTCTTTCGAAGGATTGTTTACGATCGCGACGATCAGTCATAGTCCATCAGTCGTCCATTGTCCTCAGAAATGGTAAGTTTCCACGAGTCGGAGTATCGCTAGTATAATCCACGGATTCCACCATGCTGAGATTTGAATAATGTCAGTCAAAGATTATGACTCTACGACATTTTGCACATGAGATATGTTTTTTTAATTTAGAGCTTCCTGTTTGGAACGGAAGTCAAGGTCAAAGTGGGGTTTTACTTGTAAATAAAATGTCACATTGTTAGCTACAAAACAGCATAAAGTTTACAATTTTATGGAATGTAGTTCAGGAGATATGACTTTTTAAAGTTTCGAACTTCCCGTTTGGACCGGAAGGAAATGTCAAGTTGGGTCATATGTGCAAATAAAATGCCACGCATGCTCTAAGCTTCACAATGGCACAAAGATTATGACTCTACGATATGTGCTTCGGGAGATATGATTTTTTCATTATTAAACTTTGAATTAATGTAACTTGATACCTGATTGACGTCACGGTGACAAAAACATGTTTGTCATACGATGTTTTTTGTTATTTACAAGGTGGTGTAACAGTTATTCCTATGCGATGACTTTGAACGAAACCCTAAAAGTGCAAAGATTCTGCACCTTCAAAAACTGCCCATTGACCCAGCTGCTGCCCTAGACCCCAACCCCAACCGCAACCATCAACAAAACTTTATAAATTATATACCAAGTGACATAGCTAGGGTTCCTGGTGAAAGGGGCGAGGTTTAGAGGATGGTTCCCCTTCTTTCTCGTTTGTCTTTGAAATCTTAGCATTATTGGTGTTGAGATTTTTTTTAAATAACCGTTTATAGGCTTATTAGTCACAATTCTAAGAGGAATTTACATTAAGGTGGATATCATTGTTTCATTCTCACCCCAAGCTACGCAACTGTTTATACCAATGGGAGACTTTGTAACGCTAGGTGGCAGCAGACTTAACAGGTAAATTTCTGTTGTTTGCGTAATTCTGGGCATGCGTGCATTTCAAAGAACAATGGATTTACCTGGTTAGTTTGCTGCCACCTAGCGTCCTCACAATTATAAAGTCTCCCATTATTTTTTGCAACTAGTTCCCAGCTAGTTAGTTGCCATCATGCAAAACTGTTATAATGTCTTGATTTTTGTTGGGAACGGGTTCCCTTGACCTGTTATCCTGTGGCTCTCCTAAGGTTTGTCCTGGCAACGCTCAAGAATGTGGAAGCAAGTCTTATGGAGGTTTTGGAACTCGGCAAAATGATTGCGGCGGCCGTTGAGAAAAGTCTCAATAACTCCAATCCTCTCCAGGTCGACTGGTTCCACGTTGTACGGGTTCTCTGACAGCACCACCAGGTCGGCCTTTTTGCCGACCGTGATGCTACCTACTTCTTTGTCTATGTGGAGCTGCCAGGCCGCGTTGACGGTGTAGGCCTTGAGAGCCTCGTGGATGGTCACGCAGTACTCTGGACCGTAAGGCGTGTTAGGGTCGTCCCTGGTGCAGCGAGTTATGGCCGTCTTCATGTTGGAGAAGAGGGTGGCTTGGCCAGGAAATGTTGGGTGGTCCTTGTGGGGAGAGAGCACAAAGAATTCAAAAGATTGTCAGATGGGATGAATGAGTTGGCCTCTAGTGGTTGAGTGGGCTGGTCTGTACTTGGTTCGTTGGGTAAGGAAACTCTAACTAGTAAAACTAGTAAAATTTTGCGGGTACAACCATCTGAAAATCTCTTTTGAGGAGAGGTGGTGGCTCTGAAAAGAGCCGGTGTGGTCTCGACGTTTCGAATAGTATACTCTGCTCGTCTTCATGGTAAGGTTGGATGGGACTGGGTTTCAATGGGGAGAGTAGGTTGTGTTTAGGATGTATATTTTGTTTGAGTGGATGCTGATTTTGGGATACAGGGTAGGTTATAGGGGTGTTTCTGAGCGTTGGAGTAGGTTATACCTGGTGTATTGTCCAAATGACGTCACTCTTTGTAGCCTCAGATAGAGGAGTCCATCGGTTGACTCTGTCGCCGAAGATATCCGTCTTGTATATCAACCCGTAGAAGCGAAGGTGGTCCACAAAGAATGACAGGCTAAGTTTGATCTTACCAGCTCGTTTGATCTGTTCTGGGGTCATGAGACCAAGATGCTCCATGCGGTGACGGCTACTACAAGGCTCCTTGGCTAAGACCTGCAAGAAAAAGAAAAACAGAAAATCAAATTCTAAACCTTTCTTGATCTTCTTTGAAATGTTTGATACAAAAGTCGAGTCCCATGCTGCTAAGGGTTAACGTTTCCCAGATAACGATTGCTTCATAATCGATTGAGATCGTACTGATTCTTCTCAAAAGCTATACTTTATTTGTTTATCAGAATTTATACTTTACCTCCTCATAACTTTTCAGGACCTGTTCCACGGCTCGTTCCCCATGGCAGTGAATTGCAAGCTGCTTCCCTTGTAGGTGGTACCTCTTGATAGTGTCTAACATAGCCTTCTTGTCATAGTTTAGAATGCCGTACCCGGGCGCCGGGGGAAAGCCTAGGGTCTCCGTCAGTGGAGTGTTCAGGTAGGGCTCCCGGACTGCCGCGGTGCCGCTGTGTGGGGAGCCGTCAGCGATGATCTTCACGCCGGCCTCCCAAAGCTTGTCGTTGTAGTTATCAATACTGGGCGATTCAAGACCGGACCTTGGTGTTATGTCGGCTTTTACGCAGTAAGAGCTGAACCTCGGACAGCAGGATGGTGGTGGAGGTGCCAAACTGGACTTGGTCCTTGACGTCAGGTGACAGTCTTCCACAGCGTGCGTGAGCTGATACAGTGCTGTAAAAAGAAAGTGACCTGACACTTTTAACATCACTGATGACAAAGGTAAAAAAAATATATATATTATTTTCTAGCAGATAAATACAGGTATTATTTATTATTATTATTAGTATTATTAAATGATATTTTATTCTCTTCACGCTTTAAATCGACAACGTCGTATCTCCTAAAATAGCATTTAGGCCTACGTTCACGCGAGTTTGAAATTGCCAAAACAATGCATCTCGTCGGTTTTAGACACGCTGCCTTCATATTGGGCGCTTTTGGGCTATAAAAAGCGTTTGTTATTCAATAAATATGGCTGGATAGATATTTTAAAAGTAGAACCTAATGATTCACTTAAATATCCCTTGAAATTGTGTGGTTTTTGTTTAATTTCGTGACAAAACACGGCCCGCCATTGAATTGACTAAACAAAATGGCGTATAACCGTGTGTTTCGAAGTGTGGTTCCGCTGGTTTTATTTTCTGGGCCAAAATGTATGGGGTTTTTTAACCACTGCTCACTAATTAAAACACACTGTATGTGCTTTATTGCATGAACACATCTTTAAAAAGATAAGGAGCAGTTCTAAACAGCAAAATTTTGAGAGATTTGAAGGCAATGTGTCCCTTCAACCCGGATGTACACACAAAACCAACAGAAGCCGAGATACTGACGTGTCGTGTTAAAAAACAAAATACAGTCGTAAAATATATTTTTAAAAGGACAAACTTCATAAAGTGTGGTATGGAGACATGACCAGGTCAAGTTTTTTCAAAGGGACATTTATAAAATAATTCTCTTTCCAATCAATGGCGATCATCTTCCAAATTCTCACCGAGACGGATTGGACATATTTCCTTAGCAGAGATCGCCATCAAAAGCTGATCAAAGTTTTGGTTGGGTGTATACGCCAGGTCCGTGACGGTCGTCAACCCCATCGAAGCGTAATACCTCCACTGCTTCAGAACGGACGCTACGATCGCCTCCGCGCTTGGAAGAGGTGCCTTGCCTACGACACCCAAGATGGCAGGCTCTTCAAGAAGCTGTCCCGTGAGTTTATCCTCTTGGTCTCTGACAAAAGTCCCACCGGGAGGGTTAGGGGTGTCATTAGTAACCTGCGAAATAAATTAATACAAAGTTTACCTTGCATGATGGGTGGATTTTACCGGTAAAGTTGAGTCAAAAACAGATGCAATGACGTATCTTGCTGCAACAACCCAAGAATGTTTTGAGTTACGTTGTCTCCGAAATGCACCGTGTTTTTTTAAAAGCCAGATTGATATTAATAAGACAGAGCTGTTCTGTTGGGCAAAGTTATTTGCAGTCTCATCTTTGACTTGCTTACTGCCTCTTTAAGAGTAATTGTCCATCAGTTTCATGTGACCCTTAGACGTTAAAAAGCTCCATTTTATTTAAGCCTTCCGCGCATTTCGACGTTAAGATTTCAAAAGACTTTAAAAAACTTGTCTCAAAACTTAATTTGAACTCCTCTTTTTATCGGTCTGTGTTTGGAGAACGATGTCATCAATTTGACCATTAAAACATATTGTAATGGAACTTGGAAGTGCATGAGTTGTTATTGTCATGTGACGTCGCACGTGATACGTGAACGACGTAGTTGGTCAGGCGACCTGGTTGCACCAATGGCAGGGTGCAAGGTGGCAGTTCGCGCCACTGAAGGTCAGGTGCATTTTAATTGTGCGCAATTTATAGTTTAGTTGGGCTGTTTTGAGCATAATCTTTAAGAAGTTATTTAAGTTTATGTAAGAAGTTTTGCGCTGTTGGGCGTGCAAATTGCAGGCGAGAAAACGAGATAAAAGCTGCTGTTTTTGGGTTGCAGGGCAGTCTGGAGTCTGGAAGGTATAGATACAGTCTGGAAAGCATAGAGTATAGTCTGGAGAGTCCTATTGGATTTGTTCCAACATTTTGAGAGAGCAAAGTTAGAGTGAGACGTAAGTGTTTGTCTTCTTTGTGAATTCAGACAGCATTTGTTGCATTTTTGGAGTGGTGCAAGGGTTCGCCCGTATCACTCGTTGCTGGAATTTAGGCTGTGTTATTTAGGCTTTGCGCGTGCAGGCGATCGTGGTGTTTTAACACAAGACGATTAGCCGGATACGATACTGCGGTGTAGTTGACAGGGTTAAGTTGAACTACGACCCGAAGGTTGCCGTCGCTGTGTGCGGGGTACACAACTACGGGATTTGTGTGAAGGCTGCATTGGCAGAGCGAGTTGTGTGGTTGTACCGGGACCGAGCTGTGCGCTCAAGGCCCAGGGGGCTGGTGTGTAACTGTTGCATATTGTTCTGAGTGCGGGTTGCCGTTCACACAATATTGATTTAGCAGTAATTATTGTGAGTAACTTAAGTCTCGTTTCAAACTGCTGAAAGGCTACATTGTTTTACCCAACTTCTTGAGTTGAAGGTGATTAATAAATAAATTGAGGTCAAGGTCACATAAACTTGTGTCCGATCTGTGTGATTATTTTTAGGGATCTGTGTGTATTCTGACAGAGAGGTTTACAATTAATTATAATCGGCGGTATACTTCCTCCGAAACGAATCTCGTCCCTCAGCCTTTAGTCCGCTTAGTGACTTTAACTTGAGGAAGAAGGAGACAAGGATCAAGTTAATAATTATAGACAGGATAACTGTTTATGCCCGCCACAATATTTTAAAAATTCCACTCACGTTTGCTTCTTTAAGAGCTTGACTATTAACCCATGCAACATGACCGCTCTGGCCAACCACTGCCATTGGAATGTCAGCGGGGAAAGTAGCGTCCAGATAGGCGGCGCTAAGCGCCGGAAGATCGGGTACGAGCTCTGGGTCCCAACCGAAGAACAAACCCCATTTGTCGCACCCTGGAACACTGACAATATCCTTCATCTCTTTCTCCATCACATCATGAATCTCCTGGTAGTTCCTTGAATAAAAGGTAGATCGTTCATTTCAAGTGCAACTTCAATGGTTTGTTAAAGAGCTTTTTAAATTTATCATGCGCCCATGAAAGTTCTTATCTTTACGGAAAGTTTACAATAAACCTGAGTTTAAAACTGCGCTTCATAAGTTAGTCTCTCATCGGTGGGGGAAGTTACGGAAGCAATCGTGCTAGGTTAACTTCTTTGACAGGTGAATTTATTTGGGATGTGAATATTTTATCTGATATTCACCTGGTACTAATGGGCTTCCTTAAAAACTACCGCATCAAAGACCCAAATTGTTTTCTGTGGTTTCCAATTCCAGAATTGAATTAATTTTGTTTCAGTATATTGCTACGGGCCAGGGAGGGATGAAGGAGTGAAACATTAGTTTGTTACGTGATTCGTTCGCACGAATTAATAAAGCCACTTGGAGATATGGTGGACACATTACTATGACACTATTTGGTTTGGGTAAAGTTTGTCTGTAGACACCCAAACCAAACAGTGCACTCCTATGGTGTCCACCATAATTATCTCAAAAAGGCTAACTGGATATCCGGACGAAATGGTAAACTCTGTCAGGACGAATTGGACGTCCCAAAAAGTAAAGTTTGCACAAATCACAATAAAGTTTGTTATTACATTGTTTTAATGTTTTTGTCGACCAGTTTCTGAAGTATTTTACATTGTACATACCTGTAATTGACCCCACTTATGTTGATGTATTGGCTGTTTGCCTGGGCAGTCAGGATGGCGTGTTGGTGCGGCTCAATAAACCCCGGCATCAGGGTCTGCTGGTTGAGATAGATTACCTCCGTCTTACCTCCCTTCAAGCGGAAGACTTCTTCCATACTCCCCACGGCCACAATCCTCTCCCCGGCAATAGCTACGGCTTCGGCTGTGGCCTGGTTGCCTTCATCCATCGTAATGATGCTCCCTCCGAAGAGAATCAAATCTGCCTTTTCTCTTTTCTGCGACATTTTACTGCAGGGAAGGCGTACGGATGATTCGATCGTATCGCTCTTAAGTCTGATCGTCGCGTTTTGGTCTAAAGACTGGAACCGAAGTGCATTGAATAGTGGGGAAAATATATGTGTGGTATTGACGGGCGTTTTGGGACGGGTTGGATGTGGAATTATACCAAAGTGTTTTATGCCGTAGTTCGAATAATGTTTTGCAATAGTACAATCATCAACTGTGTAAATTACTCGCCCGTGTGTGTAGTCAAAATGAATACGTAACGCAGAGTTGTCAAAAATGCCAAGCTTTTGCCAAGTGCTTTTGTACTTCCCTTTATATCACTCAAATCGAGCAGTGCGTAAAAAAAGAAAGTTTCGGGGCTTTTATCATTGTTTTAACTGCGCAAGTGTAATTGTATTGTGTTGACTTTCAAAATATGAGAATATCACAAGCTGGTGTCTGGAGTTTGATTAAAAAATACTTTAAAGTACAGGAGTAGCGCCTTCGCTTTGTGTAAAAAATAGGTCCAAAAGCACTCAGTACCACTTGACCATTAATCAGCATTGTTCAGCTGATTCAATCCAAGTTGATTCAAAATGGTTTTGTTTACTTTTTAAAGATACTTGCTAGATAACAGGATAACAGGTGCCGGGTTTCGGTCTCTGAGCGGAATTCGATTCTAGTTAGAGTCTATAATTAATATATAGTTTGCGTTTTGGGGCGAACAAAGGATGATTGACTGCAGAAAATTTGAACCAGCGACCCGGATAAACGTACCGGTGCTCAATACTGAGCTTTCCAGCTTTTGGCGATCTCCCTATTGTTGTCAATAATTATGTTCATTGGGGGTGCCAGTCAAAAGCCATACAATATTAAACTGCCGTGTAACCAAGAGATCACATCCCAAATATAGGCCTATTTCGTTGCTTTATATAATTTGCAATAGTTGTATTATAATGGGTAATCGGGTTGGCTTAGTGGTCGCTTCACTGTCGTTTACCTCTGTATTCCCCCGGTTTTAACAATGCTTGGGTCTCCCTATCTTTTCTTCTTCGCTTTCTCTACACTGGTATTGTTGGACCTACAGGTTCCGAGTGCAAGTCGCTTTTTCTTTGAGAATCCCGTCGGTTTCACCACCAGAGGAAGTAAAAACAAAAAACAACTAATTTGCTCAATTTGTATCTGTGTAGGAGCTTTTGGACGAGTCTTAGTTTCGCAGTCACTGTAACCATGTTTGCATTCACCTGGACTTCAGAATAATATAATATTGACTAGGTAATTATTTAAAACAAGTTGCTTTTTGTTTCACAAGTTGTCTCAGGCAACCCAGGCCTGATCCCTATATGGCTTCATCAGCAGGTTGCATGACCCCTGACCTTCTGACTGATGAAGCCCCACCCCCTCCCCCTCCAAGATTGACATAAAATAGATCGCCAGATAGCTCAGTTGGAGACTGGCACGTCCGGAGGTCAAGTAGTTCCAGTCAAATTTCTTTGTTCGCCCAAAATCAAACTAATTTTGTTAACAATTCCACACTTGTAAACTGAAAGTTACCGAGCGGATTGTCAAGATCATCATGGAGAACTTCCCCCATGAGAGTAAATAAACCAGGTTTCCAAGCCAAGTGACGTTGTTTCGGTTTTGGTTATGCTGGTCACCGTTAACCGTTGGCCTTCTATAGACAGACAATGCATTGATATAACTGTTTATATGTTTTTATTATTATTATTATTATTATTATTATTTTTTAATATTAATGACTTTTCGCTATTTTTAACCCAACAGCTCATCAAATTGTTCCCGGGCCGTTTGTCTGAAATTATTATATCGAATTCGGGGTCTTTTTTCTAAATGCCTGAAGGTAGTGTTGCAACATACACAAATTATAGCCCCGATATTATACCACAGTAAATTATCAACAACATTTGTTGAGGTTTATATGAAATTTCGTCAATAATTGCCCAACAGTTTGTCTGATCTTCTGATTACAAAAAAATGAAATGTCCATGCTTCACAGCTTTATAGCTAACGTATCTTGCCATTATTTTGCGGGAATTTACTGACTATAAAGGTTCAACCACGAGGCTCACGAAGTCGCCTGGCATCGTTTTTCCAGCTACAACTGGAGTTAGCACTACCAGCGGGACGCGTGCTGGATGCCGTGTTTGTTTGTTGCCCTCTTCAAATGATTTCCCCACCGGAAAGTTTTTAACTAAGTTCCCGATGTTGTTTAAACAGTGTACACTCTCACACAACTGCATGCATGCAAAAATCCTGTTACCGTCACGTGGTCTTGTTAAGTTTAAAGCAATTCCAAAAATTAACAATAAATGTCATTATTAATAAGTTTTTAAAAAATGCTTATTTAAATAGCATCGGAGTTAATATACACTAAAGGACTTTTTACCTTACAGCACTGTATATTCAGTGCTTTCCCGAATCATACAGAAACAAATCCAAACGCACTTACTCGGTTGGGATTCGAACCCACAACTGACGTCTTAAACTAGACAACTACAGAGCACCCACCACCAAAGATTATAGAGCGCCGAAGGCGCAAGATGGGGGACTGCAGCCGATTTTCACAACTGCGTAAGTCCACTTGCGCAACATTTAGTGCGTATATAAGTTGCGCCACAAGTGGGCCTTTATCTATTGTTGGAAAGTGAAATACGCACGGGCGCCATTTCGGCAAGTGAATGCTTTGTTTCCCATTGATAGCAATGGTCATATCTATTATTGTATCAATAGAGTCACTTGCCGAAATGGCGTCCAGTGGGATTTCACATTTCAGCCAGAGTTCCCCATCTTGCGCCCTCGGCGCTCTAAAATTTTTGCCCACCACTAAACTGTTATAGCGCCACCGTACGCCTTAAAGTGACCAACTTCAGTATGGGTAAATTTGCACTGCAAGTGCACAATGGTTGCTCGTTGATTCAAAACTCTCATGACTTCAATAGTTATGTATGTATAGTTTTCTGAATATTAAAATTTGAAGAAAGAAAAAATCCCCTTTTAAAAGGTGGCGCGAATAATAATTAAGAAAATAAGAAAGAAAGAAAAGAAGAAAAAAACGGCTGAAAATGAGGTCACTGTAATTTAGTCGGGTCCTTTATATACTAGTTCTGATAATATAGTAATCTCCCATTGGGAGTCTGGCTGTCTGATGTAGTGGCGGGTTGATCAAAATGCAACGTTTTCTCATCTCACAGCAGTCAGTACAATCGCAGTGTTGTTTACGATCGATCGCGATGATCAGTCATAGTCCATCAGTCGTCAAGATGATTTTGTCCTCAGAAATGGTAAGTTTTCACGAGTCGGAGAATCGCTAGTCATGCTAGTATAATCCACGGAATCCACCATGCTGAGTTTTAATATCTCTGTGTGTCACCTTCTTTTTATAATTAAGCTAAAATGCCGTATCCGGCTGTCAATAATGTCACTTTGACTTGCATTCTTCAATTCAACGCTTCTGCAACTGTAGTGTACTGTAGTGTTACAGTGTTAGGATCAGAGTTTACTTAAATTCCATGGATATATCCATGGAATTTAAGTAATCTTTGATCCTAACACTACAGTACACTACAGTTTCCCTAGAAATAGGAATTTTGAAGAAAACTTATTTTGTTACATTAAGGCCATTATTTGGTTCTTTCTGATTCTGCATTGTGGAGAAGCAGTTTAGGAGCCGCAGTTTAATTTGTGGCTACAAAGATGAGAAATTTTACACATACTTTAGCATTAACCAAAATTGTGATTATTGTGTATGCGAAACCACTGGGTAGATTACGCCTAAAATGCAAAAAAAAATAATCATTTGAATTTTTTTGTTGTTGAACATCTTTGTGTTATTCTTCAAGAGAAATCATAGATAAAACTTAAAAGACAAGGTTCAAAAGAATTGTGAGTTTTTAATCATTCTGGTCACTAAAAAGCTTCCCACAAATTAAAACGCATTTTCTAACCTGTCTACCCAACGTCCATGACGAACCTGTCTAAATGAAAATGAGTGACTGAGCATGCTGAGTGATCTCAACCAAAGATACTAGAAAAACAAAATAGGACAATCTGTGTAGAAACATGAAACGCAAAATAGGTATGCCTGTAAAAGGGCGTTACATAAGTTGCAATAATCGTAACCCTCCATCCTCCTGACAGTTGGAAGGATGGAGGGTTACGGTTATCGCAACTAGCGTTACATCTGCTACCGTGCAAAACGGCACAAGTGCCCTGTCTTGTTTTTCTAGTATATTTGTCTTTGTTGACTGCCTGGTCAGAGGTGTGGGGGGGGGGTCACTGTGGTGGCTGTGTGGCCTTCAACCCACACCAAACATAGTTCTAGGATGAGCTACTGAACCCTACAACACTTTTTTCAACATTTGGACATGATCTGGCCTACACACACTAGATAATGTCCATATGTCGAAAAAGCGTTAATGTAGGTTCCAGTATTAACTCGGACCAGTTTTAGGACTGGAGTAGAAATGTATACACCCTTTCCCTAGCCCTAATAGCGTGGCGAAGGATTTTCTTACATCGGATGTATCTGGTTAATATCCACCGCGCCACTCGTTAGGGGATGTGCGCCAATCAGCTGCACCAAAGATGGGGCTCGATGTGTGGCTAAGGATACACCCTATGTAAACAATTCTTCTCCACACTAGTGGGGCTACCCCCTTCCCCAACAAACAAACACAAAAAATGTCCCCATTTCAAATAGAACTTAGGACCTTGTCTAAAAAGTACACTACCAAACCAGACCACACCACTGTCCCTTCTATCCAGTTCACAACAGACAGCTAAACATGCTAATCATGCTCCATCCATCCCAAGATCTTTCCAAACTAATCGCGAGGCGGATTATAGCCATCACAAGTACCTCCCAACAACTAATGTAGTTGCTTTTACTTTAAACAATCCCAAATCCTTCTAAATCAGATTGCCAAAGTGAAGGAATTTGAAGGAATTGGGCCTAAAGGCCCAAACAACCAGTGCTTATCACAGGATCAGGCATTCCAAGAATATCTATTAGTCCGAACAACTTGGTGTGGTGTGACACAGGAGAAGAGGATATTGGAGGAATCGGGCCACATGCTAGCCAAACTGCCTAGTCTGTAATGGTTAACTTTGTAATCAACATTCCTTTTTTTTCATGGCAGGAATACACATTTTGTTCCTCACTGTAAACGAGCCTAAGATTCCAGCAGATCATGAATGATCAATTATTCAACCATGTGTTGTCCGTCTGCATGAAGTGCACAGGGCACGATGACAGGTGAGATTCCCATCAATTTAAGAATTGACTTTTGATCTGACTTGAAAGTTTTTTTCTGACTCTTAAGCCCCACTAGTGTGGCACTAATGTGTCAGTGACTGTGTACTAAAAGGTATCTCGGTTGGTAAGTCTGAACGTAGGTGGCATGGCTGGTGTATACATAAAGCGCTCGCCTCTCACCAATGTGTCCCTGGTTTGATTCCTGGCTAAGGCCATATGTGAGTAGAGTTGTGCGTTGGTTCTCACCTGTGCCATGAGGGTTTTTCTCCAGGCCACCAGGTTTTCCTCTATTCAGAAAAACCAAACACTTACAATCTCTGGCTGTGCTGTGTGGTCATAATGGGTTGATGTGGCTGGCTACCAAAGGCACCCTTGAATGCCTGCAGGTCAAACACGTCTAGCCTTATTAGAGACTTAAAAAAAAAAATTTTTTTTTTTATGTAAGTCATCCCTCACAAGGCCTAAAGGCTACTCGAGGTGTGGGCTACTTTTTGAAGGAAGAGAAACCTTCCCCAATAAGCGCAGCAACAAGACATGGTCAAAAACAAGTCTCTTCACAGCACAGCTAAGAACTGGGACGGGTAAATGAATCCTTTGGCTCCAAAGACTTGATGACAAATCTGCAAAGCAATCTTGATTTACTAAACGTAGCTAGGTTTGGTTCAAATGTATTTTTGTCCTTTACCAGGGTTGCGTCAATCAGAGTTCAGCTTGAGCTTCAGACTTCATCCTCCCCTATGCAACGGAAGGTAAGACAACAAAAAAGTCTTTATTTAAGTTTGTTTAAACTTCAGTTTCATCAATAAACCAGCATGCCAAAAGCACAAGAATCACAGAAGGAAAGATGTCTTCAGTTTGTTGAGATCGTTTGTGTTTGTTTGGGCTATTGTTTGTATTTACTCCAACGGGAATGGGTCTTACTTGTCCATTCCTCTTGCTCTGTTAGACCCTATTGCACTACATGTTAATGAGAGTATAAAGAAAGACGATAACTTATTTTTCATCTACAAGTTTTTCGTAGGTAGGCATGTACAGTGTTTGTGTGTTCTAAACTAAATCCCATAGTAAGGCAGATATGGGTTAACCTCTTTTTTTAATTTTCTAATTAGGAGCTGAATATACGACTTACAGATGATGCCGATCCTTTCTTTCTCTTCAACTTGGCTCTGGGAGAAGATGACTTTCAAAGGTAACTTACTGTTCAAATTGCTGCCCAACATATTACTTAATTTAATCTAGTAAGGTTTGCAATTGCAGTAACACACCTTGTACATAAAATATCTCTGTGGTTCTGAAAAGAACGGGTGGTGTAACTGCTCGCTGTTTCAATCAGTATGCTCTGGCTGTCTTCAGGAGAAAGCTGGACGCTGATGCTGGATGCTGCATAAGTACTGTGAATTGTTCAATGGCATGCAAAGGCTTATGTTATGCATCTGAAGATATTGATAAATTTGCAATTTCTAATGTGAACAATGTTTTTATAGAACTAAAGTGCTTTGTGTTTTGTTTCTGTGTGGTTTCTTCTTAGTTTAGTTTACTTATTAAACCATTCTCTCCAGAATTCCCAAAATATTTTTTCAGGACCACTCACTAGATAAATTTTCGAAAACCCAAAGTCAAAACTTTTTAATAGAGAAAATGTCAACCCTCAGACACATAAGCCATGGCTGATAAACAGCCATGGAATGCTGGAATCTCGGACTTACCTCCCATGCCGAGAACAATGGGAAACAATGGTGGCAGCCTATCGATCTCTCGTCATTCTGGTTTGTCAGACAAAAGGATGAAGGTCGGAAATTGGTGATTACACAATAATCCCCGGTAAAAGGAAGATTTCAAGCATGATTTTGAGTACCTTTTGTCCCACTTTACAGATAAAGAAGCGTAGAACCTTGAGTGCATGCATGGTGCACGCTACACAATGAAATTTTGAGGGCATTTTATCACTTCACTCACATTGTTGACCTTGTTCCACACAAATCATGTTGTCATGTCAACCGCCACACCAAAAGAACATTTTGAAAATGTCCGGCTTGAAAATGTTCATATATACATGTCACCTGGGGTTAAGTGGTTAACAGGTATGTCAGTGTAATTTATTCTTCTTACTTGTCCACAGTCTGAAGGTCCAGCAGGGTTTGCTGGTAGACTTCTCAGCATTCCCACAGAAGCTTATAGAACTTCTCCAACGATGCTTTGAAGAGCAAAACAAAGACTCACCCAAGTAAGTTTAAAATCCCAACTCCCAGGGCGTGTGCCATTTTTGAAAATTATGGTTATGGATTGCTATCAATCGACTAAGAGCCGAGCTGTGTTTAAAATGGCAGCTGCAGCAGAAGCTGATACTGAGGGTGTTGCTGAGGGCAGCCTATGCATCAATGCGTGTTAATATGGTGATCAATCTGCAGCAACTATATAAGGGGTTTGATGCACTTTTACTGTGGGAACAAGGTTGGGGATGAATGCGAAATTAAACAAGCGGAAACTTGGGGTAAGTGTCTAGGTTTTACGGGGTTTTCCCGAGGTAAAACAACTTGCATACGAACAATGAAGCTATGAATAGTCTTCCAGACCTTAAGGTCAACTTGGCACAGGCGGGCCATAAAAACATTCATTTTTAACAGACCAACTTGGGCATAACAAAAGACTGTCCTCACATTGGAGCTGTGTAATTATAGGATTGAAGGATTAGCAATCATTCCACACTAAGGGTTTATAAACATTGCTCCAGGAATCAATTCTGAATCCATTGACCCGTAGATAATCAGCTCATTATAGACCCACTACCTTTTTACCTCGGGAAAACCCTGTAAAACCAAGACACTTACCTCGAGTTACCGTTTGTTTAATTTCGCATTAATCCGTTGGAGAAATTGAATGATCACATGGCTTTTATTAACCAAACATCTTCTATTCTTTAAATTATTCGAGAACATGCAAAATAAGTTGGAATTTATTTTCCACTTCAAAGCACATTATCAACATAGTTACAGTAAGATGACAAAACGATGTACATGAGAAAACAACAAAAACAAAGCATCAAAGATTCAGAGCACGTTAGCAAAAAGCTAAATTATTCTTTTTTTGTTTTTGAAATTCACTTATTGTATGCTCTATACTTGCCGGTGGTGGAGTGGGGACCCAGTCGGCTGAGTAATTCCCATGTTCATCTAACTAAACACTTCATTTTCGCTGTCAAGCCCTATGGCTTCAAAGATGACCCTCCTCTCATCATTTATTATTTTCCACAAAACTATTGTTTTTTATGTATGCTATTTACATACATTTACAAAATATATTTACATGCATACACAGAATTAAACCAACCAACCAACCAACCATCCAAAAGTAGTTCTTGTCAAATGCAAATCCCTGTATTACGATTCTCTGTGCTCAGGGTTGTTCAACCGAGAGTCTAAATTTAGAACTGAAAGCACAGATGAAACTTAGTTAACAAAGAATGAAGAAAACAACAATAACAACAAAACAATAAACAATAGAATAGAAATATTAGCAATAAGGTAAATTGGCGTGACCATGAACTTGGAGTGACCCATAACAATAAGAGACCAAATCCATTCTCTGTTGTTTGATTTGTTAGTGTCGTACTATTTATTTCTTTTTTTTCTTCTTCTTGAGGTTTGTTCTACATTTAATGAGATCAGAGCCCCTGGCTCAGGGTTTGGCTGAGCTTTGCCTGGTGGAGACCAACCCCTTCAAACATCTGACCCACCTGGCTCTAAAGCTACAGCCGGGCAGTGATACCGACGTTAAGAAATACCTAGCGACATGCCTCAAATCATTACAGGTTAGTACATGACACCGCCTACCTTAGGCATGCAACTTAACAGCTGATTTTCCTCTTTTTTCCCTCAACCCTCCTACTCTGAGGCCCATTTGGCACTGAGTTGACTGAGGATCCAATTCCATTCACACCCTTGAGTGACCATGAATGGCGACCTATTCACTTGGCACACACTGCTCCCAGTGTTAAACCAATAGTCGTGCACAAAACCAGTGAGGAAATTGGTATATGGGAATTTTGAATGGTTTTGAATGGTCTAGCAGTAGGAGGGTTGATTTGAATGCCATAGAAAACTGAAAAACACTGTACAAAGTTTTGTATTCCAGGCAGTTGCACAAAGTTGCGTGTTTGCTACCTGCTGTCTCCCCTCGCCATGTTCCTGTGTGCAATAGACTTTTATCATGGTGCAGCCATCTTGTTTATTTCTTCCATTCAAACCAATGTAACCAAAGTGAGGCTGGAGGGGAAATAGTCTGGTCCCTTTTTAAAAATTGAGAGTTAAGATTATCAGTGTCATTGTGTATCCAGGGAATCTGACAAAGATGGCTGCAGTGTAATAAAGGTCTATAGCAATAATGAATACTGTTTTTCTCTTCTAGCCTCTTGTTGCTCAAGCCATTTCTGTATTGGTGGCTGCGGCTGTTGCTAAGGGTGTTGCCATGGGCCTCCTATGCTTCAATGCATGTTGTCATGGTGATGAAGCCTCAGCCGCAAATTGGGAATTGATCATGGTCTTTTTTTTAAGCAGGGCCCAATTTCATAGAGCTGCTTATTAAAGCAGAAAATATTGCTTTCAAATTTCTGCCAAGCCAAGATAAGCAGGATACCAGTCGCAAATGTGACATGGTAAATTGGCTGGTAACCTTATTCTTGTGAGCAGAATTGTTTTGTGCTTAGCTTCTTGTTGTGCTAAAGTGTGCAGCTTTATGAAATTTGGCCCTGCGTAAGTGACTTTTGTAATACTAAAGATTTCATGGCTAATGTTTCATTGCAGGCTGAACACAACAAAGTATCACTGAGACTGAGTAACACAGAGACTTCCCTCTCAGGACAACTCAAAGAAACTCACAAGGTAATTCATTCCAAGATTCTATTCTTATTTCACTCGTTTAGTGGGGTGTCATGGCCAAGCGGTCTAGTGCAGCAGGCCTTGATCTTAACCGAGGCCACCGAGGCCATTGGCCTCATGCCCTGTCGAGTTGGCCAGCATGCCCTTCAGAAAAATTGCACTGTCACTACCAACTCGGCCAGCATGCCCTTGTACAATTTCTCTGATTTGGCCAGCAAAGGCCTGCCCCCATTTTTCTTAAGATCGAGGCCTGGTGCAGTGGACTCAAGTTCTGTAATATACAGAATGTAGGTTCAAATCCTGGCCTGGTCAGTCAAGACACTTGTGCCCTTGAGCAAGGCACTTTATCACAATTGCTACTCTCCATCCAGTAACCTGGGATAGACTGGTATCCTGTCCGGGAAGAATAGAAATAATTTCAGTCATTTAATGCCAAGGAAACCAGACAGTTATAAACACCGGCCTAATGAGCCATATTGGTTCAAGACAGACTTTACTACTTTATTTCACTCTACAGACATGCATCTTTTCAGCCGATCAGGTGATTTCCCTGTTTTGGGTTTCTAAGCTGTGCCATTGAAAGTTCAAAAATGCAGTATAAAGTCTTGCTGTGCTTGGCACTTTCCTCTTTTTTTCTTGACGAACCACAGTTGCATTCCTGACCCTAAAGTTACCCTTGAGATTGGTTAAAGGACACCAGGGACATGAAGTTGAAAGATTCACTGTGGCAAGGGGTGGGAATGAATACTTTCTGGTAATCAGCCCAATTTTGTTGTACTTAGGCATGCAACTTTTCCGCATATCAGCTGATTTCCTTTTTTTCTTCCAGTTTAGTGCCATAGAAAAGTGAAAAACACAGTACAAAGTTGCCTGTGTTTGGGAAAAGCAAAGTTGCATGTCTGCATACTTAAGTTTACTTATTTCCAAATCAAGATGGAGTAAATGCTTTGATATGTCTGTCTCTCTCATGTTTCTGGGTTTTTTTCTTCAGGCGTTGTCGTCTCGTACCCATGAACTGGAGAGCTTGAGATCAGAATGGAGTGCCCACACGGAGAGCCTCATTGCTAAACACAAACAAGAACTGGCAGAGGAAAGACAGAGAGCCTTGCAGGTAAAGGCCAGGGCTTAACGGTCCACAAATGTTTGTGCTAACCATAGCAGAAAAATTTGCTTCTGTGTGGAGTGGTATATTCTCTCACCTTCCACCTCTGGGGGCACTATGTAGATTGGGTTTTCAATCCCTACCTGATCGCGTGTGTTTTCCCTGGAATATTTCTCTGGGGTGTTCCTCCCACATCTAAAACTGAAACTTCCTTCCTTGTCTTCTTTCCATGGGACTCTTGGCTAGTATACTGATTAATGTTATTCATAATTTTTACCCATACACCGATGTGTGTCAAGCACTGTATACTCAGTCCTTTCCCGAGTCCTGTGAAAAAATTCACTGGCATTTTTCCTCGGTTGGGATTCGAACAGCTATCATATAGTGATTAAGTTCGCTTTTCTGAGAATCCTTGGCTTCAGAACCAGAATTAATAAATGAAAATGAAAAATGAAAATAAAAGCATACAGATCAAAAAGTATTCAAAACCTTACACGACAGTGTTTATACAGTGCAACTGTAATTTTCCGCTGTTAGTCATTCTGTTAAAAACTAAAGTTACAGCTGATGAGCCTATTCCTATTTGTGGTAGAGAATTGTGTGTGAATTTTAATTGTTTAGAACCAGCGAGACTTGGAGCAAAGACACGAACGTGAAAGGAAAGAGATTGATTCCATGAGATTACAAGGGTCGTCTGAACTACAGGCAAGACTAACAGATCTCCAGAGGGCAAATCAAGTAAGTAGCTTGCATCACACTGGGCCCAGTAAGGGTTCATAAGGTGATGTGGCATAATCTGCAGCCAATCATGCCAGGAAAACTGGGACAAGTCTCTTCTCTTAACAATAAATAATAATATTTTGTGTAAAGCCCTTTATTTACGGGTATCTCAAAGCGCTTATTGTTATTTTTAAATATAGGTTTTGAAGTTTGATTTTATTTTGAGAGCCATTTATTGAGCATCTTATTAGGGTTCACAAGATCCAGCAGCCACTGCCAGAACCACCGGGGCAAACCCCTTCTCTTAGTGATAAGTGTAACTGGGTTCTTTTTAAAGCATTATACAACACAAGGGTCCTTTGACTTTCTATCCCATCTGAAGGATGAAACAATAATGGTTAAAGTGTCTTGCTCAAGGAAACAAGTGTCATGACCAGGACTCGAACCCACACTCTGCTGATCAGAAACACCAGAGCTTAAGTCCAGTGCGATTGACCGCTCAGCTATGTACTGGGTTCTTGTAAGTGCATTAAACAACACATAAGAACCTACAGCTTAACACCCCATCCAAAGGTTGAAGCAAGTGTCTTACTCAAGGACACAAGTGTCCTGACCAGGACCTGAACCACACTCTGACAACATCAGAACTTCAGAGTCCAGTGCACAAGACTGATCAGCCATGACACATGAGATTAGTATGCTTTAATTGTTTTGTTTTTTAGGACCTGACGGACAAGAAATATCACTTGGAGTCATCGATGAGAGAACTGAAAGGAAGACTTGGGACTCTGGATGAGGTAAATTAGAGAAAAATGTCATCTTTGAGGAGGCAGTGCCAGTACCCCTAATAATTAAACACATGATGCTCCATACCAAAATCTTGCCCAAACTGAAGATTTCTTGCCCAAAGTCAAAACTGGGTTTACTTGCTCATCAGATTGAAGAGAATTAACAGCTTTCATATAACACCTAATTCACAGTAATTTTGACAAATTGGGTCAAATGTTAGTAAAACACAACAAAAAAATATGCTGATTCTCAAGTATGTAAATATTTATAAACTCAAACATTTTTCCCACTCAGGACTACCAGCGAGCCCAGCGTGACCTACAGTCCCTGCGGCAGCAGCGTGGGAGTCTGGAAACAGACCAGCGCAGCCGGGAGCAGACTATAAGCCAGCAGCAGACGCGCATTGCGGTGCTGCAGCAGGAGGTTCATGACAAAGAGACACTGCTGGACAAGAGTAATCAGTTGATAGAAGCCGCCAATGACCAGAAGGTAATTCACTCTTTCCTTACCATAGGCAACTTTAATACCCCAAGATCACACACATAAAAAACTCACAAACCTGAGCACAAAGGTCTTTTTTATAAAGCTTTAGTTTTGTCTGTGTTCACCGTCCATAGTCAAAGTTGGAAAGAGAAAAATCGGATCGTTCCAACTGACCCAATGGGAGACCTTGGAATTGTTATATAGTCAAATGCACGCTTAGTGTACAAATCAAATTGGAATCAGACTAAACTTACTAGAGCTAGAGAGCAAACATTATTCGATCTACACTTGGCACTAGCTAAAGGAAAACTGGTTAGAACAGTCATCATACAATGAAAAACATATAGGCTAATCGGCAATACTTCAAAGGCTGGAGTGTAGGATCAAAGGTTAAATACCAAGAGTAAAAGTGGGAGTCCTGTCAAGGGACTATAGTGAAATTGGGCTGCTTAGGGACCCATACTTCATCAACATGTCAAACATGTCAAAGTCCAGAAGCAATACACAATGAACTTTCTAGAATGGAAAATTAGGTCGCAGGGTTATTACAGGAATGATAGGTGGCAGCGGACTTACCAGGTAAATTGTCGTTGTTTACGTAGTTATGAGCATGCGCACATATCAGAGAACAATGGATATACCTGGTAAGTCTGCTGCCAGCCAGCATCCTCAAAAATCTCCCATTCAACTGAAATCATCACACAACAAATCTTTTACAAAAATTTTACAATAAATCTTGCAAGATTTCTCGTTTTTATTTTAATTTGTTTTTGTGTTTAACAGCTTTATGTATTGGGCCTAACTATTTTCAATTGTTGAAGCATCTCTATTAAGCTGAATTTCTTATATTTCTGCTTAGTTCACATTTGTACATTGTTTCAATGAAGATAAAAAAATCATTTTTTAGAGGTTAACTTCTCTTATCTTATTAGAAAACTTTTTTTTTTTCAAGAAATATTTGAATTGTGTCTTGTTCCCGTAGGCCAAGTTGGAGGAAAGTGTACAACATAAGACTAGTCTGGTAACCAAGCTAGAGAGCACCATCAAGTCAACGTCCCATGAAGTCATGAAGGTACACTTAATCACGCCTGCCAACATCTGTGTCTTGTTCCTTGTCCATAATAACAATAATGAACACTGATTCTCATTTTAATTATAGTGGTGCCAGACTGTTATTACCCTTTGTGCCTCGTTTTGGTTAGAGTGATTTGATGTGAGAAAACAAGATGGCTGTAACATAATTTTTAATACATTTTTTATATTACCATTACTTATTTGATGAGGTAAAAGAAATTTGTTGTTCTTCTTTTGTCGACAGGGAAATGAAATTATTAAGAAACTCCAAGGAGAATTAAAAGCTGCTTTGGCAAAGGTGAGGATTCTAAAGATAAATGTTATCTCAAAAGTTTCTGTCATAAGAAATGCTTTTGAACGATGGAATGGGTGAGTTTCTTTGGTAAACTTACACACAAAACTTATGCCAGAAATAGCGAAAACTTTGGGTGTGCAGCAGATCTGCACGTGTGTGACGTAATGACTTACAAGCAGGATACACAATAACAATCATTACCGTGTAGTCATAAGCAGCCATAAATGGCTAGTATTATTAATTTTTTACACACTGTCCACACAGTGTTCTCACAAATTAGATATTGTCTTTTTACTCAAAATGGAAGCATTTTCTGTACATCATTTACATAGCTAAAAACTGGGTATTATATTTAAGGGATCGGGTGTCCGAAAAACAGCCTCTCAAAACACTCTATAGTAGAAGTGATGATGGTTTGACAGATTTCTTGTTGGTCATCATCATCTGCTGTGAAAAGGTGAAGGGTGCATGCGAGAACATGAAGTTGAAAAAAAAGACAAGTGTGGAAAAAGGTGCAAGTGAAAACACCCATGTCTGAGTTAGCAGAGTGACAGGGGACTCTGCTGGCTCTGGAAGCTATCCAGCAGGGAAGGAGCCATAACGACAGAGTCTGCTAGTGTCGTGGCCGAGCGGATTAGAACACCGGACTCAAGCTCTGGTGTTTCTGATCAGCAGAGTGTGGGTTCGAATCCCGGTCGTGACACTTGTGTCCATCAGCAAGACACTTAACCATTATTGCTGCGTCCTTCGGATGGGACGTAAAGCCGGAGGTCGTGTGTGTTGTGTAATGCACATAAAAGAACCCAGTGCACTTAATATCGCAAAGAGAAGGGGTTCGCTCCGGTGTTCCTAGTTTGATCGGCTGCAAATTGCGCCACAGCACCTTGTAAACCGTTACATGTTGCTGTAAAGGAACAGATCTCATACTTCAAGAACGTAACTCATCATACCTTGCAGGATATGAGGGGTCTGAGACATCCATCAGGTGTGATAAAGCGCTACATAAGAACTGCGTATTATTATTATTATTAGAGTGTGTTCCAGGGGCATACGGCATGTAACTGCACAACGGCAAAAGAATGTACATACTGTGTATGTTACACGCTACTGTGTGTGTGGTCTGTAATGGTTCAGAATAAAGGCAGGCTTCTTTGGTTAAAAGGGCCCATGAAGAGGTATTTTGTCACATTACATTTTTGTGGCTTAATATACGGTTTGAAATTAACAAAACATAACATTGACTATTTTGATGTGTTTGTTATGCGTTAATACACGAAAATGTGTGTCATTTGATTGCGCAATGATTCGTGACGTAGACTGTGGTCAAACGTTTCAAAGACAGCTCTGGTGCCGAGTGGTCAACAATGCATTGTGTGTTATATTCACACACATGGCCCTGGTCAGCCGGTCCACTGTCTACGTCACAGATTTTATGTTAATGAGGAAGGGTGGGTGGAGCGCGGCAGTCCCCTAATTTTAGGAATTGTTATTTCTACGGTAAATAGGCATGTAAAAAATGTAAAAAAATAATAATACACTATGATAGGCATACTTCCTTTTTTAACCAATAAAAAAAATTAATTCATGGGACCTTTAAGGGAAGCAGAGGAGTTGATTTGCCCATGCTTTCATTGGCCAACCTACAACTAAATGCATATTTGTTGAAGCTGATATAGTAGCATCTAGGATCCATTTAGATTGTCCTTGTCTTTCTGTGCTTCTTCTGCAGCTGAAGTTGAAGAACACGGTCACAGGGAAGCAGGAGAAACTCCTTGAGGAACGGAACCAAACACTTCGAACAAATCAGCAAGAACTAGACACACTGAAGAACAAGAACCAACAACTGGAGCATGAGGTATGCTGGTCCCAATTTCATAGAGCTGCCTAAGCACAAGAAGTAGCTAAGCACAAACAAAATTGTGCTTACCAGAATAACGTTACCAGCCAAAAGAGCATGTCACGTGTACAATCTGTGACTGGTATCCTGCTTATTTTTGCTTAGCAGAACAATTTAAAACACAATTTTCTGCTTTCGCAGCTCTATGAAATTGGGCCGTGGTGTTTAGAGATTTATCTCCTGAACTTGATCAGAAGGGCAGTAGAAAGATAGGAATAGGAAGAGATAGGAAGAGTAACTAGTTCTAACTTATAGGACTAATCATAAGCTAGGACTTGTTTTGTGAAATCCTCCCCAGGTTATTGAAACACACTTGGTGTGCTGGATTCTGATAAATTTGTTACGGTATTGAAACAATTTATTGAAACGGTACGGTATTGAAACAATTTATTGGCAGGAGCTGTTAATAGGAGCATTTCTCATCTGACATAACAACTTCATAGAGTTTGGGATAATTCAAGTTTATTTTAACTCATCCAAATTTCCAATGCATCAGTGCAAATTTTTTTTTTTTTTAACATTGTATCTCGTAGGCATCATGTTGGTTGAAGGGTTTCTTTCCCTGCCTTTCACCTCAGTGGACCCCGGTTTGAATCCAGCCTTGGTACCGGAGCCTTGCATGTGGATTGGGTTCTCAGTCGCTACCCTGGCTTTCCCTACTTCGGGTTTTTCCCTTCCACATCTAAAAACTGAACATATTCAACATCTTCTCTACACAGGTATCTTCAGGCCTACGGGTCACAGTGCAAGTCACTTTTGAGGGTCCCTTGGTTTCATTACCAGAAAGATTTAATAATAATAACAATACTGAGCATTGTATCTTAGCACCATTTGATGTGTGTGGACGTCCAGGGTAGTTTATTTAGATAGGAGGTTTGTTTATCAATCTCGGTAGTCTAGTTGGTAAGACATCTGTTATAGAATGGTGGGGGGTTGTGGGTTCGAATCCCACCTGAGGAATATGCCTGTGGAATTGTTTTCACAGGACTCGAGAAAGTACTGAATATACAGTGCTTAACACATTGGTGTATGGGTAAAACACAAATAACGTGAGGTTTGTTTAGTTTCCCTTAAGTGGTGTCAAACTCAAATTCAGATAGCTTTTTTTCATCAGAGTGCGGGTTTGAATCCTGGTCTTGACACTTGTGTCCTTGAGCAAGACACTTAACCATAAATTGCTTCTCTTAACCCAGGCGTATATTATGGGAACCTGAAAAGGCTGAGACGGTATTATGTTGGATTAAACCTTTAGCACTAAACAAAAGCAGCTTGGGGTTGTTTGCTTCCCAGGGAGTTGAGAAAGTTTGAGGAATGGTCTAAAGTATGCCCGATAAATAAGGATGATGTTGTAAAGTGACTTGATCTAGTTACTAGGATATGTGCACTATGTAGGGACAGATTATTATTTTTGTTATAAAGAATATTTCAGAGATATGTCAATCACAAAGGCTCATTTTTGATCTGTTCACAGAATGAACGTCTGAAAGAATCTCTGGAGAGCACGAGAACAAAACTTGAGGAAAGCAGACAGTTGCTCAAGACCAACGAAAATGGTGAGGACAATCAGTTCGTTTCCACCATCCTTTGTCATTCAAATAAATTTAACAATAGCAGAAGCTTGTTTATGTTTGATGTTTGGATTTTACTGTGTTTGAGTTTTGTTAAGCTTTTGGGTGCACATTCACAGACGTGATTGATCAGTTCTGTTCGCTAGGAGACGGAGCTTTTATGGATCGGTCGATTACATGTAACACTTCTACTCCAGTCCAGCAAGTTGACCAACTATTTAGAACCATTTACCCACATGGGTTGAGTATAGTGGTGAACCTGTGCGCAGAAAGGTGTCCTTATCTTGGCTGCTAAAACTCTTATTCCCAAGGTGCACTTCCCTACAGGTGACCTCTATCCTCCAATATCCTCCTCTCCACACCAACATGTTTGGACTTGGATAAGATTGGAATGCCTGACCCAGTGATAAAGCAATGGGCCTTACCCATGAAATATGTAACTTGCTCATCACACTTGCGTACTAACACCACTGGTTGGCAAATGTTTTTATTTGATGTTCATGTTTAGTTGCAAAAGCTCTACTGTGCAATCTGAAACATTTTAAATGTTTTTATGTTAGGATTTTTGTTTGAATTTGATATTAAAATCTAAAAAAAATATATATATATATATATATATATTTTTTTTTTGCGTATCGGCCGTAATTTCTGCGTATCGGCCCGTAATTCACGCGTATCGGCCCGATATGCTAGCTTGTGCATGGGGAGAACCTTGTGTTGATGCATTGACCACATGTTACCATGCAGGCTGGCAAAGTGCAACTATCATTCAAAACCACAGTGGATGATATTGAATGGTCAGACAGTAGGAGGGTTGACTGTGTACTGTGTAGATGCATTCACCACATGACACCATGCAGCCCGGCTAAGTGTAACTATCATTCAGAAACCCCAGTGGATGATATTAAGACAATAGAATGGGTTAATTTGTATTGTGAAGTTGGACCGGCAATGTGCTCAGAAATTGTTGACTTTGTGCAATCGATCCCTTTCACAAACACCACACGCTGCTTCTGTCTGTGTATGCTCGCCAATTATGGCGTCAAGTTGCCTGTACAACAATGGTATGCTTGGAAACGCCTCATGACGTAAAGTGTGCACTACACTTTATAACACACAGGGACTGAGTCCCAAAATGTCGCAATCAAGATTATTGTGATGATGACAAATTGGGTCCGCATGTGTATTTGTATTTTAGTTATCAACTGGCTGAACAAGCAAGTCAACGAGGCTCAGATGACAAAACGGCACGGATTATTTGAGGTTCCCACGTCTACTGTGGCCTACCGGCCGTCAGGGGTAAGTTATGCTCATTTAGAACTATAGAGGGGGCACTTGCTATGTTACGCAAAGAAATTCCTGCCCATGAGGCATGGTTACATGAACAATTTCGCCCCAAAAAATTTACGTGCACGTTAGCCGTGGAATGAGGTGCTTGCTGGTCCAATTATCAACACATTGTGTCACAAACTAGACCAGCATGCATCTCATTCCATGGCTCATGCGCGCGTACAAAATGGGCAGGAATACCTTGGGGGTGAATTTGAATTCAATTTCCACTGAAATAAATAAATAAATGTATTCATCTTAATCTTGTGAAATTTCTATATGAATATGTTAAAATACATAAACTATAGTCAAAACATGCCATATACAGAAACACAGGGGTACAGTTGACAATCGTAAGCAAAACTAGGGTAAAATTTTAGGGGGCGCAGGGGGGGGGGGGCACCATTTTTTCTAGGGTGGCACTTCACTGAGGCCAATTAAAACTGTTCACTTTTCCCAAACAAGCCCCTTTTCGGCACTCTTGGTATGCTGTTTACTATTTTTTATACGAAAAACTGAAGTGGAGGTAAAAACCAAAGATTATAGAGCGTCCAAGGAGCAAGATGGGGAACTGGAGCTTTATTTATTGTTGGAACGTGAAATATGCATGGGCGCCATTTCAGCAAGTGAATGCTTTGTTTCCCATTGTCTGTACTGATCTATTGTTGTATCAATAGAGTTACTTGCTGAAATGGCATCCAGTGAGATTTCACATTTCAGCCAGAGTTCCCCATCTTGTGCCTTTGGCGCTCTATAGCCTAATCGTTGGCTAAACACATTTTTAACTTTTGTCTATTTGTAAGTTGTTGTTTAGATGTTGGTTTTTTGTTAGTTCTCGTGTTTTTGCATATAGTCTGCTTTTTCTGAACATGTCTTCACAATGCCAACCTCATTTAATTTTCTTCATGTTAACGACAATGTGGAAATGAATTTAATTTAAATGAATGACTGATAACCCATGTGTAATTTGGAACATTCTTCCCATCAGCATAGATGCCCTATCTCTCACCATTTTCAGGAAACGTCTTAAACACCTCTTATTCCCCCAACCCTGGTTTATTTTCCAATTCTTGTACAGCACTTTGTTCTCTCTCGTAAAAGCGCTTTATAAATACATTTAATTATTATTATTAATTCTTTATTTTCTGATCTGTCAGGTACAACCTGCAGTTCCGCCTACCAGACACCGGCCCATGCCCAGCCCTCATCTAGCAAGCACAGTCAGTACCATCTCCCACATACCAGACTCTACCCCGAGAGGGTACAACACTTCAACGATGACTGTACCTAGCGCATCTAGACACAGGTTGGTATTACCACCCATGACATCATGTGTTTAAAATATTACTGGGAAAGTGTGGCAAAAGGCATCATATGTTTAAAACATAACCATGCAAGATCTATGTGACAAACATGGCATCATATTGTGAAATAATAACAAGTGCAACACAGAGCTTATGTTTAAAACATGATGTCAAACATATGTTAGGAAGTCCCATGTTATCATTTTCATGAGCAGGAAGTTACAAAAATATGTTGTTGTTTGTTAAAATGTTTACTTTTGTACAGCTTCCCCCCCCCCCCTTCCAGGTCCAATTTAGCAGAAAGTGTGTTTAGTTTGACGTGGAAAACACATCAATTTCTGCATGAAGTACTTGTGCAGAAGTTGTAGATTTTTAGTGGAGTTATGCATTTTTTCAAAGTAGTGTAAGGGGAAAAAACCCCATTTTGGAGTCGGGGGAGGGGGGAGGGTGGTGGGGGGAGGTTCCTTTCCTATGACATAGACACCTGTAAAGAATTTGCAAAAAACGGTGCTGCATCGTAACTTGATCCAAAGAGAGTATTAAACTGCTACTGTTTTACCAGGGCCCAATTTCAAAGTGCTGCTTAACGGTAAGCAAATGTTCATGCTAACTACAGCAGAAAAATTTGCTTAAGCTTAAGCGTATTTCACAGGTTAGCACGAAAATTAGGCGGCCAGCTTGCGCGTTCACCAAGGATTTGCATTGTTAAGTCATTCATTTTCCTAAAGTAAGCACCGGAAGGTTAGCATGCCTTTTCCTTGCTGTGCTTACGGTTAGCAGCGCTATGAAATGGAAATCGCAAAGTAAGCACAGAATCGACCGTTAAGCAGCTCTATGAAATTGGGCCCAGGGCTCAAATTTGGTGGGAAGATCCACAAGACCGCAGGACTTGTAGCTAAAAATTTTCACTGGACTAGAATTGTTTGTACAAGACCAGAATCGAAATGAGAGAAAAAAATACCAAGACAGTTTAACATTGAACTGTGTTTAATTTGAACAAGCACTAAGAGAACATTTATCTCATATGTCATGCTTGTTTTATGGGTAAGTATTCTTCAGTATCCAACAGAATCAAAAGATATTTATTAGACTGAAAGTCTTCATTTGGACAAAAAACACAATAATGCAGGACTTGTCCGGTTGTGAGTTAACTGGCCCGATGTTAAAATCACTGGCCTCGGGGCCTGTGGGCCAGTGTAAATTTCAAGCCCTGTTCATTAGAGCTTAACCACAGCACTTCCTCCATTTGCTTTGTCTTCTTAACAACATTGTTTTGGTTTTTAAAAGATACAGGCTCATGGGGAAAAAATAGCCGTCGGGTATCTCTTGTAATGAGACAGGCAACTTGTTTCACGTTGGACGTGTGTACATGAACATGTACATGATCTTTCATGCCACGAAAATGGCCGTAGGGCAATGGTGACGAGCCTGCATCTCTAAAAATATTAATATTTTGAAGTACAATATGCCTGTAAAGAAATAAAAAAATTACACTTAACTTTCATCTTGTTTTTTCTGTCCTAGTGAACCAGCGCTGGATCCAAAGTACCTTCAACGCCCACAACACCCGCCACTTATCCCAGGAGGGCCAGTAGAGAGTAACCAGAGACAGGGACCTGTGCCCCTTCAATTAAGCAGCACCCCTGTGGCACCCAGTGCACTCGCTACCTCCGCACCCCCACTAATGAGCGCCTACTTTCCGGCTCAGCTACAAGGCACGTCTTAATGTGGGCCGTTCGAACAAGATCAGATTCTAAAAAAGCTTTACCCTTTACTATAAATTATTATAAATGTAAACTATACAGTAGCTTAAGGTGTTTTTTGCGATTAAAAAAATACGTTGGTCTCAACAAACTCCTCCCATCTTGGGATAGTCCCCCACCCCCCACACCAGAATTTTTTTTTATATTTAAGATTTATGTTTTGCAAGAGGTATACTAATTTGGTCAACCATAGGGAAACACTCATTTAGGGCTTCCCCTTTCCCAAGAAACACTCATTTAGGGCTTCCCTCTCCCCCTGAGAAAAATACTCATTTAGCCCATTCGCCTCCGTCATGAAATGACCGATGAGGACGTTTAGCAGAAAAATGTCAAAATGGCGGATAATCCAATGCTAAATGATAAATATACAAACATCATGAAAAAATACTAAGGAGCGGCTCACCATGTTGAAATGTTTTTAGAAATACTCTTCGATTTATAAGGTTTATCATTTTTTTTATTTCCATGGGATTATCCCTCTTGAAACTTTAGACTTACTGCAGCATGAAACGGCGCCATCTTGACAAATTAAAAAAAATTGTTAATGGCCTCACGTTTCAACCCTAGCAGAGTCTTTCTCAAAGGCTAGGGTCAAAACGTGAGGCCATTAAACATTTTTTTCATTTATACAAACAGGTCCTTGTGCTTGGGAAGCAATTTGCAATTTTATTTTTTTCATCTAGACAAATTTCTGCAATTACATCAATGTTACAGCGGCTACCCCCAGCCCTACAGAAAACACTCATTTAGCCCTTCCCATCCCAAGTTGCAATTTGCAATATCCCCCCCCCCCCCCCCCCCATCAACTGGAGTACTTTTTAAAACCCTATAATATGCTCAAGGTATCCCAGCTTTAGTCAACCCTTGTGAAAAAAAATCATGAGCTTTCCCCCCCAACACTCTGGAATCCTGGATACGCTGAGCAACTGCACACACACACACACACACATGAATTATCAACAATTCTGGACTGACCACAATGCATGTACACTGTACAAAATCACACATTACAAAATATGTCACCCTGTAGAAAATCTCTTTTTTTTTTAATAGAATTTTTCACCTACAGCTTCATTTGGACTCAAGTATAGGCACAAATGCCGTCTTTTCCGTGGAAACAAGAAAAAAAAGACATAAATATTATAAACTCTACCATAGAAAAAATTCCTTTCCGTCCTATGTACAGGTACTATACAAAACTGGCTGTATCAAAAACACAGCGTCAATCTTCATAAGAAATTTACAGGGTTTTCTTTTGTACATATGAGCATAAAGCCAATACAACTGCAGAAATAATATACACAATTTTCAGTCAATTTTTTTGTTTGTTTAAGATATACAGTAATTTTGTTTTGCAATAAATGTTACAGCTACAGAATATATAAATTATCTAGATTATTGAATAAGCAAATGAACAAAAACCAAGACAAAAAAAGAGAAGAAAAAAAACCAACAGATTGCAACTTTTCCCATCAAAATAAAAACAAACAAAAATACATTGGCAATCCATTGACTTTCCTGCCATTTAGTAGGTGTAGAACAATTTAGCATACGCAATTCCGTAACAACCCAGGAACAAGGTTTTATCAGATCAAACCCTACTCTAAGGCGAGATTTATGAAACCCTACTCTAAAGATGAGGTTTATCAAGCCCTACTCTAAAGATGAGGTTTATCCAATTCTAATTTAAAGACGAAGTTTATCTGAACAAGCTTCAAGGCGCCATCTCATCCTGAATTCACTGATGATTTAGTGGACAGACATTTGACCTCCAGAGCTAACAAATACTAAGCACCCTACAAACTGATCAGTTACTCCTTATTTCTAGCAAGTCTTGTGCACCTGGCCCAAGTTCTGGTGGTTAAGTCATCAGAGTGTGGGTTCGAATCCCGGTCATGATAATTGAGTCCTTGAGCAAGATGCTTTACTACAATTGCTTCTCTTCACCCAGGGGTATAAATGGGTACCTGTGAGGGTAGAGGTTGATATTGTTTGCCAGTGTACACTAATGTAAAGTGCATTGAAAAGTTGTTGTAAAATGTGCCATGTAAGAACTGGTAATTATTATCGGCCATACCATGTCAACACTGCGAGTGTCCCTGGGTGACCCCTTGAGATCAGGGTTAAAGGTCAGATTTCAATTTCATTGGTTTAAGCCTGCGATAAATATTAGTGCCTCTTTGAAAATCAAAGCAATAAATCCATGGACAATAGAATATTATTGCATTAGTATGCAGATTGACCCATATACTTCCAAACATTGAGCTACCGCTAAATCAGATGATTGTCTTGTTTGTGAAAAAATTGCGCTTCACGTTTAAAATCACAGCACACCAAAAAAAAAAAACAATTTACACAATGCAAATACAATTGCCAACTACACACTGATAAAATTTTTCACTGAAGCTTCGTTTTTTGTTTTTTTGAATTGTTTTGTTGTTGAAAAATTGCAAAAAGCTGTTTATACCTCGACCTTCGTTCTTTGAAAAAACCTTGTCCCCTAGTTATTTATGGTTGTATAAAAGTAAGATACATAATTTTGTAAAATATATGTAGCTACAATAATTAAGAGCCAAATAAGCTTCACCAATTGGGTACACGTATAAGTACCAAATAAAACAACAGAAATTTAACGTGTTGAAAAGACGTGTAAACATAAAATAAGATAATGTAAAATACAAAAATGAAGTCACAGTTACACATAAATAATACTTTATACCAAGAACAAAAAATCCCAACATTTCTATCTTGGGGTTTAAATATGGATCTTATTAATTTAAAAATTCAAACCAACTAAGTTAATGTCAGGCATTAGAATAACTGAATTCTCAAGAACACTTCCATTGTAAAATTCAACTTTATATTCATTTTGTGTGGATATTTTTCCCCTTGAGTTCCCATTACCAATGAAGTATATACATGATGAAGATTATGGATAGTGTATATTCAAATGGAATTACTGGTATTTTACCATTATCTCGGTAAAATTAATAAAATAGACTCGGTGTCAGAAGTGGGATGTAGAGGAACACTTTTTGCGAGTTTATTACTCTAATCTTAGAGCGTTTTGTATTTTGTGCTGTTTAACCAGATTTAATGTCAACAGGATTTTCTGAATCTCTTCCACTTAAACATTTTGTTTCTGTGTATTGAACTTTTGGAAGATTTCAATCATCAATTCTGAATACAAAGCATTTCACTTAATTCAATTCCCAATTCCATAGTTATTAAAACACACTAGAAAGACAACAGCAGTGTTGAGCTTCACATTCAAAGACAACTTGCAAGCTCTGAACCCTACAGCCTAGAACAACTTAGACCTTTACCCAGCTAAATCCACCATCTTTGTCACATTTCCTGTTTGCAAGTACTTCTAATGCTTATGGTACAGAAAGGCACCAGACTACTTTCCCTTCCAGCCTCAGTTTGGAGGAGAAAGCAAGATGGCTGCACCATAATCAAGGTCAATTTTTGTATACGAAAAAATGCAAAATATTTGTCATTCTACAATAGCTTCTTGTCTAAAAATATATATCCAAGTAAAATACTTGCATAGTCATGTCCTAGATGTAGTTAGTGACTTCAACTCCACTTTTCTGCCTTTTATGCAATACAAACGACTGACTGCCCTAACAGAAATGGTTGTTTTTAGGGTGAAGCAACTTTTCCTGAATCAACTGAGTGCCCCTTGTTGCATCCACCACATGACAGCCTATCACCAGACTGATCAGACAGTTAATGGAAGAAATTAGTACCAGTTGGAAGTCTGTCTTCTTTTATACAACTAGTAGTCAGCCCAAGGCAGTGTCCCCAATTGACTGCTTCAGCAGTGGCAATGGCCAAATCAATGAAAATGCTATAGATAGTTCCCACTTGAAGTGACAGAGGGTAAAGTCGGCCATCTTAGCGAGCAACTAGAATTTTTTTTAATGCACAGCTATGTGTTTTGCGGAAATAACGTGTGCTGCACGCGGGAGTCTTATCAAATTCCTTGCATGTGATTGGTCGGAGAACCACTTGGCTGCATGAGAATGCCTGACGCAGCACAAAGCCATACCCACGTTTCCCGTAAAAATGGTGTCTATCGGGAACTATCCATTCTTCAACGTTGTCACTGTTACCAACGGCCTAACCATAGCAGCTAGATCGAGACACAACCAAAGATGGTTACCCACCCATCGCTAGCATTTAACCTGTCGACGATTTTAAACTTTTCCCTACAATGTGGTCAGGAATACAAAGATAGTAAAACACATCCTGGTTCCCTAATGCATGGACCCTTAACAAATTCTAAGAATCCATGATTAAGTCACTGAACAGCTCTTTCGTTTTGTGTACAACATCCTTCTACATGTACATCTAAACGTCTTGTGTACATTTTTAAAATACCAGTACAACGTACCAAATTAAACCAAAACTGAGTATACATTATATAGGTTATAGACAAGTTACGTAACATATATTTTGCAGTAGATAAGTTTCCATTGACGGTCAAGTAACAACAGTTTTGACAAACATTTTACAGCAGTCACTAAAGCTGTAAACAACACGAATAAACATGATTGAATAACCATTATACAGTTTCATACAGTAACAATACAAGCGATATTGATAGAGAGGAAGTTGTACCTTTGCAAGTGTCATTTTTTGTTTTCCCCCGTAAAAAAATCCAAAAATACTTTTGAGCAGAAATCGTTCAAAGCCTGACATTTTTGGAAGATTTTTTCGTTCCTTTACACACATTTTCCACTTGGAAGACATAACTTGTCAAATACTGAGATCCATATAAAAAGAAGTATGAGTTTGTTTTATTTGTCCGAAAAGTATGAAATTTGTCAAAGCATATACACAAGCCGCTGACTAAAGTTGTTGCAAATGTTGCAATTTTTTACATTTTACTCTGAAATACAAACATCGTTTCACAAGAGAAACAACTGCAAGCCAACAGTCCGAGTTATGTTTATCCGAGTACTGACATTATGTGCTTTACAGAAACGGGTTACCAGCCAACGAGCTATGTGTTTAAAATGTGACTGGTTTCCTGCACCTTTTGTGGTTAATGTGTATATTTTTTAAGCACTTGCCTTTGCTGAGTGGCTCTTCGACATTGACCCAAGATGGTTACTTTTATCTCAGTCGAAATTCTAAAATAGATTTGGTGTCAGAAGTGGGATATCGAAGAATTTTTATGTTTACTGATCAGTGTCAGTAGTGGAATACGGAATTCAGTTTCTTTGCTTATTACAACCAATGATTAGTGTAAAAAAAAAAGGAATCAATTTTGCTTTGGAGATTTTGTCGCGTTATGGGGAAGTCGTCCTTGAAACCTACTAATGGCTTCACCAATGTATGCAGGAACGATGCATTAACTGGAAAATATGTGCCTGATTATGTAAACAATTGAAATAACTTAACTTACACCTAAATTACCAATTTCTTCTTGTATATACATCAGTATTTTCAATACGCATATTTTAAAGACATTCAAATTTGTGTTTTTTTCGCTTTCTGATTTTAATTTCAGTAGCCTTACTAAAACTAACTTGATTATTTTAAATGTTCTTTCCAATGGACGGTTCTGAAATACTGATAAATACGATAATTAAAAATGCAAAAAATGTCATAAAGATATTTTGCACCACAATGAACTCCCTTGAAACCACTGCACTCGTTCATTCCAAACACCAAGATATATTTGTTTAGGTATGTCATCTTTGCAGCCAAAAGTGACGCCGACATGATAAGCTTCTCTAAGTTCGGATATTAAATACTCGATTAAAATACCCAATCAAGATGCCTGCAAATTTATGTTTCCACAGAACTGACAGAAAGAGGTCAAAGTTCATGGTGAAGGGCAAACTGCAAACAATGTTTTTAATTTATGTTTTAAAACAAGGTGCTGTTTTTCAAAAAAGTTTGTGTGATGTTCATTAAACTGACATCAACTTATTTAACCTTAGCCAGGATTGAGCAGAACATTGATCTCATTCCCTGTGTCCAATAGCAATTAGGAATACCGATTCTGAACAGACCAAAATGGGGCCAGACTAGTATGGACTCACTGCAGATTCGAATGTAAAGTCATCTCCACTTTGTAATTAAAGTTTAATCAAATTAAAGTTCACTTAAATGTTTATAGCCCCCATACATGGGCCGCCACCGCCGTGGTCAAACAATGGAAATGCGCAAGCATGTACGTGACACACACAACTCTTAGCCACTGATTGTTCTTCCTTTGACCTTAGTGAGGGCGCTATTTGAGCTTGTTACGCCATATACAAGGGGTCACCGACAGTTATGTGTGAAAAGAACTTGGACTACGAGCACACCAACTCGGACTCGGACAGGGCAAACTGACGTCAAATACTCTATAGTCCTGAGAATACACTCCCACATCATCACAAACACACCACAAGGGAAGCAGGCAAAATACTGAGTTTTGGGGAGAATGACATCCACCAGTTTCAAGACATAACATTCAACAAATCTGGAGAGGATCCATCTTAAAGTACGCTCTGTCATTGAGGGGAAAAAAGTATAATGTATCTCATGTTTCTAAAGAAAAAATATTACAAATGCAAACTATTCCATATTCAAACAGTTCTTTTACTTCATGAGAATGACAAGTGCATTGAAATCAAAGATTCCTGTGGATTTCTAGAACTTGAAACAAATAAATATGGTTTTGGAAACTCAACTGGCCAATTTTGAAATTGTGTGTTTTTTTCCAAATCATACCAACTCGTCCATGATTCTGTGGCACACTCGGTGTAGATAAAAGAAATAAGATAACATCCAGACTCCAGTCTAAGCCACAAAAACTCTGTGCATAGACGTTCAGTATTGATGCCATGATCTATGACATCAACTACTTACAAAAATAGTGCCCTCTACATTCAAAGGATATCAAAGGTTGGATTGCTGTCAACTGCAGTCAAAGACAGTCGATCAGAAGGTCTTGCTTCAAGGAAATTTTGGCCGAAAATGTTTCGCTGTTTTACAAACAGATGTCATACCACAAATCTGAATCACACTGCACTAAGTAGGAAATTCTTTATACGTCAAAACTGTAACCGACTCTTTGCCCACCCTGAAAGTGCGAGGGCGCATCAATGTAAACAACCTTGGTCTAATACGAATAATTACGATAAAAAGTACAGTTATGTACATGAATGTTTTACAATGTCTTTCATGCATGTGAATATACGCCAGATTGACCAATACGTTTGATTATAATATATAGATATGCCTGGCAAGGAAAGTAAACATGCGCATAAATTAAAATGACTTTAGGCAAATTTTGGGCACGGAGTCTTCTGACTCCAATATATCTCACACAACTCCACATCATTCATGGATTCAAGCTATTATTTGGTTCTGGATGCAGATATATTACAACATCATGCAAATTATTGAATAATAATGCTTAATACATACGTACATGTAATTTATTTACATCAGTTTTTATAGGGAGTTTTGGCCTATGGTCAAATTGGTACTATAGTTTACCTTGACATTGGCTCTCCTCAAAACCACGGTATGGGGCTTCAAACAGGTGGACGGAGCCCAAGCCGGAACCCAAGCCGAAGCCCAAGCCGGAGCCCAAGTAAGAGCCCAAGCCGGAGCCCAAGCCGGAGCCCAAACCCAAGCTGTGGTTTTGAGAATGGCCATAGACCACAAGAGTTAAAACCTGGAGAAGGCTGAGGGCATCTGTGCAGTGACTCGGGAGGTACCATAATGCAAGCAGCCTTTTTGCCAAATTCAGCATTCCCACTTAATCCATCAAATGCCATTCACTCGTGTCGCATAGTATTGACCCAATTCACCTGACGCCATCACCTACGACAAATCTTGGACGTGTCATTTTGCATGTCCCATTCTCCATGTTGTTTTTTTGCAGTGTGCATTTTAGGCAATGGGTGTGTGGTTTGACGCGTGCCATATCTGTACATGCAATTTGAACTCCCAAAATGGCATACAAGCACCATGTTGTTATGTTTGTTGTCAGTGCAAGGGGACCATCGACATGCCTTCTCAATATGTCATTTGGGAGTTAGATTTGATTACTGTCTGGTACACTGCTTGTTTAGTCACAAGTGATTGTTTAAACTTGAATTCCTCAGACTCGAGACAGCTGCTATGTCACATGATTCCAGCAAGCAATTGCAAACACCCATGCACAATTTTGAATGAATGTGTACAACACAATGGTACCAGACTTTGCCCATCTGGAGGTTGCTTTACAAAAGCTTGCCCCAAACCATATGACCTAGCAACATTGCCTTTAGTCTGGGCAATCCTATCTGAGTGTTCTCTTGTGACCAATCAAGTCATTGTACCAGACATTATTCAAAATATATCTTGCAACTGGCTTATTGATGACACAGAGGGCATGCTCAGCGGACACAGATGCCGATCAATCTCAGCAATCTCCAAGTACAACTTCTATGACTTAAGTATAGACTAATCCGAGCAGCTCGTTCACGGTCGTTTACTCCACCGCAGCTATGGCCGCCGCACACGCACATAAATGCACACGCAGTGAATCCTCCATGCTCATTGGCACACATGACGCATTATTGTTGTGTCGCACGCACATGCGGCAGGCATAGCTGTGGTGGTGTAAACCACCACGAACAAGCTGCTTGGATTAGTGAATAGTATAGTTTTGTTATTAGGCTAAAATGCTGCATGAGGTCTCATGAGATTTCATCAGCCTATTGGGAAGTCAATCAAACTTTGTGGGTTTTATTTCTTCTAAACCACGACTACCACAATGGCCTTCAGAAGAAAGTAGGCTGATATCTCAGCACAAAATACCACTTTCCACTTGCCCAGACCTCAATGGAAGAAATACCTGTCCTTGAATGAGCTTGAAATGGAATCTAAAACAGTTGGTTATGATTATACTTTCAACGTTTCTAATCCATTCACAAAGGTTTGATTTCAGTTGATAAAATACATCTGTAAAATTAGAATAGTTTTGTTTATATGATGTGAACAGGGTTATCTATGATGTGGGATATATTTAATATAATAATCAGTTACTGGGGGTAATGTCCTATTTCCCAGAAAATATCTGAATGTATAAAAAAAAGTCATTTCAGGAATAAATTAATAATATTATTTAACACTACAACTACACTGTAGTGGCAAAAAAAAAATAATTTTTATAATTTCAAGCTGAATTATTCGAGAGAAAAAAATATTACAAAATAAATAAATTTAAAATAAAAAATATAAAACAATTACATGACAAAAATACAAGTCTCCATTATTAGGCTTTGCAGAAATGAAGGCCCTGAATTTGTGTTGTTTTTTTTTTTCCTGATTTTGTTTCTAATGCAGTAGATATGCAGTACTGAGTAATTGAAAGTCATGCAATCAAGATATGGATTTTTCTGGGGTAGTTTGTGCAGGGATGCCAGCCAGGTTTTTGTCAAGAGCCTGAAAATCACGCATAGGCACTCTCATTTTTACAAGAAAGATCCCGAATTCAGGCATTTGCCCAAAAACTGGCATCCCTGTTTCTAGTAAGGGAAAATGTCTTTTGATCAAATTAGTTGGACTTGATTTTGAAGAAAATTAGTAGTCTCTGAACTTACGAAAAACAAAGAAATCTCTGGCAAGAAATGGCAAAACAAATTATTTTGTTGGATGACTAACTAGTTGGACATACAGTCCGATTTAAAATCGAACAACTTTCATGTCAAAACATTTTAAGTTTCCTACGAATAACTATAGTAGGTAATCTATGCAAAAACTTTAAGTTTGGGATGGATTTGTTATTTTGGGGTCTAACTGGTGCAATTGGATTTGCGATCAAATCAACTTTGAGGGTATGAAGTTTTGTTGGGGAATTTCCCATGCCTGCAGTTTTATGGCTTAACATCTACTACAGGCACAATAAGGGGTGGTGTGGGAGGGGCATCTTGTGGGGGGTGGCAGAAAAGGCTGTTGTCCGCAAGCAGAATAAGCTGTTTTCTATAGCACAAGAACAAAGTGGATGGTACAACAGTGGTTTCGGCAAGGTGAAATTAAAAGCAGTTAATATCCACTTTCAAGAAGACTTTTTTGCCAACAGAAAATTAATTTCATCAAAATGGATCCTTAATCGTATTTGCTGGTTTTGTGTTTTGGTGTATTATTTTTCCATTTTCATAGTAATTCCCAAAGAAATTATTCCCTCTAAGAACACTTCAAAAGGAACACTTTCTCTGGATTAGCAATACTAGTGGCAAAATACACTTTAAATTATTCATTACTTGTATATTCATTAGTACCATTGTTGTACCATCCCTTTGTCGCAATTAATTCCAAGATAAAACCATCGCAGGCCACCGATACTGACATGTAGAAAAAGCTCAAATGAAATTCTTAAAATGCTCTCTGATAAGTCTTTAAAAAAAAAAATACTTAAAATTAGATCGCTTTAGAAGCAACAACAAAATGGACTATACAGAATACAGTAACTTTAATATAAATAAATCTCAATGGGGCACTTCGTCATGCAATTGTTATGATACAATATCTCCTGAATAAAAAGCTCACAGCATGGGGGAAGACCAAACATTTAAAAAAAAAAGTCCTTGACGACGCCTCTGTAATCCAATCTCTACGCTCATCATCTTTCTCAGTGTCAAGAAGTTGACGTCTTAACTGACGCAAATCGAGGTGGCGGTGTACTCTATCGCAACAAACTCAAAATGTTCCATTATATGCTGTTCTACAATTCAAAACAGCTCACCATCAGGTAAGATGCTACCAAGGCTAGACGTGACAAAACCGCTAAGCAGTCTTCTGCTTAGCATATTTTCGCTTCCATTCTTTTACTTGCAGTTTGGGGCAGCATCTGACAATCTCAAAAAGATTTCATCTGTTACACTTGAAACCTCGTCGCCACATGTTGCTCTGCGGACCTTTCTGGTGAGACAAAGAGCATGTCAGGTTTGTTCCGTAGACCTCCCATCGAATCCCGATAGTCGATCCTTGTCATCACCTTCTTTACTGTGTCAGCTCCCCGCTTGTCCTTCCTGAACACTGAGAAAGCGAGGATCCAATTCCATTGGTCTGTCCTCCTGCTAAACTGTTCAGAACTATTTAGTTTCTGTTGGTGTCACCGAGTTACCAGCTGTTTCCATTGGCTCTGCTGTCAAGTTCACTGGAACAAATCTCTCTGCATAGAAAAACAGGGGACAAGGGATGTCTTTTAAAAAAAGCTGCGTCATTAACAGACAAGTATTGTACTTTTATAATGTTTAAACTGTCATGTCAGCAACCATTTTGAAACTGACTTTTGTACACATTTTCAAGTAACAAATCTTGAAAAAACTTGATTGATTTTACCGTCTTCTTTAAAACGATGTTTCATGCCAACTTTGAAGATTGAAATGAATTCACTCTCTCCCCCCCCCCCCCAAGAAAGAAACTGAAACATCGCTTTAAAAGAAAGGTACAATCCAAGCTTCAACATGACACATGTTTTCTTGTAGAGCATCAATTTGTGACATTTTACAAATTTTTTTCTTCAGGAAACACACAAAAGAGTTTACCCGAAATTTTCAAGGGAAAGTTAAAAAACTTTCCAAATAACCAGAGTATTTAATAATAATAATAGGCCCAAATAAACCATTGACGTGTTAGATTTGGAAAAAAAGAGTCTGGTACAAAGACCTGCTTGGTCACAAGTTACTGCTTCAATTTGAATTCCTCAGACTATAGAGACAGTTGCTATGTCTTATGGCTCAGGACAAGCTTTTTTGCATAGTTATGTAGGAGACAATAAACATCCAAACAACAATTCTGAATGACTGTGTCTGCAACAATGGTACCAGGTTTTGCCCAACTGGTGGTTGCTATAACAAATCTTGCCCCAAACCGTATGATGCAGCAACATGGTCTTCAATCAGAGGAATCTAAATTTGAATGTCCACTTGTGACCAAAAACACCATTGTACCAGCCATTATTCAAAATCAAAACTCGCAAAAGGCGTTTTTGAGGATGCTGCTAAAGCAGAAAAACCCTGCTTTACAAATGAATTTGCTAAGCAAAAATAAACAGGGTACCAGTCTAAAGTAAGCATACATTACATTATACTTTGGCTGGTAACCTGTTTTTGCTAAGCAAGTTTTTTCGTGCCAAGCAAATTTGAAATTGAGCAAAGTTGTGTCTCAGCTAAGCAAAGGTTTGTTTTCTTTATGCTTCACATACTTATGCCTTTTACTAATTGGGGGGAGGGGCATCTTTTTTCTGAAGTACAACTTACCATTATAACCCAACAAAGCCTCATCGTTCGTTGCAGCTGCAATTAAACCTAGCAGAAGGAAGCAACAAAACAACTTGATTGGTGATTACATGTACACATATATCAGTAGCTTCTCAACAGGGAAAAAAGGGTATTGAAAATCAGGATTTCAACACAAAAGCCCACAGGCATAGTTACAAATAACTTGATTTTTATTTAGCACAATGGTATCTGGGCATTGCTACCGAGGTATGGACGAGGTTGTATCACAACTACTGTTCTGGGCACCAACACATGGGAACAGGGGAAGGGGGCGACCAGCCATCACCTATATAAACCTGATAAGGCAAGATACAGGGCTGAACAACATCCAAGAAATCCAAAGTGTCATGGAGAATAGAGCCAACTGGAAGACCATCACTGACCGGGATCTGAGAATGACCCGATCTAATCAACAACAAAAAAATAATCATCACAATGGTGCTAAGGACCCTACAGCCTGACCCTAAAGCCTTAACCCCCTCCCCTTCTCTGCCTGGGTACCGGGCAACCTAGCCCTATTAAAAAGCATACAAGCACACAAGCAAAACTTCCTTGGGTTCTTCTACTACAAGCAGGGGTTCTTCTACTACTACCCTAAGCGTCAATTTTATTGCTTCAACTAAGCAGAACCATAAAATTTGGCCAAGATGTCTTACAGCTCGACCAACAAGCTAACCCATCGACGTGAGGCCAGTTCATCACCCATTCTAATTTCCTTTTCAAGAGTGCTTACCTCTTTCACAACAGAATATAATATACAGATGTGACGGAATTGTTTAATATTTTGTTTAGATTATCATGAAGTAATTCACTGAGTCGCTGTGAGGGGTGCGCCGTAGTGAAAGAGTTAAAGCCCAAGCTCAGCATTGGTAAGAAGAAAAAAATAAATGTTCACAGATTTACATATATCTTACATGGTATAAAGATAATGATGGTAGAAAACTTTACTTGAAATATTTTTGCCTGAAGTGTTATCGTTTTTAAATAATAAATGAAATAAGATCCAAACTTAGTTTTTGTCTCAGTGAGATGAAAACTCTGCCTATAGGGATGCACACAAAAATGCTGAATGCATTTTTACCGTTTTCTCGCAAACGAAAAAATGAAATGAGCTGACATTTACACAGGTTGGTTTTAATACTAATATCTGGATTTGTGCAAAGAATGGAAGCATTTACAGTCAGTTTACCAATGTTGAGCTGGGGCTTTAAAAAGGGAACTGTAAAATTCCTAAACAGAATGAATTTAACAAACACAAAGTTTGAAAGTATAACTTGTTGCATAAAGTCGTCTTGAGAAATTAAACAGGTGTGACAATTACAACCTGTTGATTAATGCCCTTGGTAGCAACAACCTTGTGGGTGGGGCATAATGCATGTACACACACCCAGGTTCACGAAAAAAACGACCCGATTAAAAAACGCTGTGTTGCACACAAAGACAGGAGCCGTGCAGCGTTTTGGGGGACTTCCGTATCCGTGTGATCCCAACAGGAAGCAGATGATCTAGTCCTGTTGCATTTGCGTGACTTCTCGGGGATTTGATGGAATCATTCTATCAGGGGAATGTAATCAACCTACAGGGTTCTCTAATTCTACCTGACACAGCCAATTCCAGATAGCTTGCGTTTCATGATCAATTAATTGTGGAAAATGCTTGCTGGCCGGATGTTGAGGATCTTGCACTGTATGTATCCATACCAGGCATCTCCTATACTAGATTCACACATGTACAAACTGTATTGACGAGAGTAACAACAGTACAGATCACACAAGAATTGGGATTGAAGAAACATAGCCGCACTTGTGAAAAAAAACACTTAACCATAATTGCTTTGTCCTTCGGATGGGACGTAAAGACACAGGTCCCACATGTTGTGCAATGCATGTAAAAGAACCAAATAAACTTATCGTAAAGAGAAAGTGCTTGCCTCTCTGGCAGCAGTATGCGCCACCTATCCTTCATAAAATCATTCTTCTAACTCTCTACCTGATTTGACAATTCGGAGACTGGAGTGCCATTTATGACAAATATGGTGCATTATAAACGAACACTATTATTACTTTCTTAACAAGGAATGATATTAAGAGAAGATGACCACAGCCGAATTGGTTAACTATGGCTACAGCTGGATCCCTGGATCATCGTGTGTTGAAACCTAAGCTGCCCTTCAGCAACATCCTTAGCAACAAGCCGCAGCCCTAGCCGTCAATGCCAATTTGGACCTGGCCTATTACAGACACAAGATACAATCATCGGACATGCAATTTTTTTTTCACCGAAGAGGAAACTGCCTAGCACATGGAGGAAATCGGCTGATCAGTTTAGAAGTTGCATGCCTGGATAACAAGCTGGAAAGAATTGGAAGACACACATGAAGAGGGTTCACAGGGCGGTCTCTAACAGAGGTCCGCCGAGCAACTGCTCGGTAAACCAACCCAGGACCAGTAGAAATTGTGTCCAAGTGGAATGGCTGGCTGTACTTAATGGCTTCCCAGCACAGATCATTCACGTGGCTTTAGAGCTCAAGTTCCTACATATGGCAAAGTTCAAAAGAAACCTTAAAAGATAGACCACTGAAAAACTTTGCAGACTATTGATCCATTTCACCTGACGTCATCATCACAATAATCTTGGTTGCGCCATGTTGGTGGTCAATGTCACTGAGTTACAGTTATTCGGTGAAGTGCGCATTTTAAGGAGACGCGGCGTTTACACGTAAACCTTATTGACCACCAAAATGGTGAGCGTGGCACAGTCGGCGCGTGTGACGTACGTGCAAGGGGTCAATAGTGAATACTGACAAGCTACATGGTTCTGCTGGCTTGTCACCAAATATTATAGAGCGCGTAGGCGCAAGATGGGGAACTCTGGCTGAAATGTGAAGTCTCACAGGACGCCATTTCTGCAAGTGACTCTATTGATACAACAATGATACTTGCGGACCAGTGTAGACAATGACACTTGATATCAATGGGAAACACAGGCATTCACTTGCCGAAATGGCGCCCATGCGTATTTCACTTTCCAACAGTAGATAAAGGCCCAGTTCCCCATCTTGTGCCTACGGCACTTTATAATCTTTGCTTGTCACTGAAAGAGTCAAGCCTGGTTCAAACTTCATGCGAATAGCGAAATTGAAGCGAATTTTCTGGCGTCACAATTGGGATACACCATGTACTGGTTGCTTGCATGACGTAAATTCGCTTCAGTATGAACCAGGCTTTATGGGCGAACCCCATCATGGCTACATCCAACAGTGGATGAAAACATCTAAGGATGATGATTATGACATCACTGCGTAAGATGGACAAGATAAGAATAACAATGAAAGACAACATGGCTGTTCACACAGCCAACACTAGATTAACACAGCCTGAATAATTTTGCATTATGTCTCGCAAGCTACAGTCAGACTCACATTTTTTTTTTTTTTGCAAGAAAGAGCAAACTACCAAGCACACAAAACTTTGTGGTGTTTATCAAACTTCTATGGCACTAAAAAAAGAACGAAAATGAGGAAATCAGCTGATCGGCTGTCAAGTTGCATGCCTGTACAGTACATGTAGCTAATATTTGTGGTTTTGTAGCTCCGTGAAATTGTGCCAAGGGCAGCAAAGGTCATAACCTCAATTACTCTGCAAGTAATGCAGGAATTTATTTCAACTACATTGGGGGAGTTTTATGGTATATAAAAAAAAACCAGATGACCCCCTGTGACCTTGTTAAGAAAACAAAATCTACAAAAGCATGTGCTAAAAAAGAAACCCAGTTAAAGGCACTAGCGTATAAGTAATGCAATGGCTCTGCTTACCACAGAATTCTGCGCTTATGGCGCTGTAAAACATGTGATTTTATTAGCAGTAAGCGTAGAATTCTGCGCTAAGCAGCACCTTGAAGTGACTGAGACAGCTGGCCTCCAAGCTCATGGGCTCAATTTCATAGAGATGCTTAAGCACAAAAAATGGCCAAGCACAAATTTTGCCTACCAAAACATGGTTACCAGCCAAAATACTATATATCACATAGTACCATCTTTGACTGATTCACCGCTTAGTTTTGCTGTAAGCAGAACATCTTTAAGCTAAATTGTCTTCTTCAGCAGCTCTATGGAACTTGGCCCCGGTCACTGCCTTGGTGCCTTTTGAAATGTTCCAGAAGAAATTTACATTTCCCTAATCAAGGTGCCCTTTACAACAGAAAAAAAACAGCTGTGCCTCACAAGATCACAGCATCAGGCCTGTCTGTGTATTATATACAACTGCATGACAAAAGCCCTACACAATTTGAATGAGCCATCAATCTGCTAAGTAAACCTCCCCCTCCCCCTTATCATTTCCCCTCACCCCCAACCCTACCCCCTCCTTCAAGAAGAACAACTTTGCAATTTTCCACCTCGCTTGGGTCACATGACATCCATACAGGAAATCCGGTTCAGTGTCAAACAAATTTGCCTGGCCCACCGCCAGGGCCTAAACTCCCCAATCCAGGAGGGGATTTGAACACATTATAAGGTCTCATTTTCTTCTAATGCCGTTCAAGGTGATATCAACTGCAACGGACTTGTTTGAAACCTACTGCTGAATCATGTGCAACTACTCGGGACAGCTGCTGTTTTAATTCGTCAAGGAAAGGGGCAATGACGGCAGGGTTAACCACAATAAAAATTGTGGCCTTGAAGCTGAGTGGCCAAGAGCGTTTCTCAGAAACAGCCACATCAGGATTCAATATTTTTTTCGCTCTTAAAGGGATTGCGTCTGTCAGATTCCCAGTGTGCTCTAGCTATAATGATTTCTGAATTGTCAGAAACCGAAAAAAGGTACCAGACTATTTTGCCCTTCAAGCCTCAATGTGGTTCAATAATTTGCGTGGAATAATAACAGAAAAAACATCACCGAAAGAAGGATGCAAATTTAAAGTAGCTTATAACTGACCTGAATTAGTTACCTTAAATCATTTGTTGTGTTTATCTTTAGGCTTTTTATGATAGATAAATGTTTGGAATTGTACCAACTATCTATTTTATCTGCTTGGTGTATTGGGCTGACACATCCGCCCTTGTGGAGGTACTTTTTAAACAATGGAAGTACCAACTACCTATTTTATCTGCTTGGCATGCTTGGTGCATTGGTCTGACACATTGGCCCCTTGTGGGCTTTTCTTTTCAAACAATGGAACAATACTTCCTCACCAGGTTTTCTTTAATCAAGTTGAGCCGCAGAGAGAACTTCTTCACAAAAGGGAACAGTAGTGCAACAATGGCAAGACCCCACAAACCACAAGCGCGTGGGTATTTTTTTGGTGGTTGTTTGTTGTTCTTGTTGCTTTTTATTGATCAGTTTGAGGAACACAGTGTTTATGGACATTGCACAGGACCACCCACAAACATTGGTCAGCTCAATTGGTTAGAGCGCTTGTACGGTATTCGAGAGGTCACGTGTCCGAGTCCAGCATCAGCCAAATTTTCTTTGCTCACCCCAATTAATATATATCAAATGTAAACTGTAGAAGTACATCAGTGCTTCTCTCATCAGGAACTGTGCTCTATATTTTTAGGAGAGCAAAATAATATGAAGAGAGAGAGTTTTGTTACTCCATTATTTCATGATATGCTACAGGCTGTTTCATCCTAATGATCATCAGGCTGTAGCGTATCATTAAATAATGGAGTAATAAAACTGTCTCTCTTCATATTATACATATATATATATTTAAGTACAGAATTCAAAATGGCTTGTCATCGGGCATGCTCAGTGGTCTTGTGCTTAAGACACCTGCTCATGAGTGTGGGGTCCCTGGGTTAGTGTCCCACCCGAGTAGTATAGCCTGTGGATTGTTGCCCCTGTAGGACTTGGGAAAGCACTTGGTCTCCGTTGGACTGAACAGAGATTGACATCCTACCAGGGCTTGGTAAAGGCATGCCACTGCAGTTTGTTAAAAAAAACTGAGCAAATTGCCAGGTACCATGTTTTACAAATTTTAAATGGTACAGCTGAAAAACCAAAAATGAGGAAATCATCTGATCAGCTTGAAACGTGGCATGTCTTTTGGTAAAAACCAAATTACCACTGGTTCCTCATTCATTTTTGTTTTTTGCTTACAAAAATTTTTTAAGCAATACTTCTGCTTTTAAAAAAGCGACTCTATGAGGCCGGACTCTGATCTTTAAAAAAATCTTGAACATGTGGGACGTTGTGGCTGAGCGGTCTAGTGCATTGGACTCTGACGGCTGAATCATCTGAGTGTGTGTTTAATTCCAGGTCATGACACTTCCATCCCTGAGCAAGGCACTTAACCATAATTGCTTCTCTAAACCCAGGTGTATAAATGGAAACCTGCGAGGGCTGAGACGGTATTGTGTCAGATAAACCCCGCCGCTCTTATTTAAGCAGCATGGGGCTGAGAAGGTTTGAGGAAGTATGCCTTGATCTAGCCATTATGTGCACTAGAACCAAACAGTAACATTCTGATTAACATCTATGGGTACAGAGTTACCACAAATCATCTTACCAGACAGCATGGTGTAGTCGGCATTCTCATCTAGTGAAATCAGAGGCGTCGTCCAACGTGGGATGGGTGTCGATCGAGGTGTAGACCTGGGTGTGGCAACCGGGGAGGTAAGAAATCCAATCGTTGTAGGACTGATATTGATTGGACTGATATTCGGATAGGAAAGCACCTGAAGTGAGGTAAAATAAAACATTGTTGGTTTCCACATAATAACGTTTACACGTATCATACGTAACGGAAATACTCGTATTTAAACACTCTAGTCAGGTATCCCTTCTTGTCAGTATATTGATAACAATGGGATAGAGCTATCACTCATAGGGTACCAGACTACTTTAAAACGTAGGACTGGGTTCTGCATGAAACAGCTGCTATGGGTCTATGACTACAGCTTTCTCACTGCATCTGTCAACAGCTAGTAAGCCACAGCCGTAGCCATAAGCCAATCTTCTCAGATCTCACAGGTCATTATCAAAAACAAACATTGGTGCTACACGACAGCTTATCATATCATGCTTACTAAAATGCTCAATGCAGAAGACGTATTGAAGAGAGGATGCACGGTTAAATGAGCAAGCCGTATTTGAAAAGCAAAGGTAGCACTGTTAACGAAGCAAGATTATTAAGTAAAAATAACAAAAAAAGCCAACCAAAATTTGTTTAATATCCCGTTCAAAGAAAAAAAAACATTCTGATTTGCATTTGTAATGGTAAATTTGGTAGATCCAAAACTTTGCAAGGTGGATAAATCAGAATGTAAACCCTGCTTTGATCAGAATCAGTAAACTGTCTTTCAACAGATTTTTTTTTGTCACCCCTTCCTCCATCCCCTTTTTTGAATTTTGTTTGGTGGGAGAAAATCACTCGGAGACACACCTGTGGTTGATGGGCATGCACGAAGCCATTATCAGGCCGGCTGCCACCTAAGACAGTGAAGGGGCTCGTCATGATGCTCCTACTCACTGGGGGCGTGGTCGGACATGAGGAGCACTGGATTGTACTCGTTGATGAGGACGACGATGGCACTGAAGATGACGTTGAGACTAGGGGGAAGCATGGGAAATTAAGACGTGTTTCAAGAAGTTCAAGAACGAAGCATATGAACTTCATACAAAAAAAAAACCCATGAGTTTTACAGAAACAGAATGGTGGAACTTGATGCTTGTGCATCCCTTGTTGTTATGCAACATAAACTAAGCCCTTAATCCTCCTCCCTCAAGACCCTGGGAATGATTTCACCAAGTACTAAGAATCATCTTAAGATGAGTTGTCAATACCCCCATAGTGGTTTGTATTGTGACGTCACACTTTGTCTGGCAATTAAGATTGATACACATCTGGAGATCAGTCTTAGCTCTTTGTGAAATCAAACCCTGCCCATTCGGAACACCTTTTATCATTTTTTCTATTTCTTGTGTGGATCAATCGACCTTCAACAGCCTGGTTCTTCACAGAGGCAACGGAGGCACTTGCGACCTACCCCTGGTCATTACCTTGGTGCCCCCTTGAAATGTTCCAGTACTAGACAGTTACAAGTCCCTCATGGAGATGCCTGCACCTCTACTTAGGAACAAACAACCTGCCTTCACATGGCCTCTTCATTTTCTCTCATTCTTTATGATGTATAAACCAGAAAGAGTCTGGAAAGATAGAACTCTGAGTGCTTATTTCGATTGCATCAATTGAAATAACCAATTACATTGTATATAAGTGTGCACAAAATGCCTCACAAAACACAACTCATTGTTTTATTCAAAAACAGGATCATGTACATGTAATTTGATGACATTTTCCCAAGTTTGGTTTTATTTTGTGTCAATATTAAAAACTAGCAGATGAAAATGAGTCTACTCTTCCCAAAACCAACTAAATATACCTTAAAACTAGAAACATTTTTCATTTTAGAATAACTCTATTTGTAACTCAAACTAGTGCAAGCCATCAGGGCATAATTCCACAGCACTGCTTACTGTCAAGTTCTTCACTTTATGGTGCATAGAATTCACTTGCTTTACATAAGCACATAATTCACGGTAAGCAGAGACATGAAATCGAGGCTCAGGTGCAGACCTCAAACTGCATTCTTATAAGGGCAAGGCCATTTTTACTCAGGAGCACTTTGTACTGGAACATTTCAAGGGCACGAAGGCAATGACAAGGGGTACTGAGGCAATAGACCTTTATCATGCTGCCACCATCTTTGTCATGTTCCCTGTATCCAATAACAGTAAATGATGCTAATATTCATTGACCAAAAAGGAACCAGACTATTTGCCCTTCCAGCCTCGGTTTGGTTACATTGGATCGAATGGGACAAAATCAAGGTGGCCGCACCATGATAAAGGTCTATTACACACGTCGCCTCCGTGAATTATCCGGACCATTACCACATATTATGTGCAAACAATTTATGAATGACAAGTTTGCAAAAGTTGAGTGCAATTTAACTTGGAAATTAAACAACTCGTGAAATGTTGCTGAATTTTGGATTGTGATGAGCACAGACTGGGTTTCAAACGATGGAATGGAATGTCAAAATAAAGCCAGCGGATTCTTCGTGATTAACAGGCCATGCGCATGAACCATTCTTTACAATACATGTATGTAAGTTTGCATTTAAACCACTAGGCTACTTTTTAGACAACATTCGTTCATTGATATGACCTTGATAGAATTCCCATGGTGGCAGCAGACACACAGAGAAGACAAAGTGCTTTCCCCTACATATGTGACAGTATGCCAACCTACAGATTCAGGCTGTGCATTTATAAGCGACCACGTTCTTTGCACAATACAGGAAGTCGGAGGGGATTGAAAACCATTCGTCATCTTTGACAATTTGTTTTTTAAAGCAGGCAATTATTAATAAAAATTAACACTGAACAAACTTGTTCAGAAGGCGAAGTGACAGGGTGGTTCAAAAGTGAAATATTCAAAATATGGTATTCTATACGACCCTTCATGTCAAAAGAACAACGGTCGTTGTTTGTACTTCACCAGCAGATTAGATCAGAAATATGCGCGCTGAAAAAAAAACAATAAATGCAACTTGTAAAGTACCACAAAGCAGAAACTGCCTTGGACAAAAACAATTGCAGGGTTTGTCCGTTTTCTTTGGCACAAAACCCAAGAAAGCAAGGAGGAAATCAGCCGACCACTGAGAAGTTGCATGCCTGAACACCTTGGCATGACAAACATAAAACCACTTCTGTGTTTTAATTGTAATCGCTTAAAGGTAGAATTCAGGATTTGTATTCATCAAAAAAAATTAATTAGTATCAGCAGGCCTGATTGCTTCGTTCTTGAAAGGGCAAGGGCACCAAGGCATTTTCTCCTTGGTAAAGGGCACCTCTATGAGGAAATTGTAAATTTCTATTGGAACATTTCAAGGGCACCAAGGCAATGACCAGGGGCAACGGAGGCAATTGCCTCCGTTGCCTCTGTGAAGTATCAGGCCTGTATCAGTCTGCAAGCTTACTGATTATGAAGTTCATACCAGTATCAATCTTCCATAGAACTATTTCTGTCTGAAATACTGTCAAAGTCGAGAAAATAGAATTTGAAGGCCCCGAATTCAATTGCACTTGTAACATTCAAAATTAAGGACAGAGTGTTTACACGCTACAAAGTGTGCACAGCTTTTCACTATTTTTTCACTATTTTCTCCTGACTCAGACAAGCGATTGAGCCAAAATTTTCACAGTTTTGTTTTGTTCATGTGTATATTGAATCAATTAAAGTAAGAACACTGCACTATCAGTTTTACCAATCCTATATTTTACCTTTAACATGACTAACGTGAATATTTGCCTGTACAGCCAACCATGCAAGTCAGAATGCCCATGCATTTGTTAAACATGCAGCTCTTTTTAGGTGTACAATCAAAAATATTAATAAAAAATAAACAAAATCCCTTCAAGAAGGTGTAATGTTTGAGGTTAAATTGAAACATAATTTTCCTGTTTGTTTTTGATATTATGATTCTGTAAAAAGTTCTTTTCTAAGTCAGAATTAAAATAAAAACTGCAAGTAGTTTATGTTATGAAACAAAAATGTTGACAAGGTGGTCTAAGTTTTGCTATCGTTTTTTGTTTTCTCTTAAAAAAAAAATATATATATATATATATAAGCAGCCATGATAATCAGTTTTGTTCATACGTGTGTGTTAGTGTGAAAGGATGTCGCTCCATTTATCTACAAAATGCACTCTAGCAACTACATTGTGCTTCAGAAAACATGGACAAATCATGCATTTTTGTGACTTCCTTGTTGGTTAAATCCAGGCCCGGCATTTTGTCTTTTAGAAGGCAGGGCAGTTTTCATTTTGCAAAGTACACTTTCACTGGATAATCTTAAAGTCTATGGGAAGCTTTGGGAAGGCCAAGACCAGGGCAACAGAGGCCATGGTCTCCTTTACCTCTTTGTCATTCCAGGCTTGTAAATCAACAACTTTCATTTGTTATTGATTTCAGAGAAAGCTCACCCCACGTTGTATTTAAAATGCTAATAAATCAAAAATTTATTTCAATCATTTTAGGACAGTCCCTTTAAATTGCCATCCATAGGTAAAAATTAATATAATACTGTAATCAAAACCTTTTAAATGAATAATTACTAATACCAGGTGAGCAAAAAAACAGCAACAACAAAATGTTTTACACTGGGTTGTGTGGCACTTGTCAAAAAAATTATAGTTGGTTTGTTTTGCATACTGGTACATATCAATAGTACAGCCAGTACAATGATGCTTTTGGTAGGGCAGGGGATGATGAAGGGGACAAGTGAAGGTGGGGGGGGGGGGTTGATGAGGGGGATGACGAGGGGGATGATGAAGTGGTGAGGAGGGTGAGTAGAGAGTGCTTTTAGTTCTTGAGAAATATCATTCAAAAAAATAACCTGTGAATACAGTATCTTGTCACACTAGGTTGACACAGTGCTCGAAATTAAAACTGGACCGCAGGCTCGAGGCCAGTGATTTCAGCATCGGGCCAGTAAACTAAAGACTGAACAAGTCCGGCGCTCTCTTGTTTTTCAGATTTATAACTACAAGCCCTGCAGTCTTGTGGGTTCCAACACCCCCCAAAAAAAACAACAACAACAACAACAACAACAAAACAATGTTGAGCTGTCGGCCCTCAGACTATTGTTTCTAGAAACGGAGTGTTATGAGTGTGCGTGCTTCTCTTGCAATGACTTGCAATTTTAAACATTCCAGCGTCAGTTTCCAGGCATTGTTTTCTAGGAAATGAAAGGAGAACATTTCTACGGGTGATTGATAGTCAAACCAACCATACATCAAATGAGTTTTTAAATTGTTTTTTTTTTTTATAATTAGGAAGTTTTCGTTATGATGCGTCATGCCTTTGAATGAATGATACATCATTGATTTTTGGACAGTACAAAAGGCCAACCTTTTATTAAAGACATACAGTGGCGTAACTAAGAACTCCTGTGTCCCCCCCCCCTGCCCCACCCAATGAGATAAAGAAAGCACAAATGATTGGTTCAATACATCAAAAGCCAACGCCCCCCCACCCCCCCCCCCCTCCCAATGAAAGTGTCTGTTACGCCAGTGCGCATATATCAGTCGCACAATCTTGTGAACAAATGTCATTCCACTGTAGTGTTCGGGTTTTGAATAATGAATAACAATCAAGTTTTTGTTAGGGATTGAAGCCATTCGCGAGTTGGATTTTGGATAACGTCTGGTACAATGACTTCACTGGTCACAAGCGAGCACTCTAATTGGATTCTCCTGACTAAAGACAGTGATGCTATGCAGTGGCGTAACTACAGCTTTTCATTTGGGCGGGGGAAGTGGAATCAAAGAAATAATTTTTGGGGGGGGGTTATAGATGTGTATCAAACCATTTATTTGTGCATTTTTTTTAATCTCATGGGGGGGCAGTGGGGGTGTTGGCAAGTGTCCTGAGCACCCCCCCCCATGTTTTTCTTCAAGTAAAACTCTAAGCTGAGATTTCACATTACAGAATACACTTCGTAAAATGTCACGCAGATCCAATAACAATCTACATCAAATTGACGACCAAGGGAGAAAAAAAAAGGATCCTTCCAAACTAAGTACACATGCCCTCTGAGGCTGATTGATGTGTTTCTTTTGAAAATTGGACGGGCGGATGTTAATAATTATGTGCAAATGTAAATTGATTTATCTAACGTGTCAAGTCGAAGTTGCATAACTTTGATTTGATTCTATTACTGTATTTAAGCATGTGCCTGTTCGTTAGAAATAGAAGATTGCTGCACTTGCCTACATCTGATCTCAATAGGCTTAACCACGAGATTAAAAAAAAAGGACTTCATTTTGGAGCAGAAGTTGTGACCATTTTTCAAAGTAAATGACCAAAACTCATTGTTGATTAACTCTGAACCCATATCTACCTAACTACAAGATTTCACGTCAAATGCACAATGGTGTAAACACCTACAAGAAATCTGTAAATGAACAACTGAAGTTTCTTTATAGGATACTCCCATTACTAGTGATATCAGACCCCAATTTCATAGAGCTGCTTAACGGCCGATTCTGTGCTTACTGTGTGATTTCCATATCATAGAGCCGCTAACCATAAGCACACGAAAAGGCATGCTAACCTTCCGGTGCTTACTGTAGGAAAATGAATGACGTAACAATGCAAATCCTTGGTGAACGCGCTAATTTGCGAGCTAACCTGTGAAATACACTGATGCTTAAGCAATTTTTTCTTCTATAGTTAGCACGAAAATTTGCTTACTGTTGAGCAGTGCTTTGAAATTGGCCTCAGATGGAAAGCTTTCCAAAATGTCTGTCACATTAGAGAAAATGATGTGCTTTTCCAACCAGATAGACTAATTTTGTTCAACCCGTACACACAAGTGCTGCACGCCAGGCCACCATTGACGGGGCGCCAGCAGCGCAAGGTTTTGTACACAAAGACATGGAACAAATTTTTTTTATGCGAATTAAGTGTCTTCCTCAACGATTTACACAATTTCCCTGACAGGACAGCATGACGTAATGGCGAAGAACATACTTATTAAATATTTGCAACTGAACAGAAAGTGAAGACTGAAATTCTGACAAAAAACTTTGCTGATGTAACGTATTAAAACAGTGTAGTTTGAATCGTGTATATCACTTAAATTCACCTATGAACCTTTCTTTTGCAACGTCACAGCCCGAGTTTTTGTCAACTTAAGTTGGAGAAACTAAGGGTGCCACCAATGCAAAGCATGAACAGATAATCACAGTTTGTAAAAATGTTACACAAATATTCACAAATAAACAAACCAACCAATAATGGGATGTATGTTTTTTAAATAGAAAGTTTGCAAAAATGTTGAATTTGGTCACAACGTCTGTCAACAAGACTTGAATGTTTTGCTACATTTGGCCGTCCATGCCAACCAGTGCAGTTTGTTTATCAATAATAGAAAGGTCTGTTGTATGTGCCGTTTTCAGGATTCAGTTCCAAGATTCTCTTTAGTTGTGAATATTTATGGTCAGTGTTCTACATCATTTTTGTCCCGTCAGGGAAATTGTGTCAATCTGAGCAAGACACTTAATTCACATAAAAAGTTAAAAAGACAATGGTTTTTTCATGTCTTTGTGTACAAAACCTTGTGCTGCCAGCGTCCAAGCAATGGTGACGCGACGCATACCATTTGTTGCACGGGCTAAATAAAATTGATTTATACTTTAAGGGTAGGTTTATTTGCAAGGCAGTGAATAATGAATATTCATTGTACTAAAGAGGGGCTCCAAGGTCAAGTTCAGTTTTGTGATGCACTTTTAAGAGTGCATAGAGTCCTTTTAAAAATGGCAAAAATTACGAGTCCCCAACAAAAAAAACGGCGTATTCCACTGCATTTGATACTCTTTCAGAGAAAAATTTGAAACACAACATTGTTAGATATCAACAGCAAATGGGTCTGTACATTCCAAAGAGGAATTTTTACATCAATCAAAAGGTCAAAGTCAAATATCATCCAAATTTAGGAATGAACAATTTTCAGATCCATATAATTATTCGAAATGTGATGTCACTAGATTGTTTTATATTTTGCGCTGATATTCATTTTAGGTGGCCTTTTTGGGAGTTATTTTTTACTGTTATAAGTGGCCCTAATGAGGGGTACTACCCAGCACTTTGTAACCACAAGGAAAAGGCGCTATATTAAACGCTCTATTGATTGATTGATTGATTGAACGTTTTTGGATTTTGATAAAATTCACACTGGAAGGATATCAAATAAAATGACATGTTACATCATTTTAAGATGAGGTTAGAGACTTGTAATTTTTTCCCACTTTCATTCGGACTCTATCTATTGGGAAATGAGTGCATCACAAAACTGAACTTGACCCTGGAGCCCTCTTTAATCACTATATTAGCTTCATGCAGGAACAGTGTTTATGTACTGTGACCAGTTATGAATGAATCATGACTTTAACATCTCAAATGCCATTTTGAGGCTAAGTTTGAATAATGAACAAGCCTAATGTTTGGTACAATGATTCGCTTGGTCATTAGTAAACAGTCAATTTTGACTTCTCCACACACTCAAGATACAATGTAATGTACACAGTTGCAAGGCAAGCTAGGCACTGTCACAGAGGTAACAGCAACCACCCATACATAATTTTCAAAGAATGCGTACAATAACGCAGCAATAAGCGTTACATGGGCTTAGGCGGGAACATTATTTATAAATGTACTGTGACCAATCAGGTAGATATGGGTTACATGTGGATTCAACATATCAAATGTCATTCTGCGGTTGCATTTTGAATAATGTCTGGTACACCGACTTGCTTGGTCATTACCCAACACTCAATTTATAATTCGCCTGACTAAAGAAAGTGGCAAAAGTTTGAAGGCAGGGTTTCTGCACTGCAAACATCCATACACAGGTATCAAAGAGTGCGTATGGCAAAAGGGTACTATTCAGCTCTGCCAATCTGCAGGGTGCTGCACAAAAACTTGGCAAGAAGCGTGTGGCATGGCACCACCATCTTTAATCTGAGGGATTAATCATTTAAGTATTCGCTTGCAACCAAGCACGTCAATGTACCAAATATAAATTCTAATTGAACTCACATTTTGACATTGTGCTGCAATCATTGGGTTGGGGGATTGTGTACTTTCAACCAAGTCTGCTCGAAAGGTTTGCATCGGGGATAAAGAATATTATTTGTGTTGTACCCATAAACCAATGTGTGTTAAGTACTGTATACCCAGTACTTCCTGAGTCCTGTGAAAAAGAAAACACAGGCATATTTACTCGGGTGAGATTCGAACCCACAACCTTTGCCATTCTAGAGCAGATGTCTTACCAACTAAACCACCGAGATTGCCCGGTATCTAGAGGCAGTTTGAATCCTATGCTTGGTTGGGTCGCTGGGATAGGAATCTCAGCCCCAAAATTTGGTCTGTCACGAAGACCAATGCCAATAGACCTTTATCATGGTGCGGCCATCTTGATTTTCTCCCATTCAAATCAATGTAACCAAACCAAGGCTGGAAGGAGAAACAGTCTGGTTCCTTTTTGTACATAATGAGTAGTAGCATTCATTACTGTTACTGGATACAAGGAACATGACCAAGATGGTGGCAGCATGATAAAGGTCTATAGGAGCAAATGGTCTCCATTGGAGAAATCTAAAGTAAGGGATGCTCCACAAGGAATTTCATAGAGACTATGGGAGGATGTCGAGAACATGTATAGGGGAAAAAGGAAAAACTGATAAAAAATCTCTGCAAGAATGTGCAATGGTAACAACAGCGGAGCCTAATATAGATACCAAGAAGGTACTCAAGGCGCTGGAACAAAGAGAAAGAAGCAGGCAAGGGATTTAAGAAGGCATCATCATTTGAAGCATCAAAGCGCCCACTAGGAAAGTGCGGTGGCGCAACTTGCTGCCAAATGATACCAGAAGCACCGGGGCATGCCCCTTCTCTTTCAAGATGAGTGTTCTGGGTTCTTTTACGTGAGTTCAACAACACACAGGACCTACGGCTTTACATCCCATCTGAAGGACAAAGCAACATCTTGCTTAAGGACACAAGTGCCACGACAATTATGCTTTTAATCAATGTGTTTTATTTTATCTAAGTGTTGGGTGTTTGTCCATCTTTATTTTAAACTATTTTACTATGTGAATCGCATTTGAACATCATCTTATGAAATTTGCGCTACAAAAAGCATTAATTATTACATGCATCTGAGAATTTGTGAATTTTCAATGACTTGAGAACTTTAAAATTTATTTAATGTTGTGTTTTGTCAAAAGTGGTAAACAAAAATGACATTCCCCGTTCGCTTGTCCTTTCTTTGTAAAATCTTGATCTACTTTTCATGTCACCTCTGCACCCCCTTTTCAATGTGTGCTTTCTTGGATGGCAGCCACAAACACATCAACGCTCCCAGCCCATCGTGACATCCCAGATGGCAGTATTTTCTCTCTGTAACCATGGAGACCAATTGGGCTAACTGGGCGCATGAATCATCGCCCGATCTAAATTGGCCATGACATTCAAGAACCCCTCGGCCCAGCTTGCTGCCAAGTCACGTGACATCCTACCACCCTGCTGCCCTGAAACCACTATCAGCTGATGAGTATTGTTCGGACGATTACACTGCAGCTTGTAGCTTCCTTCTGCCACTTGACTTTGGGGGCAATAAACTTTTCCCAACTTTTTTTTGTCCACACTTACACAACAACGGGATGTGAAAGACCTTATTTCCCTTCTTTGCAGTTTCATCTTTGGTGAGCTAACTGTAAACGTGGGCCCTTTCCCAATGTACATGTAGCCCCCACCAACTCCACTAAAAACAGTAGCTAAACAGTTTATTAGCTGGCCTAACTCTTTGTTGTTTTCCTTGATAAAAGGCACTCTGTGAGGAAAACGTAAATTTCTACCGGATCAATTAAAGGGGCATCAGGGCAATGACCAAGGGGCACCAAGGCAATGACCAAGGGGCATGGAGGCAATTGCAAACTGTGTATTTTCAAAGATTACAGAACTTCAAAATTTAGGTAATATTGTGTTTTGTCTTTAAGTGTTAAAAAATAAAATGACATTCCCTGTTCACTTGTCGAAAATGCAAGAAAAAACAGCCCCTGTAACAGATAAACTGTAATTGTATATATATACATGTAGCCCAACTATTAAAGAAATCATTGCCTAAAGTTGTTGAATTCATTTCTCTTCCCTTCATCTGTTTGGAAGGGGGGGGTGGGGAGGTGGATGGAGTCGGGGCTGGACTTTGTCCACAAATGAAAATGCAAGAAGAAAACACAGTTTACATGCAGATGCTTCCACAATATGTTGTCTTTTTTTCAACTGTTTTTGTTGAGTTTGGGGGTGAACAAAGAAAAATTGACCAGAACGGGATTTGAACCTGTGCCCTCTGGATTAGTGTGCCAGGGATCTACCAACTGAGCTTTCTAGCCTAATGATGGCGATCTCTACACTGTATGTGGGATGCCAGTCAGATACCATTCAATCTGGGAATCCAGCTATATAACTTCAAGGGGATGTAACTTTTTTATTTCAAATATCAAACAATAAACCACAAGTTTACCCAGTCAATTTCCCTTGTGGTTTAGTGCTTGATACTCAATTTTGTTAACATAATAAGTTTGAATGATATTGAATGGTTAGTCCTGGCCTAATAATTTGTTCTTGCAAGAGCAAGGCAGTTACTCCCAAGTATAAAAGGCATCCTCTATGGGAGAATAAAAATACCTACCAGGGTATTTCAAAGGGCACCAAGGCAATGACCAGGGGCTTGAGGGCAATTGCCTCTGTTGCTTCCATGAAGTATCAGGCCGGTTAGTCACTAGGAAGGCTTGATCTCAAAGGATTAAAAGGAAGGCTTGATCTCAAATGAAGGCTTGATCTCAAAGGGAGGCTTGATATCAAATGAAGGCTTGATCTCAAAGGGAGGCTTGATCTCCAAGGAAGGCTTGATCTCAAAGGAGGGTTTGATCTCAAAGGGAGGCTGATCTTAAATGTAACTGGATTTAAAACTTTTTATGCATCACTTACGTTCAAGTGAGAAACTTTCCTTGAAAAATGATGCGATCTTAGTTAACTAACTCACCTTGTGAACTGGCTGTGGTGTTTGGAACAGTTGTTTGTGATGTCACTCCGGACAAAGCACCAGTTTGGCCAATGGATGTTGCTATGGCAACAGGTCGCGCCATTGGCGGAGGAGGGGGTGGTGGAAGCATTGCCGTGGGGATGAACCCGGCTATTTTGGTGGGACTGCCTGTGTTGCCAACTGTGTTGTTCTTCGCCTTGGAGATGAGGCAAACAAAAAATTCTGTTTACAATTATGTGTAAGACACAATAGACATGATAGATGAAGTTGAGATCTTGTGCAAGAAAGAATTTTTCTCCAGTTTAGAAGCGCAATGAAGCAGTTAGCGATATTGGAATAAATGGTGAGAAGGAATCGGAAAGTTGGGATTAGGGACAAGTTTTTGGAGGGTTGTTAAGGATTGGTCAGGTTAATATGTGCAGGTATGGTATGCGACTGTAGTTGGTAAAAAAAAGGAAAGTTCCAGTCACAGCAAGACTTTGTACTGTTTTTCAACATTCAATGACACAGCTCAGAAACCTAACATGTGGAAATCAGCTGGGCTCAATTTCATGGCTCTGCTTACCGCAGAATTCTGCGCTTACGCCCTGCCACGCCCTGTGGAGGATGCTTGATGGAATGGATGAGAGTGGTGAGGGTGGGGTATGAAGAAAAAGGGGGTTGGAGTATAGATGATGGGGAGAGACTGAGATGGGGCATGAAGGACGGAGTTGGGCTAGGGAGTTGGGAGTTGGGCTTGGGGGTTGAGAATTTGGCTGGGTTGGGAGTTGGGATATGGGATATGTCCAGTCCAACAGAATCCACCAAATCAAGCAGTTGGATTTTGAAGGGTTGGGGTGGTTAGGATTAAGGTGATTTTGAGGGCTCCTTCACAGACTCTCTTTGGAGGGACCAGTCTTACTACTTACCACTTGCTGCTGGTAGGAGTCTTGGTGACACACGAGCTGAACAAAGTCTGAGAGAGGGGTGGAGTCAATATGCTGGGGGTGTAACCGCAGCTGATTGGAGTAGTAAGAGGCTTGGGTGTTGGAGGGGCAAGTGAAAGACGCCATCGTGCCTTGAATTTGACCTGTATGATAGAGAAGTAAAGAGTGTGCTCATCAATGAAAATTGAGGCTCACTGATCAGAACTGTCTCGTTTGAGAATACTGTACATTACCCCCCCCCCCCCCCCGATTAAAAATCAATGTAACCCAATCAAATAACCTGATATGGACTAATCCGGGCAACTTGTTCATGGGCCTTTAAACCAACGTGACTATGGCTGCCGCACGCGCACTGTGAATCCTCCATGCGTATTGGTAAATATGCCCGCTAACGCACTATTGTCGTGTCATGCGCCTGTGCGGCAGCCATAGCTGGGTTGGTGTTAAACACCATAACGTACACACATAACCACATGATCAGTATCACCCAAATGGAATATAGACACACTCGGTGATCTAGTGGTCAACATACATGTATCTCCTCTAGAATGCTGGGGTCATGGGTTCGAATCCCAGTCAAGTAGTATGCCGAGTAGGATTTTTGTTTTTCCCTACAGGACTCTGGAAAGCACTGAATAGGCCTATACCATGCTTGTCACACATCGGTGTAGGGTGTATTTTATTTGCCTCGGTGAATTTTTTGACTTTGCTTTTTAAGTCTTCTTTTGCATTGTCACTTTTTTTAGTCTTTGCTCTTGTTTCGACCTTAGTGTTTAGCGACCGTCCATGTTTTCAAATATTGTTGTTGTGTATTTTTAGTATTTTACTCTGGAACAGCCCATTCGAACATGTTTTATAGAATTTGCACTATATTTATAAATAAATATTAATTATTACTATTATGATGGTAAAACATGTTTTATAGAATTTGCACTATATTTATAAATAAATATTAATTATTACTATTATGATGGTAAAACCAGAAATAACATTCTTTATAACACACCTCTCCCTGGTTCTTTATCCTGATTGGCTGAAACACGGTCGCGTGGGGTGAACTAATATAGCCTAGTGCATGAAATCTGCACCACACGCACCGCACGCGCTTCGTTTGGGGGAAATAGTTCGCAAAGCTGGAAATAGTTTCAAAAACCCAAAAACTATTGACTGGTAAAGAGCGCCCTCAAGAAAACGACGGCGTCTGCGGATCGAGAAGAATCTCCGGCCAAAATACACGATTTACTCTTCTAACCGACATTTTGGACTGAGGTGTGTTATAAAACACATATGGACTGGCATTATTCGGGCAATAGTGCACGTCTATGCACCCCTCGGGCCTGTGAGTGACCAGGAGAGGGTCCTATTTCCCTCGGCCTTCGGCCTCGGGAAATAGGACCTCTCCTGGTCACTCACAGGCCCGAGGGGTGCATAGACGTGCGCTATTTCCCTCATTGCCAGTCCATATGTGTATACTATCCCCATTGTAAATCATTACATCTATCTAAAATGCAACAAGTTTTAACTGATTCATAATTTTGGTGTGGACTCAGATCCTTTACAAAGCTAAATCAATCCATTAATGAATGCAGATTGTGTTCATAATTCTTAAATCTTACACATTTCCGCAACAGAAATCCTTGAAATACAATTACTTAACAAACAAAAAGTACCACTGAAATGCAAATCTGCACACAATCATTATGGTAACAAAGTCTTGTGGACCAATGAAAGTAAACTCATTAGTTTGTGGCTCAGTGGAATTTTCCGCGTTGAAGCCATCTGACATGAACCAAGGGTTGTTTTCATAACCCTTCCATGAGGGGTTTCCTTGTTATTTCATTCACACTTTTCGCTCGACCCTGCCAAGAAAACATTTTTTACTTCCCCCTTTCAAGAAATCGTGCCACCTTTAAAAAGAAATCCTACAGTTGTTAGATCCGTTCTACACGTACATCTACACTTTTTATCAAGGGCAACGAGGAAAAACTCAACAGCTGGTTTGGCCATTACGAATGTTAATTCCTTATTCCTTGTTCCTGAATGCATCAAACTTTAAAGGCGTTACACTGTGGCAATCAATTCCTTTACCATCCTTTGGGTTTCAAGTGCCACCAAAACCAACTTTTGCCACGTACATGGTTAGCAAGGCATTTAGATTGTATGTATACGCAGGAGAATAATGTGTATAAAAAAAAACTTTCTAAAAAAAAAATGAATTTGTTTTTGATGTCTTCTAAAAAATGTACAATGACCTTAACTGAAACTCTTGAGGTTCCATTCTGCCCCAACCCCCTCCCCTCAGAAAACAAACAAACAAACAAACAAACAAACAACCCAACCCAACAGACAAATAAACTATAAAGAGAGGGTCACACAGTGGTTTGGGGAGTTTATTTATTCCTACTTTTAAGACAATCGTATAACATGAAGACTGAGGAAATGTCATCACAATAGGTTTCATAACATAAAACATGGTACATATAGTTTATGTGCTTGCTCACAAAAACATCTGGCATTTTGAAGTCAGAAATGTCCCAAAGACGACAGGAGTTCAAGCGACATATATTTCTCAGAATATGTGAGAAATAAATGTGATATAAAGTCAGCATTTAGAAAGCTCATTTGTAAAGATGAATGAAACAAGCTTGTTGTAAAGTCTTTCTCTTTAAAAGTTTAATACAGGATTGGCAACCATGTAGAAAAATTGGATTAGATTCAATTTAGAAGCTCACTGATGAATATAAATAACATCAGTGCCAATCCTCCAGAGAATTGTTTCCGTTTAAAATACACTGTTTCAAGTCGAGAAAATAGCATTTGAAGACCTTCTGAAAAAACACCATTGCTTATTTCGATTGCAGCATTGGAAATAAGGACATTAGGGATGTTGTGCACATCAGAACCCCTAAACAAACTTACTGTCACTGAAACATCACAACCAACATTGATTCACTTTTGATACTTATGGTATGTTTATTGAAAACTAGGGGGTGGGAATGAATCTGTTCTTCCCAAAAAAAAGAAAACGCTTGTTTTTATCCCTTTAAACTCCCAAAAACATATAGACAAGGAATGAGGATGTATAAACTTCATAAGGTCATAAAGAAAGCCTAGAATATTGCACTTCCTGTTTGGGGTAACCTAGGGTGTAAATCCTCACCCCCAGAGAGGATTTTGGCCTTGGATTGCGACAGCTGGCACATCCATCCAGCTCCAACTTTTATTTTTAAGATCCGTGATTTTTTAACAGTTCCTCATTCCTTGTTCCTTGTTGTTCACGGACAAGGGGAAAAGGACTTGTGAAACTCCCTGCAAAGAAAACAATTCGTGAACTCCCCTCGGAGAAAATAATCCGGTGCCTGGGAATTTAATTTGACAGCTTCGGAAGTTGATGAAGAGGATACAATCAAGACTGGCAAGTTTTAATTAGTTTGAAGTTCATGACACTCTTTGCTACACAGAATAAAGTTGAATGTGACTCTACACATATTGAGCTTTTTTGTTCAACTTCATTGGATATAGTTTCCCCATTAGTGTCCCAGGTAGACTTGAAGTCAGAATTCGAAACAGGGCGGCTGAATTTGTTAGTAAAAGAAAGTCCCTACAAACACCAAGATTAGCTTATAAAACGTTCTGGTAGAACTTGCAACATATCATATCCCTTGCGGACGCTGCCACAGCCAGGCATGCAAGTGCAGTTTGTAAAAAAACATAATAAAAAAATTTACAGGAAAGTTCCAAGCACAGCAAGGCTTTACACTGTCTTTTTCAACTTTCAATGGCACGGTTGAGAAACCGAAAATGAGGAAATCAGCGGAAAAGTTGCATGCCTGCATAGCTAAGCTGAGACAACCAAAACAAGTATGCGGATGCGCGCATCTCATAAACTGTCAACCAATGAGGGTGCCTTCTTTTGATCTCAGTGAGGGCGCTATTTAAGCTTGTGAAGTAGCACTGGTAGGCAAGGGGTCTATGTACATCACGAGGCAAGCATATTGATGAAAATACATAAACTAATGGAAGCTTTTGAGACTGAAGTGGCAAAAACCCTACATGTGCGTGCAATTTCATCTAGACATGAACATCCATGTTGTGTCATTCAATGACAGATATCACTATAGAAAATGGTACATGTATTTCTCTTGCAAGACCTTGAGTATTTGAAAAAAATGAAAGTAAAAGACATGTCCAGAGCTTTTAAAGTAGTTTCTTTGCATAAACTGAACAAACTTGCTCAACATTTTTCTTACAGGCTTCAGCGCCAAATTTCAAGTTCTAGAGAGAAAGCTCTTAAGCAGAATATGGTGCTTGACAATTTTTGTTTTGCTAAACAAATATTAGTAGGGGACCAGTCACAAACAATATTACATTTTGTCTTGACTGGTAACCTGTTTCTGCTAAGCAAGATTTTTCGGTGCCAAGCAATTTTTTGTTCATCACAACTTTATGAAATTGGGACGAGCGGGTCAGGTTCAAAATGGAGTGATGTCACACTCACAAACAAGGATTATGGAAAAAAATGTACAGTCATGAACAGCCCCCTACATGGCTTACAAGAAAAGGGGGAAGCAAGTAGGAATCCTACCTTTGTATTCCACTGTCTGAGGCAACACTTGGCCCATGGAGCAAGAGGACAGCCCGCCTCCCTCCCCTTCAATCTTTGGTTCAACTTTGAGGACTCTAGGCCTCGTTCCTGGTGACGATGATTGTGTGGTGAAGCTGCTAGCAGCTTCTGAAATCTTTGGCTTGTGAATGACGTGCGACAGGTTAGTTGGGACAACTGGACTGGTACCTGGAAAAGATCGCAAGATTTCCTCCGTTTAATAGCTCGATGGAAGAGCATCTAGCTAGATTGAACTTTATTTAACCTTTTAAACCATCAATAGGCGTTTTCCAGGCACCCTGTGTTGTGCAATGCACGTAAAAGAACCCAGCTACACTCAGCATTATGAGAAGGGGTTTGCCCCGGTGTTTCTGGCATGATCTTCAAGCAATATGCGCCACCTCACCTTGTATCCGTTTCAAGGTGTTGTATTACGGTTGCTCGGTTTTATAAAATCATTCTGAACAATCTCCACCGAATTTTGACATCAAAAGCGCAACACAGTTGAAATGAAAACCCTAAATGTACCATGCTAAACGCAAGATGGGATTTGAGTTGACTGCGACAATCTTTACCAATAGGTGAGTTGTGTTGCTTTAGGCAGGGTAAGCCCAACATTGACTGTGGTGACTGTGGTCGAAACATAGATGGGAGACCATTTCCTTGATTGGTACTGGTTAGCTAGTTTACAAAAACATTAGGTAAATATCTTGAGCTAACCATAATGTGCAGGCTTTTAAAAGAACCAATGACTAGTTCCAGAGTCTCCACAACTCGATGATGCAGCAAATGCCCTTTATAGACCTTTCTGATGAAGCAGCCATGTTGTTTTCTCCCAATCATATCAATGTAACGAAATTGCGGCTAAGGGGCAAAATAGTACGGTCTCTTTTTTGATAAAATGGAAATCAGGTATTCTGGCATGCAACTTGGACTTAACAAAAAAAGATGAAATTCCAATCTTTACAAGACTTTGTACAGTGTTTTAGAATTTATAATGGCATGAGTGTGAGGTGAAAAACGAGGAAATCAGCTGATTCGAGGAAATGTCGCACGCCTGGGTGTTGTTTTAACCGCTGCAACCATGGAACAATACAAAGATTTCAGAACCATGATAAATCTAGCCTCTCTAGCTTGCAAACTTTTCAAATTTGACTTGATTCAACTTAAAAAAATGCCTTCTCTGTATTGTCGTCACTATTGCAACATACCAGGATCAATGTCGCTATGCCAACTGCCAGACTGGCTGCTCAATGACGCCGGTGACCGCCCGTAGAAGTGAAGATTCTCCGTATCTTCACCCACACTGTCTACGTCATCATCGGCGGACGACATGGTGCTGGAGTTACGCTTGATTCGCTTCGTGATTGGATGGTTCGGCTGGATGTGTCTGCGCGTCGCGAGGGGCTGCGTGACATCGGTGGCGTAGTGGTAGTATGTCGGACTCTCAAGCTCGTTGAGAGACAGGGTGCTGGACGACCCATCAGAAATTGACCCTGAAAGCACAGAATAAATTTTGCTCATTTTACTCAAAACTTTCCTGATTTAAATGGCACAAATACTTCAACATTTGGAATCCAAAAAGAAATGAATTTTAATTCTTGTAGATGCAAGGCCACTTCAATAATCAAAATGCTTTTTTTAAGAGGCTTGCTTACACGTTCAGTATGCAACAAAACCTTTCCACAGAACTGTATAAAGACTGCTTGCCAAGTTGCAGTAAAAGAGATAAATTTGGAGGACTTGGGCAGAATTTACGATTCAGCATGGTTGACAAAGACAGTTTGTTATCAGTTTTTATTTTTGGTTTGGTTTGGTTTGTAATTAGAGACGAAGTGCATGGTCCAATTTCATTGAGCTGTTTACACACAAAAACCAGCTAAGCACAAAACAATTTTGCCTACCAGAATAAGCTTACCAGCCAAATTACCATTCCACATGTGACTGGTATCCAGCTAACTTTTGCTCAGCAGAAAACTTGTTCAGCAAACTTATTGCCTTGGTCCCTTTGAAATGTTCCAGTAGAAACTTTTCCTCATAGAAGAGGGAAAAAAGCCTTACTCTTACAACAAAGTACAATGTATCAGGCCTAAGGTGCGTTCCCACTCCTGCAACCGTTTGCACTACCCTTTATTAAATTTGAGTCGCGGCAACAGTTTGGACTGGAATGTGCTGTGTTCAAAAGCTGTGCGCATTTCGCTTCATTTCATCAGACCAATCATTTTGCAGTATCCATGATGATTATTCCATGAGTTGGGAAAAGTTTTGTCATTTAATCTATAATCAATAAGCTATTTTCATTACAATACATTCAACACATTTATAAAAAAAGTATATAACAGAGATAGCCGTGTTAGTCTAACAGATGAAATATAAAAAACTTAATGATAGCACTTAAAGACTAACTAATAGTAAAAAACTGCATGAGCTTGCGTAGCAACAATCTGATGAAGTAGTTGTTGCTACGAAAGCTCATGCAGTTTTTTACTATTAGTTAGTCTTTTAAGTGCTATCATTAAGTTTTTTATAAAAAAAAGTAGTACAATTAAACATAACTAATTAAAACACTTTACTACAATCTGATTTGTTTGGCCCAAGGTTTAGGTCAGATTAGTCTAATTTTCAAAGACACTGCTTTTGTCCATTTTGTTTAAGTTGGCAAACATACGCCACCACTTCCTCTTGACCGTTTGCCAAATTTCACAACTGTTGTATAAATTGCCTTGTGTGCAACTCCTTCCAGTTTGAAAACGTGCGCGTAAGTTGGTAATTGTTGGCGCTGTTCGCCCGAGTGGAAAGCACCCCTGCTGTCCTTCAAATTAAGCCATCTGATTTAGTGGAGTGTGGGTTCGAGTCCCGGTCTTGACACTTGTGTCCTTAAGCAAGACACTTGACAATTATTGCTTCATCTTTAGGAAGGGATGTTAAGCTGTTGGTCCTGTGTGTTGTGTAATGCACGTACATGTAAAAGAACCCAATACACTTAGCGTTAAGAGAATAGGTTTGCCCCAATGTTTCTGGCACGATCTTCCAGCAATATGCACCACCTCACCTTGCATCCCTTTCAAGGTGTTGTATTATGGTCAGATGGTTGCTTGGTCTCATAAAATCATTGTTAACAATCTCCACCAGATTTAATAATTCGGTGCCAGGAGTGTCATTTATGACAGACATGGCACATTATTAACGTACACTAGTATTACTATTGTTCTTCATGAGTATTTATTTTGGAGAGTCTTCAGTGCAATTTACTTTCAGTGAAATAAGGAAAGGACTGGTGGTTGTTTATTTTCTTTGTTCTCAAGATCTATCCCTACTACTGACTGTCATTCACATACCTTGAGTAATTCTTCTTAATTCATTGGCTGTGAAGACGCCACTTGTTGAGAAACTATTAGGCTCTTCATGGGCTGTCACTATTGTTACTATAAAGAAAAAAAAACGGGCAAATAATGAAATTAGAAAGACGGTGCCAATGTTTTCGCAAGGTAGAGGGACTTAACTCCTTCAGTATTGAAACTAAATGTACCAAGCAAGCACACACACACATCAAAATTTGCTCAGCTGAAATCTTGACAGCCAGATTGTGTTAAGGTTGGCTTATAGCAGTTTCTTTCCCTGCCTTTCACCTCTGTGGACCCTGGTTCGAATCCCGCTTTCCACCGGAGCCTTGCATGTGGATTAGGTTTTCAGCCCTCACTGGTTCCGTGGTTTTTCCCCAGTTGGGGGTTTTCCCTCCCACATCAAAAACCGAACATTTCTTCAACATCTTCTCTACACAGGTATCTTCAGGCCTACGGGTCACAGTGCTAGTCACTTTAGAGGGTCCCTTGGTTTCATTACCAGAAAAATATGATAAGACTTAGTAGTAGTGAAATATACTGCTTAAAACTCATTATTTCTGCTTATTCTTTCATTCTTTCTTGCAAATGTACTTGTTTTAAAGAAACTTTTTCTTCTCCCAAAAACAGCTTTAGCTTCAGGCTCAAATCTCAAGTTCCATACCATTCCATTACAAGATGTTTTATGAAAACTACATGTAGAAGAAAAATATGTTTCATGAAAACTGGAGGAATTGAACGATGTTCTGCCATAACCCTCTGATGCACAATCCCTTTATCATATATTTTTATTGAAAACTAGACTATTGGAACGAATCAGAACGGGACGATGTCAAAAATGTTGACTGTCGATATTATCGTCAGGTAATATCGCCAATGACAATACATCGCCTAGATTTTTAACAAAATTGAAAGTACCATTTGACCCCTCGGGTGTACAAAACACCACGGACCCCACCACCTGATCACAGCGTGCAACAATTGTAGAATGTTCAGTGAGAACTGGAGGAATCAAACGAATGTACATATGTACGCCTACACTTCCCAAAACAAAATTGTGCATGTACCATTAAAACTAGAAGACAGGATTAAACTGAACCTTTCCAAACACCAACAAAACATGACTCAACACGTCTCTTGAAGACTAGCTCGTATGGTCTTCAACAAACCTACGATATGGCATTGCCATCATCAAGTTTACTGACCTTTGCCACCAATCTCTCTTTCTAAGAAACTAGCATTGCATCAGTATTACTGTTATCATTGGTACAGCCTACTACTATTATACTAAAGTGCCATCTTGCATTACACTATTATGTATAACAAGCCATTGACCTCTGTTGGTAAAACCAACAGTCATTGAAGAGAATTGGTGACTGAGAATTTATTTTTTCAAAGGGCAAGGCTGGTTTTTGTTCTAACTCCTTCCAGCTTAAACAGCTGCATGCATTTGGAGCCAGGCCAATGAGTACAACCACGTCAAGGCCCTCTATGGGCCTCAATGAGATCAGGCTTGACGAGGGACGCCATCCATCTCCAACAAATAAGCAAAAAATCATTTTTTTTTTTCCCCGCAGGACCTGGAAAGCACCAAGTATACAGTGCTCATCTCACATTGCGATTTTTACCGGTAAAACCTAAACAATACAGACAATAGTGATTAACAATTTTCTGCTAAGCAAAATATACCCAGGATACCAGTTGCAAAGTGTTCATGTGACATGGTGCTTTGGCTGGTAATATTTTGCTGGTAAGCAGAATCATTTTGTGCTTTGCTAAGTTTAAGTAGCTCTATGAAATTGCACCCAGATACAATGTATTCTGACTCATAAGCCAATTTCTGTAACGACTTAAGTACATGTACAGTGGTGATTAAAGGTAAGTACCCATTCGAGGAACGAGTACTCGCAAATCACTCGCCCGATCGCGAACTCGCTCGAGATTTTTTTCGAGTGATTGCAGGTACGTGTTCGAGCGAGGTCGAGCGAGAACGAGGAGTTCTAAGGAAGCCGAATTGCTTGTTGTGAACGAGGGCTTACGAGGAGCACTCTTGCGTAACGGATGACCTGGGCGGTTACTCTGAAGACAACAATCTTTGTGCCCAAATGCAGAAGCCTCGGCGTGACAAGGGATGTCCTCCCTTAGACTCAGATTAACAAAAAGACGTGCTGCCAACTCTTTCCGATGGAAAGAATAATCTGACTGGCCAATTTCTGCAAAAATTAAACTTGCAGAGTACTGATTGGCTACTGAGGCCAGACAAAACTTCTGCCAAAGGTTATTTGTTTTCATAACGAAACAGTAGCTGGCTAATCTTACAATGTGATACTTGTGTTGATAAGATTCCTGTGTGGACTCCCTTTTCCGATCGGCATACTCGAAGCAACAAGGCGGGGGGGGGGGGGGGGGGAGGTTGGTGGTGTCTTGAAATCGGACTGTCAATCATTCTCAAAAGACTGGACGAGAAAATAATAAATGGGGTGGGAGAAAAATATACGGGACGGGAAAATATTATATGGGCGGGAAAATAATAAACGGGGTGGGAGAAAAATATACGGGACGGGAAAAAAATTATATGGGACGAGAAAATATTAAACGGGGTGGGAGAAAAATATACGGGACGGGAAAATAATAAACGGGTGGGAGAAAAAATACGGGACGGGAAAATATTATGTGGGACGAGAAAATATTAAACGGGATGGGAGAAAAATATACGGGACGGGAAAATATACGGGCGGGAAAATAACAAACGGGGCGGGAGAAAAAAAATACGGGACGGGAAATATTCAATAATATTTTTAGGTAAACAATATTCTCCCATATTTTTCTCCCGCCCCGTTTATGATTTTACTGGACGAGAAAATATTATATGGGCGGAAAAATAATAAATGGGGTGGGAGAAAAATATACGGGACGGGAAAATATTATATGGGACAAGAAAATATTAAACGGCGTGGGAGAAAAATTTACGGGACGAGAAAATAATAAACGGGGCGGGAGAAAAATATACGGGATGGGAAAATATTATATGGGCGGGAAAATAATAAACGGGGTGGGAGAAAAAAATACGGGACGGGAAAATATTATATGGGACAAGAAAATATTAAACGGCGTGGGAGAAAAATATACGGGACGAGAAAATAATAAACGGGGCAGGAGAAAAATATACGGGATGGGAAAATATTATATGGGCGGGAAAATAATAAACGGGGTGGGAGAAAAAAATACGGGACGGGAAAATATTATATGGGACAAGAAAATATTAAACGGCGTGGGAGAAAAATATACGGGACGAGAAAATAATAAACGGGGCGGGAGAAAAATATACGGGATGGGAAAATATTAGATGGGCGGGAAAATAATAAACGGGGTGGGAGAAAAAAATACGGGACGGGAAAATATTATATGGGACAAGAAAATATTAAACGGCGTGGGAGAAAAATATACGGGACGAGAAAATAATAAACGGGGCGGGAGAAAAATATACGGGATGGGAAAATATTATATGGGCGGGAAAATAATAAACGGGGTGGGAGAAAAATATACGGGACGGGAAAATATACGGGCGGGAAAATAACAAACGGGGCGGGAGAAAAAAATACGGGACGGGAAATATTCAATAATATTTTTAGGTAAACAATATTCTCCCATATTTTTCTCCCGCCCCGTTTATGATTTTCCCGCCCATATGATTTTTTCCCGTCCCATAATATATTATTCTTCTGTTCTGTTTACTATTTTTCCGGACCCGTTTATTTTCTTCCCGTCCCATTTATTATTTAGGCCTACCTTTTATTATTTTCTCGTCCTCTATAGTATTTTCCTGTCCCGCATATTTTTCGACCACCCCGTTTATTATTTCCCCGCCCATATAACATTTTCCTGCCCCATGAATTGTTCGCCTTCCCCGTTTATTATTTTCCAGCCCCATATAATATTTTCCCGTCCCGTCCCGAAAAATAATGAATGGGACGGGGGAAAATAAAAGTAAACGGAACAGAACATATGGGAAGGGAAATATTATGGGCGGGAAAATAATAAACGGGACGGGAGAAAAATATACGGCACGGGAAAATATTATATGGGACTGGAAAATAATAATCGGGGCGGGAGAATAATATATGGGACGGGAAATTTTTATTTAGGACAGGAAAGCAATAAACGGGCGGGAGAATATTATATGGGTCGGAAAATAATAAGTACACCATAAGTTGTTTTTATAATCTTATTCAATTATTGCCGAAGTTAAATATAAAAACGAGAAATTCCAGTACAAAGGTTTTATGGCAATATTTTTCGTTAATAATGTTCATTGTTTCCAAAGTCAGATATCAGTTCTTCTATACCCCAGATTTATTCCCTAATGGCTGAGAGATAAAAACAAAATAATACCAGAGGCATGGGCAGAATGATTGACAGCTCCATCACCCTGAAAATAAGTAGGCCTATTACATGAGCATGCCGACAGAGCTTTTTTTTTGGCAACTTTCCAATGCCTGGAAAAAATACAATAAGGATACACTGCCGTCTCTATAAATACTTACATGTGCAATTGTTAAAAAATAAGCGATCCTCAAATAGCTGACTGGAAGAGCGTCTCATTTGGGCGGAAGATTTTTAGTCGGGAGTCTTGGCCTCTTATTTCACGGATCAGTGATCCCCGCAACAACACCGGCGCAGCCCTCGAACCCGAATATTCCATAACGAGCGAGTTGCGTGTGAATTCGAGTAAGGTTTCGGGGGATTTCGTGGGACCACGAACACGCTCGTTAAAACTCGTTCTCGCTCGCCTCGCTCGACATTTTTAGGGGTACTTACCTTTGATCACCACTGTACCGTACATTCTCAAGTTAAACTCCCACTGTACATTAATTCTGTAGGCTGAAATGTAGTTCTCAAAGCTAATTAAATCTTACACAGAAAATCTCAAGTAGGTTTCACCAAAACTACATGGAGCACATTGTATTTTGTTTTAAGAAGTTGCCTACATCCATTCTTTTTCCAGACTTATTCAGCAACCATCTTCGCAGTATTGGGGACGCCCTTTTTCAAAGATAAATCTTGATTTGATATTAAGAGTGATTTCACTGAAATTGCTGGTAACTTTGGAAGCAGTTTCGTACCATCCCTTTAATGTGTTCCCTAGAACCCTTAGAGAAGGCAGGTTTATTTATGATGGCTTTGTAAGGTGGGGGGGCAGGGTGAGGCCAAACCTCATAAACAACCTTTCCAGGAACTTTCACTTTCAATTTTGATTTCTATCAACACCAGCTTGCAGTGGTTGCATCTTCACAATGGTGAATTTTACAAAGTCATTGTTTCTGACCTCAGGCCCTGTTACTATGGTGACATTCATAGTGTGTACAATCATGGAGGTAAAATTGTACAATCTACAGGTGTTGTACATAGTACACCTACAAATTTCAGGCTGGATGTAAATTGGGGCTTGTAGAGTATGTATATTTTTGTTTCTCATATGTATTGTTTGTTTCTCAATGAATAAAGTTTACTTAAAGGCAACTTGGTCAATCTGACTGAGGCTCCCATTGTCAAAGATATATTCTTTAAGTAATGAATGAGGTTTTTTTTTACAGTACTCAGAGGAGTATTGCTCAAGATTTCGTACACACTGATGGAATTATTCAAGGAATGCCTGAGTTTTTCTTTTGAGAAAAAACAGCCGGGATTAGAGTGGATGAAAATGAAAAGTTCACGAAACACGGGTGGAGGGTTTGGTAACGCCATACCACGCCATAACACCAACCACGCCATAACCCATATCAATAGCAGCATTCTGTGCTTTAATGTATATGGGGCAAGCACCTTGTCCATGGTGTAGTCAAATTTACAGTACATGTACTGTATTAAGGCTTTACAGGGGCATGTAAATTACATTTGACAAGTTTTGGGTTTTTTTCTTTTTAATTCCTTAATATTTTTTTAAATCTTAAAATTCAGAAAAATCCATAGAAATCTCATACCTGAAACAGGCCTTTTCATTGACATCAAATCCATATTTTTGTCCAAAACTCTTTTGAATAAACATATAATTTTACCAGTCTTTTCAAATTAAAATGTAAACTTCCGAACTGAGGAAAGATCAGGATATATGTCTTTTGAAAACTGACAGAATTTTTTATATCTACAAAAATTTTTCTACGCAAGATTATTCAACACACTACTACTTGTTTCTTTTCCATCAATGTCAGGACAGACACTTCTCTGAGGCAACAGAGGCAATTGCCTCAATACCCCCTGGGTAATATAACTCATGCAAAAGAACCTGCCTACCTCATCCCCTACTCAAACTCCATCATCTTGGAGTATTGGGGGGAGGGGGGGGGTTGGACACCAAACTCCAATGCAAATTTTGACATTATTGTTAACATACTTCATAATCTTTTGACAAATTCGTTGGGATTCAGTGGGGTAATCAGAAATCACCCACTGATGGCCCCAGTTGTTTACAGATGCGCCAGATAGTCAAAGAGGTGACTCACTACACAGGAAATGTAAATTCCTCTTACCATGCTTACCAGGCTAGTTAAGGATGTATAACTATTACTCCCCCAACCACATCATAGCTCTACTGTTCCTCTGAAAGGGAAAAAAAACCACCCCTAACCCCAGGAGCCCTCAAAGCAAACCACAATAACAGTCCCTAGGGTCCTACTAGATCCTGAACTCATGTGTTCTTTCCACACACCATGGGTAGCTCAAGGTTACACTGTGAAACTTTTTAAAGGTGAGACCTGGTCCTTCTTTCTCTGAACAATTGGAAGCATCAAAACTGTTACCTTTGACCTAAAAGTCCTTTATAATGAATGGGCTAAAACATCACGAGAAACTTTTAAAAGTGAGATCTGGTCTACATGTAAAATCATAACTGTTAGTGTTACCTTAGACCTAACAATACTCTGTAACTAATGGGGCACAACATCATGACAAATTGTTAAAGGTGCAGTTCGGTCATTCTTTCTTCAATCAGGTGCATCAAAACTGTTACCTTTGACATGACAGTCCTTGTATAATTAATGTGGCACAAATTCACCAGAAACTTTTAAAGGTGCAACTTGGTCTGCAATCAAAACTGTAACCTTTGACCTAACAGTCTTTATAACTAAAGGGGCACCACATTACAAGATGTGCCATGACCTTTAGATTTAGCATCAATGTTTTTAGTCACAAGTGGACTATAGGGTAAAGATTTGATGGGAGCTTGTCACACCAGGTAACTTTTGCAGGCACCTTTGTGTCATTGAACTTCAAAAGGAACATCCATCAAACAAAAGAAGTTTTTCAAACAGAGTCTCACTTGCCACAAAGAGAGGAAATTTACGTTATTTTGAATTATGTGAATGGTGTATCCTCCTTGGATCGGTGGGGAACTGATTGCCAATAAAAATGTCTCGAGGGAAATGGCCCTTGGGTTTTACATGTACATGTAGGATAACTACAAGTAAGCACCTTTAAAATAGATGATACATGATTGTCCTACAATTTCTATCGCATACCCCCCCAACTGAAATTTCATCACATGCATTGTACATGAACTTGTAAGTGATCTATCTGCCCATATGAAGTAGCCCACCTCGATGTTTGTACAATGTAGATAGAAACACTTCAGTAGCACGAAAAACACGTGAAAATATAATTTTAAGTTTCTTGTTTTACTTTGGAGATTGGCTAGAAAAAATAATTCAAAGAATATCCTTTGAGTAATGAATGAGTTTTCCCTGGTACACACACAGAGGAGTAAAACTCAAGTTGTGGATTAGTCTTATAAATTTCAATTTGCCTTACACCGATGTGTGTAAGCACTGTATACTCAGTGCTTTCGAGTCCTGTGGAAAAAATTCCACAGGCAACTTGGATGGGATTCGAACCCACGACTCCCGCATGACTAGAGCAGATGTCTTAACCACTAGACCACCGAGCACGCCGGTGATGAGGGGCCAGTTCGAATCCAGTATTATTAGCAGGTACCGTAACAATTAGATAGATGTTAATATTTGCATCAGGGGAATGAATATAAATTTCAATTTGCCTTACACCGATGTGTGATAAGCACTGTATACTCAGTGCTTTCGAGTCCTGTGGAAAAAAATTCCACAGGCAACTCGGGTGGGATTCGAACCCGCGACTCCCGTATGACTAGAGCAGATGTCTTATCCACTGGGCCACCGAGCACGCCCGGTGATGAGGGGCTAGTTCGGTGTAAGGCAAATTGAAATTTAAATTCATTCCCCTGATGCAAATATTAACATCTATCTAATTGTTGCGGTACCTGCCGCTAATAATACTGGATTTGAACTGGCCCCTCATCACCGGGCATGCTCGGTGGTCTGTAGAGTGGGAGTTGCTCAGTGGGAGTTTAAACTAAAAGGCAGTGCCAGGATAACAACTTGTATTGATCCCTTGTACAAACGCCACACGCAGTTACTGTCTGCCACGCTCGACATTTTGGGAGTCAAATTGTGCGTAAAACTTATGTCCCAGTCACCTTAAATGCGCAGCACACTGTAACACACACACAGGAACACTGACAACCAAAATGGCGCCACCAAGATTACATGTATGAGATATGTATACTAACTAGGTTTTTCTTATAAATCTAAGCGTGTTTTTCGAACATGCAACTTTATTATAGCCAAAAACCAAAAAGAGAGGAAACTGCAGGAGGCAAAGAGAACAGATAGGATATCCCCTGGTTAGCTGATGAGGAAGTTACATACTGATATGTACACAATGCACTCTCTTTTAAGGTACCTATTATATTTAGTCTGTTCTTTTTGTAGTTTTTCTCAGAATGTACTGAATGGGTAACAAGCTGGGTTCGTGCTTTTCAGAAGGTTTCAACTAAACTGAATGAATCAATACTGTTTGGAGTTAAACGGATTAATATAATGACAGGGTACAATGCAATTATTGCATACAATCGCCCTTTGAAAGTAACAGGGGTATGAGTGGCCACAAAAAAAACTGAAACAGCTAGCAAAAGGCTGAAATTTAAAAGGTTCCCATAGTTTTGTACAGAGCAGGTGTACAAAAAAGATAAAAATTCAGAGTAAAAAGCTAAACAAAAGGAAAGATGAAATCAGCTTAAAAGCTGAAATCTCACACCCCTGAGATAACTTGATTTAATCTTGACTGGCGAGACTGATACTTTATTCTGGAATGGGCAGGGTAGTTTCTCTTTAATAAAGGGCACTTCAACAAGGAAAATGTGAATTTTCACTGAAAGCATTTTCAAGGAACACTGAGGCGATGACCAGGGACATCATGGCAATGACCAAGGGCATCAAGACTGTGACCAGGGGCATCAAGGCAATGACCAGGGGCATAAAGTCAATGACCAGGGACACCCTGGAAATGACCAGGGGCATGGAGGCAATGACCAGGGGCATGGAGGCAATGACCAGGGGCATGGAGGCAATGACCAGGGGCATGGAGGCAATGACCAGGGACATGGAGGCAATGACCAGGGGCATGGAGGCAATGACCAGGGGCATGGAGGCAATGACCAGGGGCATCATGGCAATGACCAAGGGCATCAAGGCAATGACAAAAGCTGGGCGACTAGTGAAATTCACTACTCGAGTAGTCGCTCGTCAACTATTTGCAACTACTCGACTAGTCACAACTTTTTTGGAACTCATCACAATGTGTGGATGTCCCAGTCCAAGTGTATAGAGCACACACAATACAGCAACACCGGTGCAACACAGTGACTTGAGAATTTTACAAAAAGAAATTATTGGACCGCTTTTATATACATTTTCCGATTAACAAATCATCCACTTTTTATCCTTGATAATCACAAAAACAATACCAAGTCTTTAATCTGTGATTGGCTAAACAAATAAAAAATGGAGAGTGAATGACACATGTTAGGCCACGTCACAGCCTAACCCACACCCCCAGAGACCAACTGGCAAAGGAAATCTCCACTTCCACTTCTAAGAAACTGAAATTAGGCCATCCAATTCCTTCTTGTTTTGATAAAGGAAGTCAGGATGAGGATGGGGGGAAAAAAACCACTGCTGAGTGGGAACCACAGTTTGGCATTGAGCTGTCAGACTGCCTCTACAAACTTCTTGAGGGGCGAAGCTGATCCAGCAGGTGGGCTTTTCTATGGTTGTACAACATTTGTTTTGTTTTCTTTGCAAATAGACCTTTATCATCGGGAATCCATCTTGTATTTCTCCAATTTATATCAGTGTAACCAAACAGAGGCTGGAGGGGAAAATAGTCTGGTGCATTTTGGGTATAGATTTGAATCAGTATACACTGTTAACATTGCACACTGGGGACTCAACAAATATGGTTGTCAGCATGATAAAGGCCTATTTCCAACAGATTTCTAGTATGGTTGTCAATACCGTAATAATATGCACACTTTACAAGATAAATTTCTGTGTTTTTCTTTAAAATGTTGTGATGGTTTTGGAATAGTTATTTAGAGATAATCATAGACTTACATGGGTTGTGCCAATCTGGTTCACTGCCGCTTTTGACTGACATGCTGTCTCCTGAATCACTCAGTGCTCGTTCTGCAAAAAGGAGGGAGACGAACAAAGATGAGTTATGGTTGATCACTAATGACACAACAGAGGGCGCTAATCACACAAACCTGCTAAGCACAGTAATTGACCCTTCGCGAAATGGAGCCTGAGGACATGGCAAGAATTGAAAAATAACTTATTCAAAAAAACAGAAAAGTTTCACGGATTTCTCTACATTATTACGCTTTTTAACAAAAAGGACATTTATGAATGGGAATAAAAGAGTAGTGACTCGGTCTTAAACGGCTGTTTAAAACCTTGCAGGGTTATGGCCGTGTGATTGGTTCATTCCTTTATCACACAGCCACACCCCTGCCGGTTTTAAACGGCCGTTTAAGACCTCGGTCACCACTCTTTTATTCCCTTAGTATAATTTGAGATAGACACAAAACTCGAACAGCACATCATTTCTATTGACGTACGTACGTCACACACGGCATCTGTGCCACGCTCACCATTTTGGACCTCAATAGGAATACGTGTAAACGCTGCCTTGCCTAAAAATAAAATGCACCACACTGCATAACACATAGTGACATTGACTTCCAAAATGGCGCAACCAAGATTATTGTGATGATGACGTCAGGTGGAGGCAAGTTTAGTGTTCAATGATCTCACATTAAACAAGAAAAAACTGCTTTGGAACGTGTAGATTGTCATTCTATGATATTTGATGGACGGGGGTAAAGCATGGGGTGGTTTGGTGGGGCGGTGACCGATGACAGTTCTAATAAAGCGTTGTATGTTTACCTCTCTTGGTAAGTTCCTTCCTACATGTACATATAAGCCAAGTGGCTTAGTAGTGTTGTAGACTGGGCTTGGTAATCGCTTATGTCCGCTTTGTCTACTCATGCTTAACAGTTCCTCTTGAGTGTTATTTGTGTACCCCATTCAATGTAGTAAGAATGTGATAAAGGATGCCTACCTGTCCCTTTGATGTATCTGATCATTGTCCATGTAGGAAACAATGTCTATGTAGGTGATGCTAAGATGTCTACTTGAAGTAGTATGCCCATATCAGTGCAAAGCAAAATCACTCAATATTAAATATCCAAGTGACTCAATCAGAAGGTCAGAAAAAAAGTCCACGTTGATAAGTGGTGTAGTCCAAACATGTTAGTGTAAAAGGTTCACAAGATTGACCCTATAATTACTTGATTTTTTTAACCTTTTTTATTGCATTTTTATGGTGTAAACTTTGATGGTGTATTCTTTGTATAATTTCTGTATTTTGTGAATGTCAGTGGAAATTGAGTTTCTACAAAATGTGGACAATAAATATCAATTAATCTTATCTTAATCTAATCTCGTTAGATGAAAAATTGACAAATATTCAGAGCATGTTTTGGTAAGGGCAAGCTTCAACACTTGTCCTTATGGCAATGAAGCCATTGCCGCTAATTTGGATGCAGTCTAAGTAAGGAGAATGTATTCCCAGGCTGAAGTATCACCCCCTTCTTACATTACAGTACGCCAGGGCCCCATTTTCTAGAGCTACTTTAAGCAGAAAATATTGCCTAAACATTTTCTGCTGAGCAAAACTAAGCAGGATACCAGTCACAGATTGTACTATGTAACATGGTTAGTTTAATCGGTAAACTTATTCTGGTAAGCAAAACTTTATTGCGCTTAGCTGCTTTCTACGCTTAAGCAGCTCTATGAAATTGGGCCCAGTGCATTGGGATACTGATAGGGCCTATGTGATATGATTTTAAGCACAGGGTAGTTGACGGGGCATCCCCGACTTAAAAAAATGTTGTCTAGAATTTCCTGTTGGGATATATCAATCTATTTAGCCTTTGAGAATGACTTTGCTACATGTAGGGTCAAAACGTGAGGCCATTAACATTTTTTTGCATTCATATATCAGGTCCTTGTGGGTGGTAAGCAGTTTGCAACAGCTAATTTATTTGGGGGGGGGGTTTCTTTGCTGATTTACTTCAATTTATTTTACATTCATAGCTAAATTTTACTTTCGCAACATTAGCCATAAACTTTGTTAAACTACTTGAAGATAAAAGAATCTCGCACACCTTAAAGTCAATATGGTTGGGACCAACTTGGATCCGGCAGTTTGAATACCATTAGACTTGCTCAGTCTATTCAGGTCTCCTCTACAAGCTCAAGCCACTGTATGGTATTTTAGTTTCTCACTGGCATGCTAAATCAAATAAAACTAGAAGTGTTTCTGTTAATAAACAGAACAAATGGCTTTTCTGATTGCAACTGTTTAGAAAAAAAAATAAAATAGTTCGATAAAGCAGAAACTGTTCAACTTGTCAAAAGGGGGCCGAGTGCCGACTATGGACTTTGGTCTGGTTCCCCTGCGTATGTACTGAGTTGTGTGATGAAGCGTATACGACATTTGCGCAGTGTATGGCAGTACAATAAACGCGGCACGATATGGTTTTGTGCAAGTGTGTTTTTAAGGGAAGTTGACTTTTCAAATTCGTAAAAAATCATGTGATCATGTCATCATAACGTCGTTCCAAATTTATTTGTACCACGTCTCTGTCTAAACAAACACCAAGATTCAACTCTATCAACCATGGTTTGGTAGATACACACCGTCAAAAAGTGCACTTTTAATGTAATACCACATGACCCATGATAACGTCATCAAACCTGAAACTTTACAAATAGGTTCTCTACATCAAGGTCATTATGTATACCAATTTTGAAGCGGTTATAAAAAACTTTGCCACACACATTTTCTAAAAGTGTGTTTTTAACTGTTTTAAACTTGCTGCTAGAGGGCGTTGTTGTGTTTTATGACATCATCGGTAATATTTTTTCCAAGTAGACCCTTGCGGGACACTATCGTTGAAAGCAACTTCATAAAATTTACCACTTTTGAATTACATGTACTACAGACACTTCCAGTTTCGATCGAAAGTAGGGGTCACATGAGGTCACGCACATTGAATAAAATGAAGACCTAAATTATATCTTTCTAATCCTGCAAAAAATAACCTTCGGTCTTTTGTGTTGATTTGTTATCAAATAGTTAATTATTAAATGTTTAAAACCTTGTAATTTGACTAGTGATGACGTCATTATGACGTAACTTGTTGATGCACATCTCTAGTAATGATGTCCTAGTCTGTAGCAAGTTTAAAAAAATTACTAGTTTTAGAACTAGGGTTTTTTTTTTCCTCCAAGAAATAAAAACATGTACAAAGTCTATGGACTGGTGGACACTGAAGAAAAAGAAGCATGAACAAACAACAAAATCAGAACGATTTCAAAGGTTTTTCGCGCTTCACGGAAATGCCAACAAAGCCTTCAAAAAAACAAGCATGTTTTCTTCTTTTGACTTTTTAATAAAACGAAACTAACAACAACCTACTATTACAAATTGATCAACATTTAATCCGGCTTTTTATGTATGCCTTGGGCATTATTTGGTAGCATTTGACAGACCTGGAATTTCATCTTTGAGAGGGCAATGACTTTATTATTTTGAAAGGGCATTTCCATTAAAAAATCTTACTGGCTAGGGAAAACTTTTGATGGGGCACCAAGGCCAAAACCAGGGAAACAACAGAAGCTATCCATTGCCTCTGTGTATTTCTAGGCCTAATTTGATCAACTTGACCAAAAAACCTTTCGCAAAATGCAGAAAGTAGCCTACAGTGTACAATACGTACATGAAAATGCACTTGTTACCAAAATGCTGACAACTCAAGAAACACATCCCTGTCTAGTTCACCAGGAAGTGACAATTTGTTTGGAATTTATCTTGAATACAACAGGCTGAAATGCAGTGTGATTTCAAGTTTAGAACAAAAGATCTATTGTTCTTTTCTCTTTTGAGAGGGGGGGGGGAGGTGGTTCCCACAAGGGCCACTAACTTACACACTACACTCTTATATATGTAGTATGGCCTCGAGACTTGAACAAGTTAAAATGAAAGTAATTCTGTTCAGCTGCAGCAAGGCAGAGCTAAAATGTCTCGGGAACTAATATGTTTCGCCAATTTTAATTTTAATTTTGACAATTCTCAACTGAATTAACTTTTTCTAGTCTAAATAATTTGTAAGAAATAATTAGAAATAATAAGTAATCAATGGAAGGTATACAATATGTATCCTTTTTGTAAGTCATTACTTCCCATGCACCACATCTGTAGCTTGTCCAAATTTTGATCTCCTTCCAGCTCCAAAGCTGGATAGATTTGTGCGTAACTTTTCAAAAATCACCCATTTCATTTTTCAACTTAGGCATTTCTTAGGACACAACTTATAATTCTGAGATTTTAGTCTTTGAAGAGCGTAAAAAGACAGTCCATAACTGTTAAACTTTTCTTGCATAAATCATCAAAACTAGCTCCATGCAACACCTATGGGCTTCTGGTAATCAGTGATTACAGACACGATTACTCAACTAGTCATCCATGATTCCCAAGCTTAATGCATTAATAGGTCAACGATTTATCCATGAATTGACGACAAGCTAGTAGCTTTAAGCTGGTAGCTTTAAATAGTTAACCAACACTAAAAATTTAAAAGCAATTTTTGAGGAATTATATTAGGTGGGTCAAAAATTAAATACTACATGTACAATGTGGATGGGGAACTTACACGTACAATGTATTTTGATCAAAATTATTACACGCTCGCGCGCTCACTTTGCATCTGTTGTGCAATTACTTCTGAAAATGTGCATTTTCCTTGTGGGGTTTTAGGAGGACAAAGTCAAGACAGAGCCGAAGGTTCCTAAAAAAAAAAGCCTCAAAGCTAGATCTCATATTGGTTTAGACGATGAAGCCTGATTTCCTAAATGTGTACATGATACTTTAAAATCACCAGAAATAGAACTCTCAACATTTGAGTATATTTTCCCTTCAATAGCAACTTCACTTCATTGGAGAACAATTTAATCAAGAAAAAAGACTATCAATCCTGGCCAATCACAATATTGCCCATCCATGTGATTGCAAGAATTATCCGAGGGTAACTTCTTGAAGCAAGACTAGCATGCATTAAAATTGCCATCGGGGAAGGAATCTAAAGTGGAGATCACGAAGAGATCAAAGAGAAACGTGCAGCAACAATCACAGTCTCTAGTCTCCATTCAAGGAGACAGAATTCCCTGCTTGATCCATCACCTTGAATTGAAAGGCCATAAACGGTTATCGCACTGACTGCACATGATCAGTTACATGCACGAGTAGCCTTGACAATGACTTACATTCAAGTTGTGTATTTTTCCATACGGAACTCAAACCATACACTCATGTGTACATTTGTTATTGAACACAGTATGCAGTGTCTGTACATGTACATGTACATGTACGTATGTACGTACTGTATGTACGTACGTACGTATGGAAATGGCTGCAATAGAATTGTAGTAAAAACCATGATGACAAAAATTAAACAGCCGGCCGCCCCAGCTGCAGACCAGGCCCATTTTCATGCTTACAGCCCATGTAATTGTGCTGTACAGGGCACCATAAGCACAGAATTCCAAGATAAGCAGCAGCTGATAAGCAGAGCCATGGAATTAAAACCTGGAATTTCATCTTTGAAAGGGCAAAGCTGTTTTCAATTTCCAAAGGGCAGTTCCACTGGAATATCTTAAAGTCTCTGAGAAACTCTTGAAGGGGCACCAAGGCCAAGACCAGGGCAACAGACACCATGGCCTTTGCGGAAATCCAGGTCTGGGGTAGACGAGATGTTTGGATCTCCTGAAAAATGTCCAGTCGAGTTGCAAAGCTTTGCATCTTGTTTGTTTGTTTGTTTGTTTGTTTGATACATGTAGTGTGTTTTGTTTTTCGTTTGGTTTAGATACTGGTCCTGGGGGGGGGGGGGAGGGGGAAGATTGCGTGGGTCTTTCATATTTGAGGTTTTCTTCGAAGACCTAAAACTTAACATTTCTTCTCGTTTTTTATTCATCCTGTTTGTGGCGCATGTGCTGTTGGATGTGTAATCAAATAAATAAATAAACAAATCTATTTGCTGTCACTACTGGAGGCATTTTTAAAAGACCCCTTCGTGCACCCCTGTCCCTGCCCCTCCCCCATCTCTCAAATCAATGCTTCCCAGTCAGAAGAACTATTCTGGAGAAAAACCAATATTTTTTCACCATAATATAGATCCGATGTGCCCAGCTGCTTAGATGAAAAAAGGGCGTTTAGAAATTCTACACTGGCGTAATGTCTTTCAGAGGTTTTGCTTACAACACCATAAGCGTTCTTCACTTGCAGGAGCAAAATTTGGCGCTAAACCTGTAAGCAGAGAAGGGTATACGTATTAAGCGCAAAATGCCATGGAAGGAAAACAGAACCATACAACGTGGCCCTGGTTGGTGTATACTTACCAGGTGATTGTACGATGAAATTTGCAAGGAACAAATCCAACTCCCTGACGCTCACACTGATATGGTGTGGTTGCACACACAGCATGGGATTCGCACAGTTTATCGACTTTAACAACCTCTCTCCGTCCGTACTCTCTAATGGTATGGCTTTAAAAAGCACCACCATCACTAAGTCCAGCCGCCACACCTTATCGGCCTGCCTGAGACAATCTATACGCCGTATCTTTCCTTTCTGATCGGGGTTGCTCAGTATACACATCGCCGGCTTCTTCCCGGTGACGCTGAGCACAAAGTCCTCCCGGTACTCCGGCCGGATGTCCTTACGCAGTTTGGCGAGCAGTCGCGAGGCCCATTTCTTCTTGACTTCGGGTTTGTCGTTGGCCAACTCCTCTTTTGACTGACGTTCCTCCAGGGCGGTCATGCGCTTCTCATGCTTCTTGAAGTACTTACGCTTCCGCGCTTGCAGATTGAACCAGATGTAGGAGAACGATTTGACGTAAGGCAACACTGCCTCGATGAAAGGATGAAACTCATCCTGATGATTGGAATAAAGGGAAAATAACATTATCGTAATGCAGTGCTTCCCACAGGAGCAGCCAAATGCCAGTTAAAACACAGAGGACAGGTCAAAACAATGTCACAGATTGCATCCATGTAAGCACAGACTGTATTCATGCTTCAAATTCCGAAAAGGGGAAACCTCAAGAAAGCTGGCAGACTAGCGTACCACAGTTCAACTGGGAACTGGTCCATCCAGCTTGTCATCGGAACAGTTGGGTGGGGAATGGGAGCAAACTTGTCAGCCTAATTCAACTCTCCAACATGCCAATAATAAAGGCTACCTAGTAAGTAAGGCCTGGCCAAGTAAGTGGACTTAAAGTTAGCTGTGTTGCAAGTTACACAAAACATGTCTGAACATGTAGTTTTAACCAAAATCATCTTGTATGTATAAACAACCGTAGGATGCGGTTTGGGTAAATTGCTTTGACTTAGGAAGTACCTGAAATCTGAGAACATCAAATATAGCCAACTGACTGTGCACACATTTAGAAAGTCTAAACTGAAAGTGGATGATGACGTAATACTTTCATCTCAGATTATCATTTTATGTTGAAAAGCAAAACACAGCAGGAGATTTCCACAAATTTTGTCTAAATCTGTGATTTAGTTTCAAGATTAGCAGTAGGCCTAATGTGATTCAGAAGAAATGCATGCAACTATTACCTTCTTAACATTCATTTGAAACTTGAAACTTAAAACCAATCTAAAACCCATGTGCTTAGAACTTTTTCAAAACTTTCATTGAAGAAATGAAATGAGCTTTTGTGCGACTAAAAACACACTCTGCTACAAAAACAAGGAATTGTAAATTAGTGTTAGTTGCGATAATCATAACCCTCTTTCCTCCCGACAGTCGTTGGGAGGATGTAACCCTCTGCCTTCCTGACAGTCGTCAGGACGTAGCCCTTAATTCTCCTGATGGTCGTTGGAAGGGTCGAGGGTTGAGAGTATTGCTTCTGAACTAACATACTGTACTTCATGTGACTAAGCTACAGTCTTTACCTTTCTGCCATGATCAATTTTCATATTCACTTGATCGACACAAAATAAATTTCATTTAAATGCACTTTATTCTGGCTTTTTAGTTAATTTAACTAATTATTTAACACAAAGACTTTCTACAAAACAATACTACACGTTTAAAGTAAATTTATTAAATCAGTAAGCTTTAAAATTTCGAAGATTTGGACTGGGTTAAAAAAACACAAATTATGTGCAATAAATACAATCAATTAGAATGTGTAGGTGCATCAAAAATGATAATACTACTATAGTCAGTGTCACTAACAGTCACTGACAACCCAATTATGATGCACATGTAAATTGTGGATGTTTGTATTTTGTAACCCTAAGTCCAAACACCAATAAAGTTACATGTGAATGCATTAATATTAAACTTTATTACTCATTAAATAGACAATTAACTGCAATCTTTGAAGAGGCACACACCACCTTAACAGCCATGCCATTAATCGCATACAGAAACAACAATAATTATAATACATTAATATATAGGTCAAATCTAAATCACCATTGCTGACATCAGTGTACTTTACTGACACTCAGTGACAACAATTAATAACACAGAAACATGGACCCATGGCCATCGTCCTCGATCAATCTTAAACCACTGAAACATCCATGATTAAAAAAAAACAGAAATTCATGCATACGGTGCTTTAGGTGGCAGACGCCAATTCAAAGTAGGCCCACCATTCATGTGATCAGATGATGACCGATAATCTGTAGTGGAACATGCCCGAAATTTCACATGGATCAAAACATAACATCGTGGCTTGTGATGATGTGGGGGGAAAAAAACAAGAAATACAGCCGTGGCGTGTTTACATCACGCGGTACCGTTACATGTCAATGACTGATCTGAACTGAATGAAGACTTACCACCGACATCTCGGACCGTAAACGCCAGGCACTCATATCACGAAGAAATTGGCGCTAAAAATCACAAGCCAGTGAGATTTCTGGCACGGGTGATGCTTCTCGATCGCTTCAGTAAAAGACACTAACCACTGAAGTAGAAAGCCATGAGCATATTTTGGCCGAGATCCATGCGGATTTGACTTGGTTTGTGTTGTGTTTACAATCCGGTACAGCTCTATGTGAAATTCACGCGTGTAAATGGCCAGCATGCAGGCAGTAGTCATGCGATATGCGTCACCATCAGGATAGCTTCACCTTTGTATGTAAACAACCATACACACACAGCAGAGTTTATGGCGTAGTAGAAATTGTCCTGTGTTGTTTCGCAATGCCTTTGTTGTGTTTCTTTCCTTTGGTGATACATATGTAAATTAGGTAAACTCAACCGAAGCAACACACACACAGAGAAGTGGGCGTTTCCTGATAAAACCATTTGATTGACTGTTGGGCAGAGGGCATATTTAAATAACAATCATGAGCGGGATTTCTACTGACCAATGATGAGCAGAGGGCGGAGTTTCACGGCATAATGTGGGACACCACGCAGTAGAAAGAATTTAGTAACCGATCAATTTGTTTACATTCTTAATTTCAAACTTCAAGTATAAACAACCCAATTTTATGTTGGTAGTTACAAACTGCTACATCCCCTTAGTCAAGAAAAGGTTTTAAATATCACTAAATACTGATTGCTTTGCTTAAAAATAAGGAAGAGAGTTACTGCAAAGTGAATTTTCTTCTAAAATTCAACAAGCTTTACACAAAGTGCGTTGACCTACCTGCTACTTGCACGCTCTGCCATGTTGATAATGGTTTGATAAAGCATTGCATCATAATGCGTTATGAAATTACACATAATTTAGAATAGAAAGCCTGTTGTTGTTGCCGGTTAACATTTATAGCACGTATATTTCGCTTAGTAATTTGATGGTTTTTAATAACACGGTGACCAAAATGTGAATAAAACATGGCGTCCTAAGTGACGGATGCTTATTCTTTTTCAGCATTTATTTACTTCAACTTAGTTTCAAAAATGAAAAATTGATCTGCTTTCAAATTTGTTGGGGGGTTATTTTTAAATGTGTTTTTTGTTTTGCTTTAAGTGGTTTTTGTTTGTTTGCTTGTTAAGGGTCTGGGGATACTATTGTTTGTTTGGTGTTTGCTTGATTGTTTGATGTTGTTTGTTGTTGTTGCTGTTGCTGTTACTGTTTATTGTTTATCATTTATTTATTTTTTCTTGTTTAGCCAGGGTAGCCCCCATCAGTTATCTAAGAATTGTTCTGCCTGTGGGCCATGGGGTCACATGTCAAAAAATACAGTTACTGTTGTTGCTGTTGCTGTGGCTGCTGCTGCTACTGTTGCTGCTGTTGCTGCTGATGTTGCTGCTGTTGTTGCTGTAGCTGCTGCCGTTGTTGTAGTTGCTGCTGCTGCTGCTGCTGTTGCTGTTGCTGTTGCTGTTGCATTATTTCACGCCACGATGGGGGTCAAAGGGTAATAAGTGAAATTGCTTTTAATGATATACTCAACGGGATAGCACCTTTAAGTCTCACAAGCAAGTTACAAAAGCAACTAAAATACACTTTTGCCTAATTACCGATCAATCCATACAAATATAAAAGGCTGTTGATTTAAACACCTAGATTCACAGAAAATAAAACTTAAGATTGCCAACTTTCTAATTATGTACCTAACCTGTTACAGAAGGAAAAGTTCACTTAACTCCATCAAAATGCTGTGATTTTCCAGGGCTCATTTAATTTAAAGTGTATAATCCTGTATGTGGACAGTTTGTTTTAGTTTGATAACAGGCTAAGATGTTAAGCACCGAAAATATATTCTCAAATATCTTCTCTTTTTTTTAAATTATGGTTTTAAATTTCTTGTTTTTTAAATTTCTTGGTCTATCTTGATCCCCATTATACGCCTGTCAACTATATCTTGTTTGTCTTCAATGCAAATCAATAATCACTAGCTGGTTTGTAGGGGACAAATGGTCTGGCCCCATCATCTTTACTCTTTTGTGTTTAAACTTAGCATATTATACACACATGGAATGTGACCAGTGAGTCTATAATGACGGTATATCCTCCTTCCAAATCTACACAAAACTCCTTGTATCAAAACGAGGCTGGAAGTTCTTAACAGCCTGGTCCTCTTTAACATGTCCATCAGCACCTGCAGCCCTTGTTTTGCCCACTGAGAAGCCAGCAACACGGTGTGGGATAAAGAGCTATAGCCTGCCAGGTCAGCGACCCCATCAGTATTTGTGACGTCAGTCACTGCACGGCTTCGTACAGTGACACGTTCCGCTCTCCGCCTCTCCCCCCAGCGTACACGTTTCCTTCAAACATACTCTCCAATCCAACGGGATTTCACTGAACATTCTGACCTTGAAAAGCTGAGCGAACTTATTCCCACCCTTTCAGCGAAATTTTCCCCATGGTGAAACCTTGTACAGTTTATATACGTCTCCAGGAAAGCCCAATTTGTTCACTTGACAATACTTCCTCCTAATAAATACTAGTGGGGGTACATGCAATAAATCTTGTTCACAGTGGACGTCACTATCTCGGCTTTGGCTCCGAAGCCGTAGCCACAAGCCCAAGCCGTTACTTCGAAAGGGGCCATAATTATAGCTCTTGTAGCCTGAACCTTCATAATTTTGGTGTAATGGAAATTTGTACGCGTTTTGCAAAATCACACAGCAGTGCACGTGGCAGCTTGCTTACCGTTGGGTTTATAACAAATAGTAAAATAAAAAATGAAATAATATTTAGGCGTAAATGGTGGCGTTTGAAAGATGATATGCCCGCCTTACGTCCCGAGTCGAATTGATGTAACATAAGTGTACTAAAATGACTTCGACAATTGATGCAGAAACGTAGGAGCACAAACAGCTTAAACTGTGCTGAACAACTGCAAAATAAAGGGGCAAAATATTCAAAAAGAATGCGTATTTACATTAAAGCACCCCACCTTCCCGATCCGTCCAAAAACCTCCTTCCAATTAACGGGCTAAGAGTCGTCCTTGTAGTAATTGTTATGGCAAGATTGTCGATTCACCATTTTTCAATTTCATAATCATAATAGATGATTGCTGGTATATTGCAACAGAGCAGGTGACTGAAGGACTACTGGGAAGTTTGCCAGAGAGGGCCCTGCTGCCTAATAAAATGTGGTTGCGTCCACTCCTGACAGATCCAGATTAAAGATTAGCCTCCTCTCAAGAAAATAAAAAAGACTACTTAGTAATGGCTATTTCCTTGGGGACTCAAAAGTTACGACAGACCCGGAAGTAAGCGCAGATGTGCCCCCAGCACTGTAATTGTTGTCAATTATTGGATTGTTAAAGCATTAATCATTCCGCCCACGACTTGACTGTGGCGGTCGTGCCCCCTGTGTACAGCCGAAGGCGTAACATAAGTTAGTCTGGTGCCATGGTCATGATTTCGTCTTTTTGTCTGATAGGCCACCGATGATGTCCAAAACTTAAGCCTATGCTTTTATCGGACACCTTGCAGTCTGCCAAACCACTCCACTGGTAATGATAAATTATATTGCTCTATGGATATAAATAAACCTGAATTCTCTGGATGGTGTAGGCCAGATCGGGTGGGATGGGATGGGGTGGGGTGGGTTGAGATTTAAAAAAAAAACAGTTTGGTGTTTTGATCGTCCAGACACTGTTATGCATAAGATGCTATTAGGCCAAGCCTGTGCCTTCACGCCTTATATGAAAACGAATAATAATGGAAAAAAACATATCATAAACTGTTCTGAAAAGAATGTTGTCATTAGAACTTTTGTTCATATAAGTTAGGTCAAAATGGACTCTTTTCAAACTTGAGATGAAGTAACGTTGGTATTTTTACGGTAGGCCGAGATTTAGGAAGATGGATGGCCGCAGGAAGCACCAACCGTCAGAAATTTCATATTTTTGCTTCCCCTGAGATAAATCTCACTGATTGGAGCACCCGGTTAGTGGAACGCAAAATGGGAGGGGTATCGAGTTCATGGGTACTTCTGTATTGCGCAACTGGAGGATAATCGAGTCTAACCGGAATCATCCGGAAGATGTCGAATCCAATTAATGGATTTAATTAAAACCATTGGGCTTCGAGGCAGAGCTAGGCTGCGCCCTGTCTAGGCAGGGTTAAGTGCACTTTTAGACCACTGCAAAGCGAAGGTTGTTCTTTTTAAGATATCCGTGGAGATGGTCAAATGAACAAACAAACAAATAGACAAACAAACAAACAAAGAAGGTTGGGTAATGTTTTATAAGGTTGGGGTACGTGCAATGGACTTTTGCGATCTTAGCTATTAAAACTTGCTTGTTTAATAGCAAAAGGCGACTCTTCCGGTTGAGGTTTGGGACAACCATTGTTAATGCTTGAAGTTTGTCCTTTGTTTCACTGGTCCTCAATGGAGCAGTGGGTAAATGTAAGTTGGTAACTATTTAGAAGATTACTTCACACTTATACCAAAAGGGGATCAATTCTGTACGTAACATATTTTAGGACCCACACCTTTTTACAACACATTAGTTTGGGGTTTGGTTGGGTTGTTTGTTTGTTTGTTTGTTTGTTTGTTGGGTTGCTTGTTTGTTTGTTTGTTTGTTTGTTTGCCCCCGCCCCTTCATAATTTGGAAAAACACACCGAATGAAGCGAACACATTTCATCATGAATTCAAGAGAGGAACGACCCCAACAAATTCGGAGCAAAACGTGTTTCTGTAATCCTATCAGTCAAACAATACTTCAACGCTGTGATGTGGAATGCAAAACTATTCACCGGGCCATACCTTGGAAGAACCTTCGGAGTGCCAACGTTCGGCTTTTGGCTTGTATTGTGGCGGACGGGACTACTGCGGACTCAAGTTCTGGTGGGGAGTGTGGGTTCCAATCCCGGTCGTGACACTGTTGTGTATCCTTGAGCAAGACACTAATATACTGCTTCTCATCATCCAGGAGTAAATGAATGCCTGTAGATACCTGCGAGGGTAGAGATTGTTGGTGTGAATGATTAGCAACCTGTGCGCTGATTTGGCTGCCGGTGCTGCATACTCCAAAGGAGTTGAGATGGTTTCAGGATTGCTTAGGGTCGGATGAAGGGGTCATAATATTGTTGGGCGATTTGAGGGGCATTCTAATTGGCTTGAAAAAGCGCATAATAAATACACATTTTTTTAGTTTTATTATTAAATATTATCATTATATGACTGAGCCCGGCCTTTCCCCTGACCGTGGGCTGAGCAAGCCTTTATATAGTAGCTAAAATGGCTGGACGAGGCTCTTGGCTGTAGTGACAATTGAACTACTGGTTAGAGGCATTGGTAATATTATGTACAACAGCTCATGTATGCTGTTCAACGCACTTTCATCTTTGATAATTGGATGCCAGCACACCAAAAATTGAAACTATTTTATGAAGCCCGACACGTTTGTGGACACAGTAAACTGACGTCCCTATATTTATTAGTTGTGTAGATCATAAACCAAACAGAGACCGTTTTCGAAGCCATGGTGTAGTCCTTGGCTCCGGCTTCTGCCTGTTTGAAGTCTGGTATCGAACTGAAGTGTTATATGTTTTTCAAACTACTGACGGAACCCAAGCTGGGGCCTATAGTAAACCGTGGTTGCGAAAAGGGCCACTTTTTGTCGAACCTACACGGTAAAAACTGAAGTGTTGAATCCAACACCTACATGAATGCGGACGTGACAGTTACAACACAATGAAAGGGTTGAATCCAACATTGTACATGTTAAATCCAGCATTTTAAAATATCAAATCCAACACCAAAGGGTTGAATTCAAGTGTTAATTCAACATTTTCGGGTTTTTTTCATCGAAATTGTTGAAATCAGCACTTTAAATGTTGAATTAACAATTTAAAGACTATATTAAAGTTTTACATGCTGGATTTAACATTTTAAAACGTTGGACTCAACCCTTTCAAAGTGTTGTCACTGTCCTCACACATGTAAGTGTTGGATTCAACACCAGTTTTTTTGCGTGTACGGTGGCTTTAAAGGGACATCGCATATATATATATATTGACGCCAATATTGCCGTCAGTACTCACAATTTTGCCCTTGCCGAAAATACTGACACCAATACTGCCGTCAGAATTCAATATTGTGTCAATATTTGTGACTTGGGGTACAAATTGTAAATATTGACGCAATATTGTCGTCACTATTTGCGACTTTTGGGGCACAAATTGTGAATACTGACGGCAATATTGGCGTCATTTTTATGTGCGATGTCCCTTTACAGCCACCATACCAACATGCCAGATCTTTGCTATTAAGCTCTAGCTTGGTTATACTTTAAGACATTCTTTTGAGTATCTGCGAGGATCCGTCGTGCACCCTACCTCCTGCCAATAAGATTTCATCGTTGGCACCGGTCATCTCGCGTTAAACGAAACCCAATCAGGACCTGTATGCTTGTCCATTGATAATGCAGCTTTCGTGTTCTGTGGCATAACCAGCATCTTTATTACTTGCAGGGAGGTTGTGGGGCACAGATATTTGTAGAGGGGACAATTTAAGTTAAAATTGCTTGATTATAGCAAATTTCACAGTGTCCAGACGCGGGGGGCAAGCAGGGGCAAGATGTTTCGGTGGGCAGCTGGCCCCCTCCCACGGTTACGCCGCTGTTTCTGTTTGGTTTAGCCTACAGGGAGCAAAAATTGTGGCATAATTCGCAGAGAGGTTTGAAATTGGTCGAGGATAACAATATGACCAGCTGCAAAATGAGGTAACATTCATTAGTATAGCGAAGGGGGAATCTGCCAATTGCAAACTAATGGTTTATGATCTGTTTGAACGCTTTGCGAAAGAGAATGCCTAATAGTCGACCTTATTTCCCACTCTCTAAAATGGTTTAACAGATTGGTTTGAGCTTGGTTGCTATGGGGTTGTAGGGGGACCAACTTAAGAGTAACACCTCATAATATTGTCTTTTCCAATATAAATATTGAACAATCGTTCATTAAAAAAATAAAATACACCCAGCGCCGAAATCGACTGAAATGAATAAGCAGTAAAAATAAATTGTATTTATTTTTTCAGTAACTGGGAGGGACAACCTGATATCACATGACAATCTTCCACGCGCTGCATCATGGGAAATAAACCACAGCTTCCGCTGGGAAGGAATGAGTCACGTGTTACCGACAAAGTCTAATATGCGGTTACGGTAACCTAGGCGTTTTAGTAGGCCTGATTTGCGTGATGATTACTTAACAAATTTTAAAGGGAAAAACAAAACATCGGTAATGGCCTCACGTTTCGACCCCAGCAGAGTCTTTCTCAAGCTTCAAAGGCTAAACTGCAACACAACACACACATAATTATAAGTATACTGGAGTAACAGAAGCGAAGTAAGCGCCCTGGATCACTGTTTTTAGATGGATTGGACGCTATACAAATATTACTTCTTCTTCTTCTTCTTCTTCTTATTATTATTATTATTATTATTATTATGAAAGTAGAAAGAAGTGAAAATAGAGAGGCAGGATGCAGAAGATGAAACGTGGAAGGGTAAACAAAGATAGGGAGTGGGTAGATGGAAGAGGCTGGTTTAACCAAGATGCAAGGGATGAACAACTTTTAAAAGGGGTTTAATTTTCAAACATTGCAGTGGCGTAAACTAGACATATTTTTTCCCCTTTCTGTTCTTCTTTGTTTTTGGGGAGGAACTAGCAGGGGCACAGACATAATTCTATTTCATTTTTTTTGGGGGGGGGGATTGATGATCGAGCCATTCTTTTCTGCATTTTGAAACACTTTTTATGGTCAAGGATTATGAACCTCCACCCCCTCCCTCTCCTCCATGTCCCCCCCCCCCCGCCACTGCCAATGATAAGCCCTGGTTCCAAAATTATTACTGAATTTGATTAGAAGCTCACTTTGTGCCAAACTGTTGCAGGTGCCACGACGGGTTCTCTGAATTTATATCCGTTTTAAGTCACCTCAATTTATAATAAGAAACGTATTTTATGTGAATCTGTTAACGTCAATTCAATAACACAACGGCCCTGCCAACTTTTTTAAAACAACATAAAGAGTATCAATGCTGAATAAGGAAAGTTTCACACACCTCACTCAACATCATGTATGCTTTAATTCAGAAACAGAAACACTCAAAGATTCCATTTAAAGACACGGTTCTTGAGAAGTACGGGGGCGTTGTACTTGCCCTTCATCATTGGCCCGAATCCCAAAAGTTGTTATTTGTTATTATGAACGCATCATTTACAAAAAGCTCGTTCCAAACACTTTGTTTTTACAAAATATGAAAATATGAAAGAACCTAAAAGGGTGAAAAATATTTTTGGATAAAAAAGGTTACACGATGTGCTTATGTATTCAAAACTGACAAGTATGGATTTAGTGAACATGACATGCACATCAGTATTACAGATTGGATTCTTTGAAGAACGGTCGGGAAAAACGAAAACGGAGAAAGTTTATTTGAGAATGCCATGGAAGAAGACAAATTTCAGGGATGATGTGTGAAGCCGTTGTCCTTCCAAATAGGAGCCAGAAATGCGAGGCTGTTAAACATTCATGAGAAAGTCGATTCCACCACAATCAGTCTGAAGTGAAATTGGACTTTCTTATTTAAGACCACGGATATCCTCATTGGGTAATGAGGACTCGGGTATATTATGTGCATCTCAAGATCAAGGGCTCCAACAGCCTCTCGTCACTGGAGCTCGGTCAGGACTTCAGAATAAGGAAGGTCGTATAATAGGATAAAATCCACCCAACCGCAGCAGCGTCGGGTCCAACTATAACCACTTACCTCGCAGGCTTGTTCGTACCCTTTAAAAGGGGGGCCTTTTTCGTTAGTCTGGTTTTGACAATCTCAAGGCCATTGGTGAGTCAATCTACAAAATTCATGTCAGAGATGTCAATCCAAAAGGTCGAAACTTCAATAGCGGAAATAATTTATCTGTGTCTTTCGGAATCAAAAGTTTTGGTTCGCCCGCGACGTTCCATCAACACACACACAACTTAAGGGGGTCAAACGGCTTCGTTTACACCCGTCGTCGGTCGTTCCAGTTTAGGTCCCGATTGGGCGTTCTTATCAAGACATGCATCGATTGTGGTATTTTGTCAAACACTTTATTCTGATTGGGTTAATTTGAATAATATTAAAATATTAGTAGAGTCTAAACTTATCACTGATGTGTGATAAGCACTGCATGTACATTGCTTTCTCAAGGACCCAGGGATTTTTTTTTTACAGGCACATCACTCGGGTGGGGTTGCTATTATTATTCATTTGTTTATTAAAAATAATTAATTAATTAATTTATTTATTTATTTATTTATTTTGCCTATTCGCTATTTAATTACTTTGTATTATTTTATGATGCTGGCTTCACGGTTGCATCAACTGGAGTTTAATAACAGGGGACGAGGGAAGTTTAAAATTTATTTATTTATTTTATTTTTTCTTTTAATGATGACGTGGCTTTAGGAATCATAGTTTTGTCTAAAGGCACTTCAAAACAACCAGATGGTAGTTTTGTTTACCTTTTTGTTACCCTTCAGACTGGTCTGCCATTGTCCTGTCTTTTGTGTGCACCGTTTCGTTTAACCTCTGTGTGAGTTAATAGTTTACCACCTGTAATATTTTATTTGTTTTATCTCTTGTCCTTTGTTTACTGTGCATATTTTTGTAACCCTTATGTTTATTTCTATCGTGTATTAATCTCCAAAAAGAAAAAATCAATATTGACCCACTGTTCAATGAACCTAATGAATAGACGAACAAAGTAATGACTCAAACGAAGCAGATATTTTAGATCAATGCCATTCCAGCTCATGAGTTTTCAATAGCTTTTCCTGGCTGCTTCCATCCTGCAACTTTAGATGGAACAGAAGAAGAGGAAATTGCTAAACACACAAATATCTTAATTAGTTATTATATTCTTTTAACTAAAAACTAAATTTCGATTTCCAGTTATTTCTTTTGACCTACTGGGCCACAATATCGAGAGAGAGAGAGAGAAAAAACATTGATTATTCTGAATGGCCCATAATAAAGCTCACTAAAATATTGATACTAACAAGTTTCATTAAAATTTAAGACTTAAATAATTAGACATAAATCTAAATTTAAAGCCACAAAATTGCGAAAACATTGCAGACCACGTAACAGCAAAGAAAACAAATATAGATCAAATCGTAGTAAACATTGCAGAAAGACCACACGTTGTATCTATCATCTTGTCTGTTCCTAGACAATTTCAACATTAGGATGTGGTAAAAATTGTCATGATCAGGAGAAATGAAAAAAAAATAAATAATAGTGTTCACTCTTGATAACCTGAAAGATTATTATGATAACACGTGCGCTCGTGAGCTCGCACAACCTCGTGCCGACTTGTACCAGCCCGTCCCGAGAACGAGTTCCGAAAAAAAATATTATATTGTCTGGCATTGGCGCGTTTATAAGACAAGCAACAACCAACCCACACCAATCATTCTTTCTTGGAAAACACGAGCAGCCATTCCAAAGAACTACGTCCCAAAAAATGGTAAAATCTTTATTATTAAACATAAAGTGGAATGACGTATACTCGCCTAAATCCTGAGTCATTTTTACATGTGTTACTTTTAACCGATTTCACAATATGGTTCAATGTAACTTATTCCCGGCAGTATTTGACATCATCTGGTGGAGTGCTGTATTATGATGGCGCTTTCAATGGAAGGGGTTTTCCCTATTATAAATGTAAGGAAGTAGAACATGTACTGGGTATTTCCGTCAGTTATGATATGCGTTTGACCTCCGGGACGCCTTCTTGAAGATTTATCAATAGTATCTTCTAAAAATTGATTTATAACTTATTAGAATTATTATTTTGCATATGCTTTGTATATATAGTATTATGAAATAATTACTCAGTTTATTCTCTGGTAGATTTAGTTCATTCTCTTTAAAAATATGTTTTTTAATTGTTTTATCTTTGGAGTCTTTGGAAAACGTAAGAAAAAGATTAAAAACTTTCTCAAGTGCAGAATCTACCAGTTTCCAAGAAACAGTTTATAATACATCATAAGTCATCTCAATTCATTTATAGGACAGTCTTAAAAAACGAACAATGACACAAATCGCAGCATTAGTATTATGTTTAGTATTCTGGATCGTTTTGATTAGTACGGTGGCTTCAAAAGGACATCGCACATATATATTTGTGACTTGGGACACAAATCGTGAATAATAACTCTCTTAAAATGTTGCCCGAGTGGTGGTGTAATTTTCACTCTTTTTAGAGTGCAATTCATTCTAGTTTGCTCTAAAAGAGCCATATGGATGACAAGTCTTTTTAGAGTGGAAACATTTTCTTTTTCACTCGATTCAGAGTGAAGTTTACTCAGATTTCACTCTGAATCGAGTGAAAAAGAAAATGTTTACTCAGATTTCACTCTAAACGAGCAATAGAGATAACTGCACTCTAACCAGAGTGAAAATTACACCACCACTCGGGCAAAAGAGTGGTGTTTTCACTCTTTTACTCTGAGAGAGAAGGCAATATTGGCGTCAGTGTTTGTGACTTGGGGCACAAATCGTGAATAATGAAGGCAATATTATCGTAAATATGTGTGATGTCCCTTTAAAGCCACCATAGATTAGCGATATTTCCTGTGCGGCAAAATCACCCACCCTTCCTTTTGAAATAGACATAATACATTAACCCCGCCCACTGCCGTCGTGAGTTTCCCCGCCCACCACCACCCACATGTTGTCAGAAGTTTAGGGTTGCACAACCAAAGACAGTGATTGGTCATGTGACACTGGTCAGTTTGTAGGGCGGGTTTATCCAGCTTACTGGCAAGGCTGACAGGGAACCAGTCAAAATGTCATGGGTGCTGTACATTTTGTGACTGTCCCACTGGGTTTTTATGCAGCACAAAAACTGTCACCGTTTCCTAACTTATTAACAAAACAGCCTTGTACCATGGCGAAGCTACCATGTTTATTCTCCCATTTAAATCAATGTAACCAAAGCGAGGCATGAAGGCAAAATTAGTCTGGCCCCAACTTGGTATGATGAGTATCAGCTTCTTCATGCTGCTGTTCGATACCTGTTCTGAACCTCTCGAAGCATTGCACAAAGACAGTCAACATTTTTCATGGATATTTCAAGCTTCCTTGTTTAATTTAAATAATGCAAACCTACAAATACACTCAACATCGTTCAGATATAAAAAAAAAAAAAAAAAAAAAAAAAAAAAAAAAACGGAGTTGCAACATTCTATTTACTACCCTATACCCATAAAATACTGAAAGGCATGTAGCGATTCCAGTGCATAATTAATACTAACATGATATCAATATTACTTTATCAAAAGCCATTGTCTAAATATGCCAGCTTGATGTAGATGTGGTGAGAACAGTCAAGCACCAAAATTCTACTGCCAAATATTTCTCTTTGACAGTAATGATTGTATTGATGAAGTATTGATTGCATTCGTCAACATAATGAAGAGTTACCTTGTACTGCAGTTTACAACCATTGAAAATTAATAAAAATTTCCTAGCCACCAACAGTTCCTTGCTTTGTAACTTCCTAAAAATTAGTGATGAAGCTTCAACGTTATACCATCAGGAAACGATGGCATTTCATATGAACATTTCTTTTTAATGTCAACAGAGGGCAGTATAGCCCAATTAGATGCAATGAGCCATTTGCGAGTTGGACTTGAATGTCTAGTACAAAACTACAATGTCTTGCTAGTCACAAGTTCGTGGTTCACATGGGTCGAGGCAAGCTTTTGCAAAGTTACATAAGAGAAGGCAAACACCCATACACAATTTTGAATAAAACTCGTATGGTACCAGGCTTTGCCCATCTGGAGGTTGCTATACAAAAGCTAGCCCCGAACCATATGACGTAGCAATTTAGAATGGGGAATTTAAATTTAAGCGGTCATTGTACAAGAAATTATTCAAATCTCACTTGCAAATGGTTTATTCTACCAGGATGCACCACAAAAATAAGTTCCCCAAATCAACCGAAGATGCTAAATGCTAAATATAAAAAAAATACTAAAAATGTTTTAAGTCTCTCAGCCTCTTGAAATGAAATCAAATATATTTGCTGACCACACAAATTCTTTTTTTTTATTTCAATTTTTAGGTTAGCTGACGATTTTTCTTTAGCTATGCTCATCCAAAATTAAAACACCCCTGACGAGTCATCTTGGGAAAAGGGCCCTATGCTTCTCAGCAAAATAGGGCCATTTTAAGAGCCATTGTTCCCCAAAATGCTCCAGGATGAAAAACAACAACCCTAGGGACACAATATTAGACAATTTTTCAACAATCCTTAAAAGTCATGACCCTTAAACGTCTGATTTATAGAAAAAGTTGTGAAAAAAGGCACATGCTGTTCTCACTATTTAGTTTGGTACAACCAACCATGCCAATGACACATTTTATTCACAGCGCCACCAGGAGTTTAAAATTGTCCAGGTCAAAGATCTTCTTTGCCAGTTTCTGAGTGAGTCCACTGTCTTTATTCTTGACTGTTGCAAACAGGGTTTGGAATGACAAGCACATGCTTCTCTGCATGGAAATGATCAATTGAAGTTGCTGGTTTATATTTAAAGGGCCTCATGGTTCAATTGCTTTGTGTTATTGTCACAATTATTATTATATCTTCCTGGTAATGAAACCAAGAGATCCACAAAAGGGACTAGCACTGTGGGTGTAGGCCTGAAGATACCCCTGTAGAGAAGATGATGAAGAAGTCTCACTTTCAGATGTAGGACGGGAAACAAAACTGGGGAAGAACCCACACAATTAGGTAGGTTCTGAAAACCCAATCCACCTGCAAGGCTCCGGTCCAAGGCAGGATTCGAACCGGGGTCCACAAAGGTGACAGGCAGCAGAAGAAATCACCAAGCCAAACGTCATGACAGCAACCAAAACGCCCAAGGTACATCCTGAAGAAGCTTGGCGATTGGGAGGCTGGTATAAGGCTCAACGTATGATGTCCATGAAATTCCATAGGGGTGTAAAACCAGTCTGGTCCCACGTTAAATTGTGGCAGCTGATTACTCCTGGAACTATGAGGTTCGTTCCGCTATCGTCTCCACGAACCTCATAGAGTGACATGTACAAAATCCTATTAGAAACTTTCTGCCCTTCACGTTTACATGGCTACAGTTCTTTTTTGAAATCAGATCTCGCCAAAGTTAGGCTCTATGTGTTCTTTGAACTCTCATCGAGCGTTGCACAGGTCCACAAAATCCACTCTGCAAACTAAAAGTTGTTAAAAAGTGATAAATTCTCACCGTAATTCAGATCCCATTCAAACAGTATTGCAACAAATATGGCTGTGGAGTTGCAAAATTAACTGGTACGCAGAACCAGCCCATAGGACCAGCGCACCGCATACCAGCATACCAGTTAATTTTGCAACTCCGGCGCCATATTTGTTGTAACAATGTTTTAATGGGATCAGAATAACGGTAAGAATTTATCACTTTTTAACAATTTTTAATTCGTGGAGTGGATTTTCTGGACCTGTGCAACGCTCAATGAGAGTCCAATTACACATAGAGCCTAATTTTAGCGAGATCTGAGATCTGATGTCACTCTATGAGGTTCGTGGAGACAATAGTGGAACGAACCTCATAGTTCTAGGAGTAGCAGCTGATCACCTCATTGTTGGAAAGATGTAAAGGGAACCTGGCGCAGTGAAGCTGTTGAGCCCAAATGCTGGGACTGCTGCTTGATCCCATGATACAATAACGTTGAAAAGTAATTTTTGAATCCCTGCACAAAGTACAAGCTGAAATTGTGATGAGCTGTGGACAAAAAAACTTGCGCTCAAAAAGCATTGGATTTTTTTTCCACAGCGAGAGGGTAATCCAGCGGGAGGGTAATCTACATGTCCAGTAGCACTCAACTGGCAAGTTTCTTGACAAGGTGTATGATGTACCACACCTTCCACAAAGTTTGGTCTCAAATGCGCTAGGGCCAAGGATATGAAGTGGATTGGCACTATCTATTGAGGCCCAGGTGTAACCTAACTACCCGCTCTGTAGATTATACAGTCTGTTGGTCGTTATAGATCCCTTATTATCCTCTATGATTCTAAAGTGGAAGGCATACTTCTAATATTCTAATGGTGAACTCAATTCTCTACTCATACAGTTTGCTGGTAGTAGTAGACTTCCGCTTTTATCATATGGCGTCGGAATGGATTAAACCACCACAGCACCCTCCCTGGCCCACAAACATCCCGGAAACTTTCGTAGGCCGATCTGGTCATGACAGGTGGTCTAAAGGAATACAAGGAAACAATTAATTGATATGTGAACAAAGTAAATACAAAAGATTAGTAACTGAGGATTTGGGGCTTTGGATGAATGCTGGTCATTCCCCCCCCCCGAAGCGTGCTTGGGGGCGGTGACAGTGTCAGGGACACCTTTGCTTGGGGGCACAAGTCAGAGGACGAGATTTTGTCTACCTGGGGCGAGATAGTTTGGGAGCAACATTGTTAGGGAGGTTTTGTTGGGGGGGGGGGAGCAAGCTTGCTAAGGGGCAAGATGACCATAGCTGTAATACCATGCATTTTAAGTATTAAATAAAAAAGAAAATTCATTGCAAATTTAAAAAAAACAATGCCTGAAGTCAAGTCATACTCGAGTTCAAAGCCGACTTCTCAACCTTTATTTGGGTTACAACTTAAACTTTTATCGAGGTAATTTTAGTGTAATGTGGTGTGTTGTAACATGGAAGAAGGAAATTTGTATTAACACAAATAGTGTTGATTTATCGAACCTGCCAATAGACTTAATGGATGTTAAACTTTAAGATTCAAACTGCCTCTATCCACCTGGAAAGCTCAGTGGTCTAGTGGTAAGACATCTGCTCTAGAATGGCAAAGGTTGCGGGTTCGAATCCCACCCGAGTAATATGCCTGTGGATTTTTTTCATATACAGTGCTTGTCGTACATTGGTGTATGAGTAAAAGACAAATAACATTCTGCCAATAGACATTATAAAAATTGAGACGATTTAATCGGCCCGGAACACAGCTAGGGTTAAGGGATTTTTGTTGAATGGTTTTGTTGCTAAACTCACCTCTCATGGATTGGTTTATGTGCATGTATGATTGACTCCACTGTAGATCGGTTCTGGGGAGAAAAAAATAATTTGACATATTTGAAACCTCTTTTTGATAATGATAAAATTAAAAATCGATATTTGTTCAAGCTACTGCAGAGAGTGGAGCATTGGGAATGTTTAAAGACTTACCAAGAGGATATTTATTGTTTGCTGTAGTACTTGGCTTCCAGCCAGAGATGTTAGAGTGACGGCAAGTATACATGACAGGTACATCAGATATCTTTGGTTAGCGAATAAGAAAGATGTCTGCAAGGAAAAGACGAAGAGAGTAAGAACATAAACTTTCATCTATGAAATATTGGCCAGATACACCCTTACATTGATGAAGATACCTGTCATTCTGTTGTAAGATCACTTGTATAATCGATGTAGACATGGTCCGTCTCAAAGTGTGAAAAAATTACAAATCCTTTATACAATGCCTTCCCCACAACAAACGATTGCTCAATTTCAAATTCCTTTTTCTTAATTTTAATCTCTCTTCTTCATGGGGCATGTTTTGCATAATTGATGTAAAAGATGACAAATAATACCGAAAATAATTGCAAATTTGTGAGGCACAAGTATTCCAGGCTTTACCTGCAGCCCAATTTCATAGAGCATCTCAAGCACAAAAAGTAGCTACTAGCTAAGCACAAAACAATTTTGCTTACAAGAATAAGGTAACCAGCCAAAATACCATGCCACGTGTACTATCTGGAACTGGTTTCCTGCATAGTTTTGCTAAGCAGAAAATGTTTTATCAAAAGTTTCTGCTTGAGCAGCTTTTATGAAAGTCACTGTACAAGACATTATTCAAATAGAAACTTACAAATGGCTTATTGACCTACTTTTCACCCAACATCATTGTACGATTAGTCTTAATTGAGCCATTTTTTGAGTCAGGTCACGTACACCATATCTTTACAAGAAATTCTTAATGACCTCATGTTTCAACCCCAAGGATTTTAGGACTCTGCGATGGTCTGAACGTGAGGCCATTTAACAGTTTTTCGCATTTACACAAGTAATTTTGGTTGGTGAGCAGTTTCCAACAACTAATTATTACAACAAAAATAATAATAATAATACCCAGTTCTTACAAGTGCTTATCACACCCGAAGGGCATCTCAAAGCGCTCAGTATTTGTTCCTGCAAGGTATGCAAAGTTATGATTTGAAGTATGAGACGTGTTCCTTTATATAGCAACATGTTACGGTTTACAAGGTGCTGTGGCACAATCTGCAGCCGATCAAACCAGGAACACCAGGGTGAACCCCTTCTCTTTGCGATAAGTGCACTGGGTTCTTTTACCTTCATTACACAACACACAGGACCTCCGGCTTTACGTCCCAACCGAAGGACGCAGCAATAATGGTGAAGTTTCTTGCTTAAGGAAACAAGTGTCACGACTGGGACTTGAACCCACACTCTGCTGATCAGAAACACCCGAGTCAAGCTCCGGTGTTTTTGTCCGCTCGGCTACAACACACCATTCTATTTTCTGTTTTTGTTTTTCTATTCTTTTCACAATATCTTTACATACATTTTTCACATTTTTACTCCCAAACGGCAGACTATGGGCATAAAGTAGCCACGTCTGACATCAGAACAAGGGGTCGATTGAAGAGTAAACTTACTGAATCACAAGACCTGCAGGATGGGAAATAGTAGAAATGCAGAATATCTAAGACGAGTGTGTAGAGACTGAGTAGTACAGCATAGAACACGAGTAGGAGGAATATCCACTGGTTGTCCTCACCTACACAATTGTTTATCCTTTCCAGGAAAATGAGAGAATGAAAAACAAGAAAAAATTGAGTCAGACAGCAGAATTAAGTAGCCAGAATTCTGGAAATAAGGACTACATTTTGCTCTACATTGACAGATGGGGTATCCAAACTGCTCTATAACACCACTTTGACACGTAAATAAATGATAAACTTAGGGTGTCTGAGGTCTATACACTGTGTTCAAAAGAGACACAGAAACCCCTCATGCTTCTACTTTCATTTTGAACATTCCTCATAAATAAAAAGAGTAGGGATTAATCAATAATTTCCAGTAAACTGTGTACTGTGTGCCCCTGGTCATTGCCTTTTACTTCCCTCACAGAGGTGCCCTTCACTAAGGGAAACTGCCTTGCCCTTACAAGAATGAAGTACCCCTGTAAGGCCCATGTATGAAATGGGGCGAGGTAGTTACTCTTTACAATAGGTGGCGCCAGCCATTACCAGGAGACTGTGTGTCAGTAATACAATTTTTATTACCAAAAACAATGATGGTCCATCCGTCGTACACATCTCTGGCATTTCCTACAATGGTGTGATTTCAGGGGTCGTTGGATGAGGCATCGTTGGCAGTGGGTCCAATTCAACTTATCTAAAACAAAAATAAAATAGACTATAAAATTAAAACCATGCTTATAATAACTAAATATGACACTTCAACATGACATGTAAAAAGCTCAATATCTGTAGTTAGAACTGTCTTTTTATTTACATTATCATTTTTGAAATGCCAATTTGGTGTTTACACTAATCCAAGCAGTGCTCGTTTATCGTGTCTTACACCACCACACGCCTGGCCGCCGCATGCGCATGTGACACGACAAAAGCGCATCAGCGCGCATGTGTACCAATCAGGTTGGAGGATTCACAGTGCCACAGTGCGTGTGCGTTGACGCGCGCGTGCAGCGGCCATAGCTGCGGTGGTGTAAAGGCCCGTGAACGAGCTGCTTGGATTAGTCTATATATAATTTGCAAAAGTAACATATCTTGTCAACATTATCATATCAAACATTTTCTCAACCATGGCAAGCACATCGCCAACTATCTGTTTTATAAGAAAATGTGAATCTACCATTAAACACACATACTTGGTGAATAATGGTGAATTTCTGTGATTATGGTTTCATTTTGTTAATATTTACCAGCTGAGGTTGGCATGAGGTCAAAGGGTAAACGGCCTGGATCAGAGGTGACTGACCTGAACAGTGACACAAGGGTACACAATGAGACTGCATAGTAACCTGCAACAATGACAAGAATTTGTGTTTTTAAAGTACTTTTTACTTCAGATCAAAACATCTACAAAAAGAGAAAATCTGAGATTAACTACAATACAGGGGCAGTGTTGTATGACTCATTACATGTTGTATGACTCAGTCCAACTTGAGTCACAATTTTTGATGACTCAGACTGGATGTTTGATGACTCAACCCGACCCAAATGACTCGGTACTTGAACTTGATCTCAACAGTGAGGACTCGAAGTCAACAGTGAGGACTCGAAGTCAACAGTGAGGACTTGGACTCACTAGTGAGGATTCTGACTCACCAGTGAGGACTTGGACTCAACAGTGAGGACTTGGACTCAACAGTGAGGACTTGGACTCACCAGTGAGGACTTGGACTCACCAGTGAGGACTCTGACTCAACAGAGAGGACTTGGACTCACCAGTGAGGACTTGGACTCAACAGTGAGGACTTAAACTCACCAGTGAGGACTCTGACTCACCAGTGAGGACTTGGACGCAACAGTGAGGACTTGGACTCACCAGTGAGGACTTGGACTCAACAGTGAGGACTTGGACTCACCAGTGAGGACTTGGACTCACCAGTGAGGACTTGGACTCAACAGTGAGGACTTGGACTCACCAGTGAGGACTTGGACTCACCAGTGAGGACTCTGACTCACCAGTGAGGACTTGGACTCACCAGTGAGGACTCTGACTCAACAGTGAGGACTTGGACTCAATACAAGACTGTACAAGACAAGATGAATATTGTCAGGACTGACCAATCAGACCCCGTTTCACAGCATTGCTTTCCACAGAATTCTCTGCCCATAAAGCGCATGACTCTATCTGCACCCTACACCATGGCATTGGGTTCAGAACTCAAATCTGTTACCACAGCCCAGGTGGCATGTAACCGTCTACAAATTCCCCCCACCCAGTGCCCCCCTACCCCCACCTTATACACTGTCCTAGCTTTTTCCATGGTCTCATTAAATACTAATGTTTAATTCTGGCGAACTTACATAAAACAGGAAGACAGCTGATATTTTCATCCCTATACTGGGGTAGCAACACTATTTCAGGAATAAAGTAACTATTATAGGCCCATGTGAAGATGATGAATCCAAGGTAGAAACATCCCTTGATGCTTCGCACAAACTGCAGATGGAACGGCAGGAACAGTATGTTCGGGGATGAGCGGATGTGACTGGATTCTTCTCGTAGTGCCGAGGAAGCTTCTGGATCGGCACTCAGTCGTTGAAAGTCTTGAAGGCTAAAGAGAGCCATGGTGTGCTTCTATTTTAAGGCACCTGTGGTGATAGAAAAATAACAGCTTTGATTTGTGGCAAGTCTCTTTGTCGTCCAGATGAGGTATAGAACCTAACTTATATATGAAGCTAAACCACTGTAGACAGCCATGCAAAGTTGAATAAGTGGTGGTAAATACTACAATATAATACAAAGTCACAACCAGGAATAGGGAATAGGCGGGCATAAGGGTAGGGGTTGGGTGTACGGGTAGGGGTTGAGTAGGGTAGGGGATGTGTGTGAGGGAAGGAATTGGGCATGAGGGTATGGGTTGGTTGTGAGGGTAGGGTTGAGGTTGGGTAGGGGATGGGTGTGGGGGTGGGATGGGTCTGAGAGTTCAGAATGAGTGTGCGAGGGTTGGTAACTGCAAAAGAGCCAGAAGGCTCTGCACAACCATCATTTAGGCCTATAGCTTCACATCGAGATGCAATCAGCCATGTACTACGTCCACAAGACCCTTCGTTAGGCTTTGGGTATCAGTCATGTCTCACTGTCTCAAGTGCCTGAGCTAATGTTTCAAACTAGTCCCAAGATCAATTCTCAAGTCGCTAGGGTCATGGAGCTAAACAGGATCCAAAGGGTCAAGTCCCAAGTCTCCTAGCGTTAGTTCTTGAGTCCCAATTTTAACGCTACTTATTTATGTTTTCCCCCTTTTTTTTAAATGTGGCAGAGGGAGTCCCCCCCCCACCCGATGAAAATAAATAAATAAATAATCCATAGTGTTCCTTTATTATTTCATACTCCCAACTATGGAGGAAGGAAAACAAACTTAAGTATCCCCTCTCCGAAAATCCTCTGAAAAATTCCAGAGGTTCCCATAACAAACCAATGAAGTCACTTGGGAGGGGGTACACCATGGCACATATCGAGTGCACGTGAAAGATGTGCATGGATGTTCTCCATTGGTTGTGGATGTTCTCCATTGGTAGACGATTTAAGCAAGCTCAGATAGGGTTGTGCATACATACAAGAGGGCGCTATTCGTTTGGAAGTCAGATTTCTTTAACTGAAACTGGGATCAAAAGTTTGCCTTTTGACGAACAATTTTTCATTACCAGAATATTAAAAAAATCAAACAATGTTCATAGGCCTACTATATTATCAACCTGTACTTTCTCTTGACGCATAATATGCAAAGAAAGACCGACACTTTAAAAATTCGAGTTTTAAGCATTTTTAGTCATAATCCACACAGCGGAGATAGTCAAGTGCATTATGATCACAATTTGAGTCTAATGATAATACAAAACATGTGTAAAAAGTTACAAAATTGTTTGTTTATCTGCTCTGATCTGCAGAACCTGACAGTGACACTGACAGAGCTAGTTTATGGCTTAATATTTAGCTCAAGAACTAGACCCAGTAACTGGGGCGCTGTACTCCTTAAATTTTTTGACATTGATGGTCCATGGCTGGTCCCAGTATGGGCGACAATGTCAAAAACTTTTAAAAAGGAGTACATGTATATATAGCACCCCAGTTACTCTGGGTCTAGCCTAACCCAGGTAGGACGTCAGTCTCCGTTGTACTACAAGTTAACAACGGAATCTAACGTCCTACCTGGGCTAGGTCTAGCCCAAGCCCTACTCCCTAAGAGTAAGACTAAGAGTAAGACCCTAGTCATGCTAGTCCCCAGGATCTCGCCCATTCACATGTCCTCATTAGCCCTGGTTGGACTCCTCCGTTACGTCCCACCACAAAGATCTTTGCCTACCACCCAGCCAGGCCCAGGGCCCAATTTCATGGCTCTGCTTAGCCCCACTAGTGTGGCAAGGATTTTTGACATCGGTTGAATCCTAAGGATTTTTGACATCGCTTGAATCCTTAAGGATCCTTAAGGATTCAACCGATGTCAAAAATCCTTGTCACACTAGTGGGGCTAGGATCGGCCTAGTACTACTACTAGTAGTAGTAGTGTAGTCATGGTAGTACTAGTAGATCATTGTAGGCTAGATCATGTAGATCGGAAACAGGTGACGGCACGACAATTTTGTACAGTAATAAATCTTTATAAATCCATGCACAATCAATACAAAATGTTCACAAAAATATCGTCACATTTATTAATCCAATCCAATATTCGTTACCTTCAACTCAAGTTTAAATAATTGTTTACGTCCAGAGGAGGCCAGCGCCAGCACAGCAGGCCCCCACACCCACACGGTACACAAGCTCGACATCCCGAACTCGTCATTGCATTATCAACACTGTACAAAATCTTACAGGGTCTACCAACTCGGCACTTATCATCGGGTTAGACTAGTTCCTGGTCCCTACATCGTTTTCGTTCTGACTGTCAGAACGAAAATGTTGTGATTGGGAACTAGTCTAATCAGTGGGTTGGACATTGATTAGTTGATTATCTTATAGTCTTGCATCCAGACGTTTGTATGAGTTTGAATAGTCTCCTTCGTTGGTGACTTGAGAAGTCAACACGCGAATGTCAAAAGATTTCTAACTCTGACCATAGAGAGCAGCGCTGGCCAAGCAGCAACTGGCTATATTCCAAATGGATTAGGCAGATTTTTTTGTAGGCCTAAATAATCTATTTCAAGACAAAAACAAGTGTAAAAAAACACACACAAACACCCCAAAAGATCCACACCCTAAACCCTTTTTAAAATACCCTTAAAAAACACAACAGTAACGCTTTCAGAGTAAAAAGGTTGTTGAAAGTGTTTTGATAAATCAAATTGTTTAACCCTTTCTAACAGAATGACATTATACATTATTTGCCTTCAAGGTAATTGTGTTTTTTTAATGGTTGAATAATGAAGGTAAACTATTCTCCCGTGGGATGGTTTGTATACATTTTCTCACTCGTGATAAAAACAACCTTTTTAAATAGTTTAGCAAGGCTTAAAGCAAACGTAAAAACCAGCAGAGTGTCCTTATTTTCTTGCTTTATGTTATTATGTTGACTCAAATGTGATACAAACCATTCAATATTGATCATTTATTTGTTGATCACATCACTTCATGGAAACTGCGTAATGTATGCACGGACAGGACCCCACACTATGATTTAACATCCCTCTGCCAAAGCCGGGCTCTTTGCCACTTGTTCCCCACTCGCATTCCTTGGTTCCACTTCCCGCAAAAGAATCATTAAAATTCATGAACCCAAACCAGCCGAATTCAGTGAGTCATTTTATTTGATCAGGGTAAACTCATGGCGGCATATGTCTGGAAATTTGCATAGTCGGGCAGTGACCAGTCATTCCTTGAGATTTAATTTTTAATTTTTAATTATTTATTGTCCAGATGAAGTATGTAACAAATTAAACTCGGAATAAACAAAGCTGGTATATCTTTTTGTTGTTGTTGAGCCGTAAGTGTGTTTGTTTTCTTTGATATTATAGCATGTGTTCCTATTGACACTGTTATTCAACAATGCCTTCGAAAGAAGTTGTTTACTGCGTATTGAGACCTCAAAATAGTCGAAATTGCGCATTATTTGTTTATGAATAGGGGACGGCCATGTTTGTGGCTTTTGCCGCTTGGTCCGGCTCAGCCCATAAAGTTTTAAAGGTAAATCGAGGTATGTCGATGATTAATAAATTTGCACTTTTTGCAATTTTTCTCGTGAATTTGCAGTTAAGTACAATTATTTATTATATTGAATTGATTCATTTGGTTTTTTTTAACAGTTTCCTCTGAAAATATGTTTTCTTGCCAGAAATATTTTAAAATGTCCCCTTTTTATGAATCGACTAACCCCAACCTGTTTACGTCCTCTGCATAATAGCCTGCATACAATAAGTCGCCATATTGAACAAGATCCAAGTGCCTTCCAAATTAACTCGGAGAAATTCCGCATTTTGGGCTAAAAACTGTTTAATATGTGTACATTGAATTTAAATAACAGTTTTTCAAGGATAAATATGAGTTCTTCTACTAGAAGGTGATTAGAAGTTAGTCGGAGAATGACTTTAAAACTTATTTAGACGAAAAGCCAGCAATGTCGTGTCGTTCGTCGCTGGTGAGGACTGGCGGACCATCTGCACGATACAGAATGGAAACGCCCGGGCTGAACAGGGCCGTGCTACAGGCAGCCAACGGACCTAGTGCCAGTGCCGGTCACCGTTGGGCATGGCGATACAGACGAGACTACTGTCTCTTCGTTCTTTTTTACCTGCTATCTTTAGCAACTGCTGCACCAACATACGGTGAGAAAATTAAACTTTAATAAAATGATACTGGATAGGCAATAATTGAAGACATATTAATGTCACTGTGCTGTGTAACGAATGCACTGGTAAAAAATAATCCTATCTCCGGTATGATGACGAGGGACACCATGACGAGTATGAACCAAGAAGTATGATTGTGCCTATTGTTTAATTAGGTGTATTTCTAAATTCATGATCTAACCTCCATTTTTTGCACCCGTTAACAAATGACCAAAAACAATATCTTATTTGTCTGTGTAAATAGTATTTTGCTCATATGAAGGGAATGCAAAACTGGTGGTCGGTTTTGACATCTTGGTGGAAAAATTCTGATATATCTGACTGCCACTTTCTAAGGGATTTTTTAATGGATGATGGACTTTATTTCCTGTTTTAATATTCCTTTCGAGGAATTGGTAGCCAAGACGCTAATTATTGACCTTTAAAAAGAAACCCAAGTGGACATTTCATTTGCGGCCGGATTTCTTGTGCATTCATTCCCAAGGATGGCGTGTAGTGAGTAGCGTTGTCAAGACCACCACCGTATATCCAAAAATGGCTGTTTTTTTCATGATTTGGACACTTTGTAATTGTTCAAAGCTTGTTCCTCTCTGTACACATTCTGTCAACCTTTCCGGACAGGTAAGGAAATAATTTGACCAAAATTAAGGGAGATAAAGAAGCATTCGGATACGCCATTTTTGCCAAATTGGCAAATCAAAGATTCTGTCTCTTCATGAAATCTCAACTCTCTAAATCTTAAGATGTTCTCAGTGTGATAAATTAATGCAGTTATAAAACTATCAATGACTATTGAGTATGAATGTTTGAAAAGGCGTTGCTGGGTTCAGTAACTTGGACTAAGATTTTGCTAGGTTAGCTTGAACTTGGGGTGGGGGAGGGAGGGGTGACGATGTGAATGAAAACATCCAAGGTGTGTTGAGATTTTTGATACAATTTTGTATAAGCCAGGAAAATGGTGACGATTTATTTAATATGGGTAACTGGCGTTAGCAGTAAGGCCCTATTTCTATCTTTTTTTCCCTTTTTTTTTAACAAATTTATTTTTTTTGTTTTCTCTAACATTGAGAAGGGGGAAAAGGAGGGTGTTGAATCAGGCCTCGATCTTAACCGAGGCCATTTGCCTCATGCCCTGTCGAGTTGGCCAGCATGCCCTTGTACAATTTCTCTGATTTGGCCAGCAAAGGCCTTCCCCCCGTTTTTCTTAAGATCGAAGCCTGGTTGAATCCTTTGTTCTTTATTTGACGAAAGGGGTAGCATGTCATGTACAGGTAGTCTAACACATCGAACAATAGGCCTATTCTTTTTTCGGATATTTTTTGTTTTGGGTACCCGATAACGGCGATTGTCACTGTGTTACAGTTTCCAAGTACCCGTTAAAAAAATCGTTATGTGTATTTGTATATCAGATATACAAATACACATGTTCAGGCCAGGATTAAATGGAGTAGTGTGCATGTGTAAACGAATGAGGAGTATGAGAAAGGCCGAATCAAAGACCACACCCCCATCCCAAACTTCTTCACCATGTTAGGAAGAGTTCAGAAATTTAGTTCCAGTGAGGGAGCTCACGAGAACCATATACATGTCTCACTTTCTACCCATAGCACCTAATTTTGAAGCGCTAAATGTTGTCTATATAATACAATCACGATCTTTCTTTTTGAAGTGATAAATCACAACAACTTTCAAATCAAATTAACGGTAGCTTTTTTGAATTAATTCTCATGGTTGGTAAGAAATTTACAATAATTTCAGTGTTGCGATCCATAAAGAAGGGTTTTAATTTACCCCAGTCTCGGTCGGTTTTATTTGATTTGTTTATTTTTTTTTTTGGGTGTCTGAAATGATAAAAAATTACATTTTCAAAAATGGAACTGGGTAATTACATTGGCTTCCGTTGGCTTCCGGATACCCGGCACAGGCCTATCGAACACAAGTTCTGACGGCAGAGACATCAGAATGCAGGTTCAAATCCCGGTTGCGACACTTTTGCTCTTGAGCAAGCCATTTTTCTGTAACTTATGGTTGTTACCGAGTAGGCCTACAGAAGAAGTAGATCTTACAAGTATTACAAATTACCGACAACTTGCCGACAACTGATGACAAAACAAACAAAAAGCGGCAAGTTGCCAGTAACTGGTATCCTGGTGTCTAGGGTTTTCGATTCGATAACAGCAACATTGTTCGGAAGCAGAAATTAATTTAACTTTTTAAAGCAATCTGACCCACCTTTTTAACAAGACACTTTCAATTCATAAACTGTTAAAATCCTTGAAAATGTAGTATTTTTTTCCATAAGATACATGTAGTCCCATTTACAGGGTAGGCCTACTGGTTACACAATTTTGTTATCCTTGCAGTTTCTGTTAACTTTAGACGCAATAGACCGATTGCCCGACGTGACCTATTGTGGGTATTAAATGTAAACAAACACGACATCCTCCATAGGAAAGTACATGATGATCAGTTGATGATTGTTGCATTTGTTTATTCGATCGAGGCTTTTCTTTCTCGAAATCTGTGAAAAATATTCCAGAGTTTGTACCATAGACCTTCGAGTGGCTGAATAAAGCCAGTAAGGACAGTTCCAGCAAGTCTTGGAAATTGTACAAGTAATGTATAATGGGCACGATGTGTACTAGTGCACGACAGAACGCTTGGGCCAGTCGACCACGATCACACACTTTTCAACACAAGAATTTTAAAGTTTTGAATCTGAATCATCCAAAGAAATCGCTTTCCAATAATGATTCCTTTGCCCATTTTGAAATTTCGTAAGGCTAGGTATAAATGTTCACTTTTTCAATGTTCTTTACCCTTTTTTACAGTGATTTAACCCTACATTACAAACAAAATAACAGGCGGGTAGCTATGTAGTCTTTCGACGCCAGTAGTGCAAACATGTAACTCAAAATAAACTTCTTTTGTAGTAGAATACTGGTAGTTCATGAAACAGTAATGTGATTAAAATCAATGTCACAATATAGGCCTACAACTGTAATAAAATGGCTTAGTAACTGTGTTGTTATTAACACAAGCCGACTTTTGGTGTGACTCTGTCGGTCACAGCATGTATTTGCACGTCTCTTGCCATTAGCTCAGATGACATAGTACCCACAAAAGGTCACGTGACCACATGTAAACATTGGTCGCGCAACCGGTCTATTATGGCATGAAGTGTCCCTAAAAGGTTGACATGAATTGACCGCACTGTCACTGGGGTTCAGTGAGTTGAATGGGAGACTTTTGAGACGATAGCAGGCGTCCCACAGACTGGTCCTGTTCCATTGTTTTCAAGTCACCCATTACATGTAGTACATTAAATAATAAAGCTCTTCTTTACATGTTTCTTCCATAATCTTTACTTTTTCTTTATTTTTGTATTCTTTAACATACGTTAAAGTGATAGACTTTTAATTATTTTTAAATTAAATATAACTGTTTTTACTTACAGGCTGTCGGGCAATGGCAACGAGCCTGCGCCTTTAAGTTATATTGATTATATTTCTAAATTATCCTTTCCTCTCTCGTAGTTGTTGGCTGTTCTGCTGTCATTTGGTGCTCGATATGTGACAGGGTGTACCCCCCCCCTCCTATTGTGTCTTCATTGTGTTCTAGAAATCTCTGGAATTCTTTTGAGGATTTTAGGAGGGGTGCTTGTGTACAAGAGGGGAAGAGTTTGTTAGAGAATGGGAACATTTGGGGGGCTCCCTCTGCCACATACCGGGCATGGTTATATCTGCTGTTTGATTGGTCATTATGACAAATTATGAAAAATCACTAGTATCCACTTGAGATAATTAAGCTTAAGTTTTTTTTTCAGTATTAGCACGCCATAAAATCATGCAAAGAATCAGCGTCACTCTTGACCTATCTTTCTAACAAAGGAGACTGAAACTTATGTTTAGAATATTTTAGAATATTACGGTTTGAATTTCAGAAAAAGTGTACAAAAAAATAAAAAGCCAAGACTTTAGTCCAGGTGCCCCTCCAACTAAAATTGTCCATCCATGGTGCTATATTCCAGCATCATTTGCAAGATGTCTGTTGAATTATTTAGACTGTCATGTTGGTTGAAGCTTTGCATGGTGTGAATAATAAGAAGTACATGTATGTAACTATAGCTAGTAAACTTGCAGGTACAACCATGTATACATCTATTATGGGAGGAGTGGTGGTTCTTTTCAGAGCTTTGATTGTACCAGGAAGTTTACTGGTTATAGTTACTTCTTCACTAGTTATACATGTAGTTACTTCTTAACTAGTTATACTTACTTCTTATGATTTATCTGTTTGAGAGATGTGTTGAATTGCAAATTATCTCATTTGGTCAATTGTCGCAAAACTTTCAGATGGTTTTATAACAAAGTTTTAAAAATTTTACATTGTAATTGTACATTGTACATTGTACATGTACAGTAGCTTTGCCAAATAACTGAGTAACAAAATGTTGTAGAATGAAACGTATTCAAAAACATGAAAAAGTGTTGAATGTTTATGTTCAGTTTGCTGCAATATTTGCAATATTCCATTAATTATAAGAGGGACTTCAACAAATTCTTTTGATTCCGAACTGAATTGAAAAAAAAGAAGAAGCCCAATACACCTGTCCAGTCCATAAGAAAGAAAAAAGATTAAGCAGTACAATTGCCTTTTTTCCCCCAGCATTTGTCTGCTATGTATTTTGTTGGCATAGTAGGTTCACAAAAATGACTATTATACAGACTTCGACCAAATATACCATTTTCTGATTGGGTAGTGCCCTATGGTATTGGCAGTTTGCAATCTTTCTTCCGTTAAACAAGTGTCAAAATTTGTGTCAAAGCAAAATGTGTACGGATGAGTAGAGAGGTCAACCATTGAATAACAATAATGCAAAAATTAAACCATCGGAGTTACTGGTGCATGTACCGCTTTGTTTAAATTTCAGTGCCTACATCAGCAACAACCTCTGATGGCCTGGAACAATCCTCAACTATACAAGATGCTACTAGGCAGTACATCTCAGCGTTAGCTTCACACAAGGAAGTCACAGGTAAACAAAAATAACCCCTCAATTTCCTTTGCATGGGATCAAAGTTGAAAGGCTTGTTAAGAAGTACAAGGTTTGTAATCACCAGGTACAATATTGATCAGTTTCAATCTCAGAGCTTACTGGTTAGGGAAGTTTATATCGGTACCAATCCTCCAGACAAATATATTTTACCTGAGTTACTGTCAAAGTTAAGAAAATAGTATATAAAGACCCCTGAAAATCAGTGTTGCTTATTTCAATCGCAACAATCAAAATAAGAAAGTATGTGGAAGTTTACAACATTCCTCACAAAGTATAAACTTTTTTCCTTTTTTCCCTCACAAAACTTTTCCATACATTAGTGTTTTCCATACATGTTTAAAAGAATCATGTATGAAATTTTATCACAGATTCCCCCCCCCATGAAGGACAGACTGATTGGTGTTACATGTAGAACTGGTAATATGTGTATTATTATTTAACCTACACTGATGTGTGTTAAGCACTGTACACTCGGTACTTTCCAGAGTCCTGTGGAAAAAATCCATAGACATATTGCTCAGGTGGGATTCAAACCGGTGACCTTTAGGCCTACCCCTCTGGAGCAGATGCCATACCACTAGACCAGTGAGCTTGCCTGGTGCAAATGTAGCTAGAGTAATATATGTGTTTACATTAACAGGGCTTGAATTTTACACTGGACCACAGGCCCAAGGCCAGTAGTTTTAGTGTTTGGCCTGTAAACTCATGACCAGACAAGTCCGGTGGTCTTCGTTTTTTTAATTGAATAATAACACCTTGCTGTGTAATACCTTAAACAAAAACAAATTAAGTTCAAATGTTGACTTTGAGTCTGGTAAAATACCTTTCAATTCCGTTAAGTAATGAATTACAATGTATTAATACCCATAAAGACAAATGAGATAAATCTTCCATTGTGCACTAGTACACATCGTGCACATTTATACGTTACTTGTACAATTTCCAAGACTTGCTGGAACTGTCATTACTGGCTTTATTCAGCCACTTGAAGGTCTCTAGTACAAACTCTGGAATACATGTATTTTTCACAGATTTCGAGAAAGAAAAGCCTTGATCAAATAAAGAAATGCAACAATCATCATGTACAGTGTACCAGACCACACTTTTCTATGGAGGACGTTGTGTTTGTTTATATTTACTACCCACAATACATGTAGGTCACAAGACGCAGGTCCCGCAATCGGTCTATTCCTCTTTTTCTTCCTTTTTACATGTAGCTCCATTTACATGTAAAACTGTGAACACTGTGCAGGGTTTTGTGGGTTACACAAATGTGTACTGTATACCGTTTTTTTTTTTGCCTTTTTTTCCTCAAAAATTATTATTTTTTTTTTACATATTCAAAGTGTGCATGTCTGATTAGTAAATTTTCTTTAAAAAAAGGTAAACTTGTTTAAATCAAATGCATGTAAATCACGTAGAGTCTTTGGTTGGAGACTCGCATGAATTTTTCCTGCTCCAATATCCTCCACTAGTCTTTGGGGACTATTCCTGCGGGACTGGTGAAATTCACCACTCAACTGAACTAGTCATGCGTCAATTATCCGGGTTCTCCCCATGCACAAACTGGCATATCCTGCCGATATGCGCAAATCACAGGCTGATACGCATGAATTATGGCCGATATGCATTTTTTTTTTTTTTATTTAAATGTTGTTTTTCTATTGTAGATTTTAAGATTCATTTAAAAAAATTTAAAAGAACGATTTCCCTTGTATAGGCTATAAAATCATAGAAAAATTATGCTACATAAATCATATCAATTGCTACTCGAAAAGCATAATCCTCAATATTTTCCAGTTAAAAATGCACCATTGAAAAAGAAAAAAACCCCAAAATGCCATAACAAAGAATACATAATATAGTCTTGCAATGATTTCACTTTCCATGGTAGTTTGAACTTTCGCAGATTGGGAGGAAAGTCAACTTAATGTTTCTCTTTTTTGTCTGATTGACAGAAATGCCAAGGGAACCATCCAAAGTTCAGGTTTTGCCTCCAGAATCACAGTGGACAACGCAACAATATACAGGTATGTGTTGATTTGAACTCTTAGAGGCTAGAACTGGCTAAAAACTACTCTGGAGTTAACTTAAGTTTGATGGATTGTACAGCACAGCCAAACCATCCACTAGTAGCTAGTGGCTGAGAATGTAAATGTCAACTTCAGTTTAGCCACACTATATACATTGTACATGTAAGAATTGTTTGCACAGATTGCTGAAGGTGCGGCAATTTAACACCTTGTAGTCTAAACAAGATGAAGGATTCTATTATGGATTTATGAAAAAAAAGTTTCTAATAAAAATGTTAATGGAGTTATGTACATGTAGAGCCAATAATTTTGTGCGATTGCGGAAAACGGATGGAACTTGAAATGGGAAAACAGGATTTGAATTGGAAGTAAATAAAGTCCAAAATTGTTCCCATGTGAATGACTATGTCTTGACTTGAAACGGAACTTTTTGAGGTCTAAAACTGGAATCTGTTTTTTTTTAAACAAAATTTTCACGTTTGTAAAATGGAAAATCATTGGCCTTAGTTGACAATATTGAAAGGGTCCAAGTGTCTCATCAACTGTTCAAAATGTATTTTAATTTTGACATGGTATCACCAAAATATTTTACACGGAATACTTATTAACCACGATTTTGACCAGATCCTCCAGTGATCCAGCGTCCTCCAGAGAACTCTACCGTCGTCGTGGAGGGACGGGTAACACTCCGGTGCCAGCCTACCGGTGCCCAGCCTCTAAGGGTCAGATGGGAAAAGGACGGTATCTTACTGCCATTGAGTGGGCCACGCTATAATGTCAAGAACAACTTCAACCTGAAAGTGTTCAACGTCAGCGTGTCAGATCGTGGGATGTACCGTTGCAGGGCAGAGAATCCGGGCGGGTTCGTGTACTCGTCCCCGGCTTTCCTTGATGTCCAAGGTAAGTCATGATTGCATTATCTGGATGGAATACAGTAAAGGTACTTTATGCCCTTGAGCTAGTGACTTCAGTAGATTTGTTTCTCATCACCCAGAAGGGTACGCAGGGCTTGAATTTTACACGGGACCACAGGCCAGAGGCCAGTGATTTTAGTGTCAGGCCAGTAAACTCACGACTGGACAAGTCCGGAGGTCTTGTGTTTTTCAATTGAATAATAAGATTCTGGTCTTGTAAAATAAATTCTGGTCTGGTAAAAATGTTGAGCTTCAAGCCCTGGAATTTTACCCCAAGTTCGAGCCCTGGTTTGAGTAACCAGGTAAATCTAGGCTGAGATTGTTGTTATAATTGATTAAACAACATTGATGCCACTATAGGTCTAAAATACACAGAGGCAGACTCGAAGCCAAAGGTCACTTGTGTTGTTTTATGCACGGTAAAGACACCAGTCTTACCATTAAGAGAGGGTGTAACCTGGCATGGTTGGCTGCAGATTGCGCGGCATCACCTTGGCCTGTCCCGTCGATGAGTTGGACATCTATGGCAATCATCATTGTAGGCCTGTGAAGTGATTGAATGCCCTGAGTGGATAACAGTGCACCAGGAGCTTTGTGTACCTGTCATAATGTAAGGAGCTTTTTAAGACACCAAGAGATAAACGCTACATACAAAATGTGTCTATCACCTTAATAAAATGTAGTACTTTTGAAATGAACTTTTACCCCTAAATCCCTTGACTAATTTACTAGGATCCTTCCTCACCCCAACAAAATCCAGCACACCGTATGGTCACTCAACATCCAAACTGTTGGACTCTGATTATGATAGTATGCCAGATCCCATGTAAAAGCATTACCACTGCAGTCCTCAGTCCAACAGAATCAAACAAAACATGATTTTTAATTGGCTGGGGTGGTTAGAGTTAAACAAATTAACCCTCTTGTACTTTTTGATTCACAGTACCGGCTACAATTCGAGAACAACCTCAAGACTACAATGTCACTTTTGGGACCATGGTCAACCTGACATGCCGCGTGACTGGAAATCCAAAGCCTCGCATCTATTGGTTAAGAAACCGGATGAGGGTAAGTTTTAACCATTCATAGGGTGCGTTCGATTAGCTTACACGTGTAAGTAAACCTTACACGAGAGCGTTCGATTAGCCATCACGTGATACTCGTGTCTGCCCCCGGTGTATGCCACCACAGCCCCAGCTCGCGAGCGGGGCTCTGGTGGCTGCCCGGTGTAATGATGTAGTACGGCTGCAGGCTCACGGCGGGGAACAACCTTTAACCTTTTTTTTCCAGAATGTCAAGTGAACACACCGCAGCGTTCGATTAGCCTCGTGTCGTGGCTACCACGAGTGTATACACGGGGAAGCTAATCAAACGCACTCATAGGAGATAACCTCAAAATGTGGGCCTGGCCTGTGGAAAGGGGATCAGATTGGTTCAGTGGTTTCTTTCCCTGCCTTTCATCCTGGTTTGAATCCCGCCTAGGTTTAGAGCCTTCCATACTTACCAATTATTATGATCTCTTCCCCTTTTTTCTGTGTTTTCATTTTCATGTCCTTAAGCAAGACACTTAACCATTATTGCTTCATCATTCGGAATGGACATAAAGCTGTTAGTCTCGGGTGTTGTATGCACGTTAAAAAATCCCAGTACAATTATCATCAAGAGAAGGAGTCTCTGGCATGGTTGGCTGCATGAAGTTTGCGCCACAATATATTGTAAACCTTTACGAAGTGCTACATGTAATATACATGCAAAATGGGTCTAATAGTTCCAAACAAAGCTCTGCATACCAGTAAAAAAACATAATGCCCTTCAGGTGAGACAAGAGCTTTTTTTTTTATATATATATATTTTTTTATGGAAGTCGCCAGACACACAAGGCCAGTAAGCCACTCGAGGTGTGGGCTACAAATCAACTGTTTTTTCCAGGGGCCATTGTTACCTACCCCTGGGGCTGAAACAGGGTAACCCCCTTTACATTCCGTAAGGATGTAGGCTTAGGTATCATCTATCAGAAGCCAGGCTGGTAGAGCAGAAGGCTCTACCTCCCCAACTTTTTCTATAGAAGAACAGAGTATTTTTTATGATCAACCACTTTACTTCATATGTGACCCACTCTGCAAAAATGAGTCTGATGTGGCAATAATGTGTTTTTTTTTAGTTATTCACATGGCTTGAAAGAGCATGAAATAAACTTCCAATTGGTGTATGTCAGAGGGCAGAAGTGTAATGTGTTGATTGTTTATGTTTTTGTTTGAATAATTACATTTTTAACAAGTGTCAAATAGCCCTATGAGAGAAAAAAGGCTTTTTAACGTTAAAATGGTTATCAACTTAAACAAAGTAGTGTAAACAAAATAGTTTGGGGATTTAAAATTGTTATTTACTTCAATGTCATCTCAAATTATACATGTTAAGAAGCAAAAAATATATAATATTTTTGTTCAATCGCTGTTTACGTGTTAACAAGATATGCGACATCAGACTCATTCTTGAAGAGCTGGGCCCAATTTCACAGAGCTGCTTAAGCACAAGAAGTAGCTAAGCACAAGAAAATGATGCTTACTAGAATAAGGTTACCAGCCAAACCACCATGTCACATGTACAATTTGTGACTGGTATCCTGCTCATTTGTGTTTTCTGCTTAAGCAGCTCGCCCAGGTCACAGCAGGCTTAGTGCACCTACATGTAAATAACTTTCAAAACAATGCGGAATGATGTAAGAGTGACACAAGCAGGGTTGAACATGTTTTATCCTATGTGTCTTTATGTGTAGATTATGGACAGAAGTGGCCATACGCTGTTCTATTGGAACAAGGAATACTACTCTTTTAATGCCACATCCTCTGCAAATTACTCCTGTACGGTGGAGAATGACGTGACTGGATCAGATGGCACTGTGGAACCAGTACTCCAGAAGAGCCGTTTCGCTGTTGTCCGAGTTAACAACATTCCCAAGTAAGTGGTGGTTTGGATCTTACCATCTCTCTAGATGTCGTAGAGCCTGTAAGCAGACATTCTAAGCAGAACAGTTCTATTTCACAATTAGGGAATAACAGTGCGAGGACCCGGTCTTCACTGCTTGGTAATGACCGGGGTGGTGGCTGGCCGCTGTTAACGACCAAGCCGGAGGCGCGGTCGTTAACAGCGGCCAGCCACCACCCAAGGTCATTACCAAGCAGTGAAGACCGAGTCCTCGCACTGTTATTCCCATTAATAAATACCTTTTTAACGAAATAAACGGCTAAAATCGTCCATTTTGTAACTTTTCTTTCTCGGCGATACTTTCTTGTTTTGTTATCGACTTATATCGCCGTTAATACACCCCCACGTGATCACGTTTTGACCAATCAGAATCCACAAACTGTCCTAGGTATTTATTAATGCTGTATACCATACTCTGAAAATAGTGATATGAATACATTTATTTCTATTAAAGAAGAAAGAATATAATATGGAATGTTTGTCCATGTATTTCACACATTCCAAGAAGCCTGAAATCTCCCATGTGCCATGCACACAGTGGTGACCAAATTCATGCCACCCCCGTCTTCAATTGCATTTGTTTAATGTGTGGTCAGTCAGTGGCACATATTGCCACTGCTGATATTGACAAGGTGTGAGAACCTTAACATCGCCAAAAGTGACCCTATCAACATTGCACGTAAGCACAGCTGGTGGCTTCTCCAGTTTACTGCTCTCATTGGAGCACTTTAGGCAATGGCTTTACTCTCTACATCAGTTTGTGTGAGCCTCAAAATGCCATTACTGTGACATTGTAAGGTACGGGTTGCTTTTCTCAAGAAACATACTGATACATGTAATAGGAGGGTTGTCTAAGTTGGTCTCTTTGTCTTTGACAGTTACTGTGCCTCCTACAATGGTTACCAGTGTGGGAACTATTTAAAGGGTCGTCGGGTATTCATAGATGCAGATCTTTACAATCCCATCAATAAGCAGGAGCCCATGTTACGCGACATCATGAGTCAGATTGACTCAACGGTTAGGGAGGGCAGCTGCAGGAATGCCTTCAAGTCGCTGATGTGCCACAACATGTTGCCAGACTGTGAATCTTCAAAGCCACACCCTCTCCCCAAACCCATCTGCAGGTAGGCCATTTTTAGTGTTATTTGTTTTAATGCAAGTCACCCATCTCATGCCCCAAAGGCCACTCGAGGTGTGGGCTGCAGAAGGGATAGAAACCTGCCCCAATGCGCAGAAACAAGACATGGTGAGATATAAATGCAAGCACAGCTAAGAAGAGTGGGAAATAGGGGAAATATTTGGGGGAATTATTCCTTTGATGATACAAGCATGGAATTTGGCACACAGTATGTCATGATAAAGATTTGGCTAAACGGCCATTGCATGTGGCATACTCTGACTTTGTGCTAAATTACATGCTTGTATCAAAGACACAATCCCATCATAAACATGCTGTACTGTAACCCCCAGACCCATCAAACTCCAACTGCATGTTTCGTTTTATTCTGTTGGACTGCACTAGTTTATACTTTGACATGGGCTCAGGCATACCACCTTAATCAAGAGTCCAACAGTTCTTGTGTTACTTACCTGATGGTGTCGGGTTTTGTTAGAGTGAGGAAGAATCCTTGGGTTTATACCATCAGGCCTTGATCTTAACCGAGGCCATTGGAGTCATGCCCTGTCAAGTTGGCCAGCATGCCCTCCAGAAAAATTGCACTGTCACTACCAACTTGGCCAGTATGCTTTTGTATAATTTCTCTGATTTGGCCAGCAAAGGCCTGCCCCCATTTTTCTTAAGATCGAGGCCTGTACTATGCCATGACCAATGACTATTGGAGTGGCACGGATAAATTTTACGATTGATTAATTGATTGATTGATTGATTGATTGATTGATTGATTGTTAGATTCGCTTGAGGTAAATAAGAATTGTATCTCCTTGATATAGGGAGGACTGTGCAGTGGTACGTAGCGAGTTGTGCCACCAGGACTGGATGGATCTCAACAAGAGTAGAAACCAGTTCTTCCTGAAGCGCTTCAACCAAGCGCTTGGCCAATCGCAGTGCCGAGAGCTTCCTAGCAAAGAGGTATCCCCGGGGTCGTGTAGCGAGGCAAACCTCATAGGTAAGCCGTTTGATTTATGTCAATTGGGAATATTTCAGGCTGCAGTCTTTTTTTGAATGTTTTAATTTTATTGCTTTATTAAAGATTTGTTCAATTTCCTTTTATAACCTGTCTGTAAATTCCAGATTGCTGATTTTTTATTTAGGATTCCTTTGTTTCATTCCATTTATAAAAGGAATCATAATCAAATAAGTAGAATTTGAAACTTTGCGTTGTGGAGATACAATCTAGTGAGGTTTGTGCTAACACCATGTACATGAGTAGGGTTTGAAACTTTTGCATTGTGGAGATACATGTACAATCTAGTAAGGTTTGCAGTAACACCATTTACATGAGTAGGATTTGAAACTTTGCATGGTGGAGATACAATCTAGTAAGCTTTGTCATAACACCATGTACATAAAAATAGTTGTTTTGAGTTGTGAAAAAATACCATTGGTGTAGTAACTCAACCTTTCAATCAGTATGCTCTGATTCTTTCAATCAGTATGCTCTGATTGTCTTCAGGAGAAACCTTACCAGATCATAATCAAACAGTCAATCTGGAACAGATGTACATCCATAGGGTCTAATGTATAAAAAGATGTATCGTATTGATAATGTTTGGTTTATTCTTTAACATTCACAGATATGCCCAAAGACCTGATAACAAGTGAGTATGCATTATTAATTTGTTTTTCCCGAATCCATGCGCTAACAAATTTTACTCCATTTTTTTGAAGTTGTGTTCTTTTTTGGCACATGTCTTCAGAATGGTTCATAAAGAATTGGAGACTGAGCTGTACTTTTTAAAGGGTCGTAGTGCAATTTCATTGATTAGTTACGTTACATTGCTGCCCATATCCTCTACCCCTCCCCCCAAAGGAATCAGTCTGGTGTTCTGAATGGTATTCTTGACTTTTTTCAAATTCCTCATTCATAGTAACAAACTTCAACATCACATGTCCATACCTGCCATCCAGTTGCGATTTAAAAAAAAATGTATTGATTTTTAAGTTTTAAAACCCTAAAACATCGGAACAAACCAATTTCTGAGAACGGGTAGACCAAAAAACAACAACCCAAAACCCCGCTATTTTGGAGAAAAGAGGACGCTTTTACTTAAGGTTGCGTTGCCGTTTTGTCGCAACGATTTGAACGATAGAGTTATGGGAAAAGTCTAAGCAAGATGGGTTAAAAACAACCCCCCAAAAATGTTTACAGAAATTTCGCGAGGAATACATGCAACGATTTCTAGGTGTCATTAGATCGAGGAAGGGTAGCTATGTTTGTGCAAGGTCTGTCGTTGCAACTTGCAGATCGACTTAAGCAGGCCTTGATCTTAACCGAGGCCACCAAGGCCATTGGCCTCAAGCCCTGTTGAGTTGGCCAACATGCCCGCCAGAAAAATTGCACTGTCACTACTAGCTTGGCCAGCATGCCCTTGTACAGTTTCTCTGATTTGACCAGCAAAGGCCTGCCCCCTTTTTCTTAAGATCGAGGCCTGGCCTGACTTAAGGTGTTTCAATTTGTGACTTTCCAATGTTGACCAGGATGCATGTCCCAGATATCCTTCAAAAAAGAAGATTTTGGTTTTATGCAGTCGATGTATTATGAAATAACCGTGAATTCAACTGCCCCATTTTTGTTCTACAGTAAGTTTCAACCTTTGATGATATTTGTATTTATTTATTTTTCTCCCAGCGGAGTGCTATGAAAACCAGGGTCAGTTTTACCAGGGCAACATCAGTATGACTAAAACAGGACTGCAGTGTCAGCCATGGACTAACAGCGTACGTCAAACAAACTTTTCTTCTGTTGTCTCAAAAACCTTGCTTTCTATTTATGGCATGTTTACTGTTTTTGTATTTTGTGATCTTTATTGTAATAATCGACTCTTATATAAAATGCTCCAGATTGCACAGCAGTGCTTCTAAAACCAAACATAAACAAGTTAGAAAAATACTGTTTCAATTCAGTGTACTTCAGCCAAACTTGCAACGCTTAGAGTCTAGAATGCCCCACAGGTTTGAAAAATCCTGGTGAGAACACTGTAGGCAGAACAGGAATATTAATTAACTGCTTTTCAAAATGTAGGCCAAATTGCTACAAAGATCAAAGATTAAACACACAAAATCAATATACTTTATCCCAGATGCAAAAATTAAAGACAAAATCGATTTGAAAGCTGTTATTATTCTTGTGTTCCTTGTATATTTTTATGTGAACGTTTGACTGTGAATTGTTGAGAGGACTAAAATAAAGTTGATTGTAAAATAGAACCATTGTATAGAGTACTCGAATTGGAATAGGACGTAACAGTTTCCACAGCTTCACTAAATATACCAGCGTCAAATTCTGGAGGATGCAGTAACCAATCTAAAAGTAACGTTTGTAACATCGGTTTTCATTTTTCTTATATGTGTTTAGTATCCACAGAGTAGAAACATGTACCTCTCCGTGTTTCCTGAGCTTTCCAACAGCAGTAACTATTGCCGTAACCCAGGAGGCATGAGGCAGGAACCTGGGTGCTTTCCTGAGGGGACTTACCCCCAGTGGCAACCGTGTAGTGTCCCTAACTGTGGTGAGTATATCATGACATCACAAAGGGATCACTCTGTCCCCACACCCGCTAATCCATATGTTTGAGGAAACCAAAGTTGGTTTACTTTTTCAGTCGACATGGCAATTCACCTGATAACCCTGGGCTCAATTTGATAAATCTGTTAAGCACGTTAATCTGCACAGAAAAAAACTAGCTTAGCAGAAACAGGTTACCAGCCAAAATGTCATGTAATGTACATCACTTGTGACTGGTATCCCGCTTACTTTTTGCTTAGCAAGTTTATTTGTTAAGCAATGTTTTCTGCTTACAAGCTTTATGAAATTAAGCCTTATTAAGCAGGGAGTTTTACTGCCAAGCAAAACGTTTTGTGCATTCCAGCTTAATGGATTTTGGAACCATTTGTTTTTCATAATTTGCAGCTCATGTATTAGATGTAACTACTTCACTGCCGAAGAAGCCTACTACCAGTGCCCCTTTATATAAGAGTCTAACCTCACTTAAGAGTGTTACTAAGACGTCTTTGACCAATTCACCGATGGTAGTCAACCCCATCCCTAAGGAGCCCAGCAGCAGTAGAGATATTTACATCATCTGTGGAGTGAGTCTGGCTGCTGTGTGCTTTGGAATTATCATCGTGGTGTGCGCCATTTATCGCCGGCAGTACAACCGCTACTCCAGGTATAAATACCCTGGTGATTTTGACGTCAGCAAATTGCCAGAGAACCCCATGTATGGGAAAGACTTCAATAGGAGCTTCAATCCACATTTGAGACACTTGGAGTACCCTCGTAATAGCATCATTTATATTGTAGATATTGGAGAGGGGGCGTTCGGCCGGGTGTTTAAGGCCATCGCCCCCAGGCTGCTTCAAGATGAGGCATCGACAACGGTTGCCGTGAAGATGTTAAAAACAAACGCCGACCGTGACGTCCAAGAGTACTTCAACCGAGAAGCTGAAATCATCTCCAGATTCGATCATGCCAATGTGATTAAGCTTCTGGGAGTTTGCTTTGTAGGGAAGCCGTTGTGTCTACTGCTTGAATATATGGGGAAGGGAGACCTGCAGGAGTTCCTGCATTACCACAGCGACAAAGGTGGAGGGTCCGGATTGCCCGGACGGACACAACTCAATCTGGCGTTCCAGGTTGCCTGCGGTATGGTGTACCTTACGGAGAAGCGGTTCGTTCACAGAGACATCGCCACCAGGAACTGCCTTGTGGGAAACAACAACGAGGTGAAGATTTCAGACTTTGGACTCGCTCGCTATCTTGGTTCCAGTGACCATTTCCTTGGACACAAGGATGAGACAATACCAATTAGGTGGACTGCGCCTGAGGCGCTGTGGCACTATAAATTCACCACGTACTCTGACGTGTGGTCGTTCGGGGTACTACTGTGGGAAATCTTCAGCTTTGCCAAGCAGCCGTACGAGAACATGACCCACGAGGAGGTCTTCCTGAAGACATACCAGGGTCAGAGGCTGGAGTGTCCCGAGAACACGCCACGCTGTGTGTATGAACTCATCCAGATGTGTTGCAGTCAAGACTTGAGTGCCAGGCCGTCGTTCTACATGGTGCGGGACACACTGGAAGCCATGCAGGATGGGGAGCTGGTTTGCTGATGGTAGGAGAATTAGTACACTCAAACTAATTACTTAAATATATAAACATCTAATAATAATATACGACTTGTGAATGCTCTGGTTTACATGCCTTCGGCCGTTTTGAAGCCTCCTGTTGGAATCCCCACCTATGGTGGGTTTCAAAATGGCAGGTGGTGCCTAAGCCGTAGCCAAGTATTGGAAGAAGCCTTCTGAAGTACTCTAAGAATCATATCTTTGACTTCCCTTGTCTCGTACCTGAACTCGTAACCATGCAATGTCAATGAATATGCAATAAATGCACACACCAACTTGAATACAAATCTCTCAGCCTTAAAAAAAATACCATTTCTGTTACGATATGCAATAACAATCCAGGCTGTGTAAACACCTAGTTTGTAAATGCAGCTATCTTCATGTCAACAACCACAGTCTTTAAGTACCCCATAAAAGGAAGCAGGCAGCAATTGTTTAATGAAAATAAGCCATAAACCACTGTACATTGGAATGGTAGAATACTGACCACTACAGTGTCTTTTATCATTCATTTATTTGTTAGATGGAAATGTGACTGCCATTAAAAAAAAAGGCCATAATGTTTGGTTTGGAAGGTCAGAATTGCAAGCAATTTTATGATTTTTTTTTTGCAGCAAGTTTGAAGCTAAAAGTTTGTTCCTCGACTTCTTGTAGACCTATCTGAAGTTTAAATTAATCCAAACCCTGTGAAGTTTCACGTATGTATTTAAGATGCAAGGGGGGAAATCTTGATAGAAAATTAGTATCTTTTTTTTGGATTGTAAGTGTCATTGCTGGTACCAAACACCTCTACTCAGGATCCTTTCACTTTTGGTGAAATTTAAGAAAACAAGCTGATTTCCCACATTGCATTTTATTTGATACAGTTAGTGTACATGTACATGTACTGTACATGTTTACGGGCACTAGTTAGCAGTCCACTTCAACGTACCTGGAAAGTCATCTTTGAGAGAGTAAGGTCTGTTTCATTTTGCACAGGGCAAATCTTTTTTGTCTATATAGGAAAGTTATTGAAGTTGCACCTAAGCCAGGGCAACAGAGGCCGTGGCTTCGGTGTAATGCCTGGCCTGCTTCAAACACACACAGATTCAGTTGTCGAGCCATCATCAAAGATAACACAACTATTAGACTTGTACAAGTCACATCTGGTGGTGTTGGCCTGGAAAGGGGAATGGGGGAGCGTGGCATCTTTGAGAACAGGTTGTTCTCAATTAGAACACCATACTTTGTCTTACAACTTACAAAGTATTGCATTTATTAAACATCCTAATTTTACGGTCTCAGAAAATGTTGACACCCTATTGTACAAATTCTGGCCAAAATGCTGAAACCTGTCTTCTCTTACATTCCTCTAAAAGCAAGGCACAAGAAAGTCAAAACACAAGTACTTGTTTAGTCTCTTTCACAGGTTCCCAGGTAATAAAACCCCAGATCATTCCAGGGGAGTTTTTAACCTCGCCGTCACCCCATGTTTGTTTCACACTTATGCAATTTTTTCCATGCGAAAAAAATGAACAGTCGGTATATATGTACAAAGCCCCTGGGATTGCCTCAAGAAGGCGGTAAACCATTCTTTCCGGAAATGAATATCTACCAGGGTTAGCACTTCAAGTTCAACTAAATTTTCCTGAGAATTTTCCAGAAAATTGGTTCAGTGTGAAAGACACCTAAAATAGAAACAAATTGTTGCAGGTTGATTTCTCTGCAATACCTGGTTGACATCTGCAATACCTTTTTACATTGATGCAATTTAACCAGACCTGTTTAGTATAACTACATGTGATAGCATTTAAAAAAAAAAAAAAAAAAAAAAAAAAAAAGAGAAGGATTTTACAGGACTGTACATGTAGGGTAATTGGCCAGATGCTGTATGCAGTATTGTTATATTACGTAACATTCTCTTAGACACACACAGTACTAGTGTTATGTCCAATTGAACTGTCTGCTAGTGAAGTAGCCTGTCAGCCACAAAAGACAATAACAATTTTTATTGTTTTGAAAAGAGATTATAGCTTTTGATTATGGTACCAGTCACAGGTATTAAAGATATGCAGTTCAGAACTGCTGCTTCTTGTATGCTCAGTAATCTCTTTGAATCAAGATAAGGTACAGCGTTGGTTAACGAAACTGCAGCCACTGTTTTGCTGTATTTTCTTTCTTTTTTTAATCAGGATAGGGTAAATAGCATTTGTAATTTTTGGTTTGCCAACAAGGAAATGTGCTGGAGTTAGATCAATTGTTTTGTTTGTTTGGTTTTTCTTTCTTTTTTTCTTCCTTTTTTAAATAAAAAGTTACATTGAAAATTCCCCTTTCCTTCATTTATACTATATCTTTTCCTCTTTGTGAATGCAGTTCAGGAAGATGAAATTTAACGACACATACTATATTTACCCGAAAGCGAATACAAAGGGAATTCTGGTGATGCAACTTTTCAGCATTGTTTTACAGTTGTGACACAAAACGGTTCTCTTCACTTAATGCTATTTGCGTGAAGTTTGAATTGAATCACACTTCACTCATCTGTAATGCAATCATCAGCCATTTAGGATATTTGTTTTATATTTACTGATCATCAAAATCAGGAGTAGCTATAAATACCTTTAGACTGGTGCCATCACTTTCATCATGTTCCATGCATGCAATAGCAATCATACTCATAACATCCCTAAAAAGATACCAGACTGATTTTACATCCAACCTCAGTTTGGATGCATTGATTTGTATGGAATCAAAACAAGATGGCTACGCCAGTTTAAAGATGAAGAGTTGCGGAGTGCTGATCTTACTGTTACCAGACCAGCAAAAGAATAAGATAAGATCTGATTTATGGTTGTTAGATTTTTTCATTTATCTAAGTTGGGGTGGGTGTGTTGTCAACCTTGGATTTATGACCCAATAACAAAACAAAATATCATCCAAACATTAGTTTTGTTTTCCTAACCTGGAATTTGTTTTCCCAGTGTACAGTATTTTTTTAAATCTCTGTGTATCTTGATCTAAACAAGGCCTAATTTCATAGAGCTGCTTCGGCACAGAAAGTAACTAAGCACAACAAAGTGTTGCTTACCAGAATAAGATTACCAGCCAAGGTACCTTGTCACGTGTACCATCTTTGACTGGTATCCTGTTTATTTTTGCTTAGCAGAGGAATTTAAAGCAACATGTTCTGCTTAAGCAGCTTTATGAAATTTCACCAGTCTGCTGTCACCTTTTAACTTGACACCCCTTAATTTAATCGTGTTTTGTTTCCTTCAAGATAGTCAAGGATAACCCGAATGATTATGTTTCAGGAAACGCAAAACTGATATTACTATAATAGTTATGGTTTCTCTTTGTGGTGTTTCATTTCAAAAATCCAGGGCTCGTACTTATCAAAGTTGTCAAGCAGAAGAGGAAAAGAACTTCTTTATTTATTTATTTGATGAGCAAAATACAGCAGGGGACCAGTCAGAAGCAGTGTGCATTTCAATGTGTTTTGGCTGGTCACGCGGTTCTGCTGAGCAAGATTTTTTTTCTACACTTAGCAAATTTGTAAACTTTTGTGAGAGCGTTAAACAGTCCCAGTTGAAGGATGTTTTGTTGACTTTACTCTCATTTTATATACATCATTTATATATATATTTTTTTGCCAAATAATATTTTAAAAACATTTAAAGTTTTGTATATATTGTATTGTATTGTATAAATAAGAGGCACTAATTTCTTTTCTTTTTGTATTTTGATTTGCTCAAGTCTTCCGCTTCGAAATGAAAAACGAAAAGTAGACTTGTAATTAAAGCTACCTGTAATTCATTATCATGGATGTAAAAGCAATGTATTGGGGCTGCTGTTAACAAAGTGTTCATGTCCCACCCCATCCCCTCACCCCCCCCCCCCCCCCCCCCCAAGCGGAAAAAAAATCCTTCCCCTGCAAAACAAACAAGGTTGGGAAATGTTAGCTTCACTTCTCACACACACACAGCAAAGTGACTTTCATCAGAAAATCACTGCTGTTTTGATTTGGACAAGTTGTTTATTTGAGGGGGTTTGTTTTCTTTAGAACTGTAAGCTGGAAAACAACCCCCCCTCTTGAGCTGGGTGGGACTGTCTGCTGAACCACTAGACATGCCACCAATGTCTTCCAGTCCTCTTGGGGGTATCATCAACCGATATAAACAAACCACTTCAGGAATACTTGACTTACAGCCTAGGTAGATGCTTGACATCTTAAGTCTAATTGACATCTCTTGGTTCTGTCTTTAACCCCACTACCTGTACATAGCTAAGTAAACTGCCTAGTACACTTTATAGAGGTTTTTTAAATATATTTTCTAAGGCATTAACATAGCTCCCCAAAAAAAGAAAAGGATGAAGTCGGCTGACATGGTTGCATGCATTTCTATAGCGGGTGCAAAATGTGATATGACCTCATGCTTTGTGATTTAACCAATCACATCTGCGAGATACGACCTCATTGACTAGCTGGGTTACGACCTTGTGGCACACTGACTCATGAGACAGACCTTTATCATGCTGCTGGATGTAGCCATTTTGTTTCTTCCTCTCGTATTCAAAATGAGTGTCACCAAATCGAGGCTGATGGGACAAAATGATCGGAGGTGGATTTCACAAAACTAGTCCTAACCTAAGACTAGTCCGAACTTGTTGCACGGCCTATAAGTTTTGACTAGTTACTCGTCCTACTTCGAGATAAAACTAGTCCTAGCACTTGGTGAAATCCACACCAGGCCTCATTTTGTACAGCTGAATAATCAACATTCACGACTGATCTTGCATGCAACGAACACTGTAAAGGTCTTTAATTATTTCTTATGCAATGGGCTTGTTGATTTTGTAAGTTGAATATTTGATCTCGTCTAATAAGTCCCTTTTACGAAACACGGCTTGGGCTCTTGCTTGGTCTTCGTCTGTCTGTATGAATCCCTGTATCAAAAAACGCACGTTTTCTAAATACCTGCCGAAGCCGAAGCCGAAAGCCAAATACTCGCTTTCGAAAAGGTCTTTGTTCCATGTGAATAACATGTTTTGTGTTACCTATTGTGTTTGTTTCAATGGAAAATACATTTCTATGAGTAAGTTATTTATGAATCCTTTGCAAATTTATGCAAAAATACGTAAAGTTTATTCAAAATGGAGCGATATGACGTGATGTACAGGCTTTAGGTCTTGTGACATTGTATTGTCTGCCCTGTGTTCAAGTGTTTACCGAATTATAAACATTGATATAAAATTGTTATTTAAATATTTTGTTTCCGCAAAGAATGCTGTAACCTAAGGTCCTAACCCAATCCTTTACACAAATATTCATATTGACTTTGGTAGACCTTGCAGTGGCCAAATTTTCATATCCTGTTGTAAGAATTTACAGTAATTCATAAAAGTGTCCATGTCCCTCAAAGGTGCTAAATTATTCTCGGGCCTAGTTTCATAGAGCTGCTTAACCACAAAAAGGAGCTAAGCACAACAAAGTTATGCTTACCAAAATAAGGTTACCAGCCAAAATACAATGGCACATGTACCCTCTGTGACTGGGGTCCTCATTTTGGCTCAGCTGAAAATTGTAAAGCGGTATATTGTCTACCCAAGCATCAGCTCTGTGAAATTGGGCTCAGATCTTGGGTTTGGTGGAAGCATGTGATTAAAATTGAAGAAAGGCAAGACGATTAAAATGTCAACTTCGTGAAGGGAAATGTTTTTTGTTTTTTCTAAAGACAAAAGAATGCAGTCGAAACTAAAACATATTCTATGCCCACATCACTCGGATCACTTTCGTTGTGTGGTGCCTAGCATCTGGACAAATCAGCTGCGGCGAATTGCAAAATATTTTTGTTTAATCTAAACGGACTAACAGGCATGTTTTTGTTATGTTGGTAAATCTCTTGTACAAATAGTTTCGATTGCTTATTTGAGATGAAACAATAACTGCAAACTGAAAGTTTTGAAAACCATGTGAGACCAATTGGGGGCGGGGTGTGGAAGGGAGGTTATGTCAGCGTTCCCACTCGATCACTGAAAGCGGTCCACTCGATTTTATTTGATTATTTATTTTTTTAAATTGTTTATTTGTTTGTTTGTTTGTTGTGTTTTTCCCCCTCCCACCTAGTTACAACCGATGATGCCCGGTGTAAGCCGTGAAACTTTATCAATTTGTTTTGATGGTATGGTTTAGTCACATTTTAACAACAAGTGAAGGGGGCATCAACCCTGGGCCCAGTTAGCCTGTTAGCACAAAAACAAAAAGGAATCTTGCTCAACAGAAACAACTTAACAGCCGAAATACCGTTCAAATAAGTTTACATGGTTGTGACTGGTGCCCCACTCATTGGAATAAGTTTAATAGCAGCCAAAATACCATTTCACATGTACCATTTGTGACTGGTATCCTGTTTATCTTTTGCATAGCAGAAAATTGTTAAGCAATGTTATGTGCTTTTACGAAATTGGGTCCTTTCGATGTGTAATTAAGAACAAGTTCTTTTCCACAGGTATGAGTATTTTTGACTCGACAACGAAACAAACTTTGCCCTCTCGATTACTGTTCTAAAGAAGAATCTAAAACACAATTTTATTTCGGTCCAGGTCACACCAAACGAAACACTGGTCTTGCTTTATTGTGTTTGTACGAGGAAGAAACACGAACTCGCCGACTTCAGGTTGTGGTTTGTTTTGACAAACAAATCTTCGTGTATAGTATTTACGTTAAAAGTGTTTACTAAAACGGAACACTACATTTTTTATTTGAATTTATGCAATAAAATTTGCACCAGGTTATCTGTGAGACAGGTTGAAATTCTTAGGGTTTTGATATTTATGTATATTTTTCTTTCATTATATATAATATATATAAGAATACATACAGAAAATTAAATTACCGTTTCTTGTATAAATTCATGTAATTTGGATTAATTATTATTGACCAATGCTAATGATCTTCGTATTTTGTAATTAATGTAAATTTTGTACATTTTATACTGCTTAAACTATACAAAATCGCGTAAAATAAAGCTGTGGAAGAAAGTTTGTAAAAGCCTAAATTGCTGTGTTCCATTGGATTTGCTTGGTCGCCTTGCTGCGGGAATAAATGTTTCAAGTTTTTATTTTTTTTCTTGAAGAGTGTTGTATCTGGGAGTTACAGCATCCGGTATATTGTGGGAGGCGGGCAAGGCGTCGGCCAGGGGGCTTCATCCCTCCCCACCGGTGGCGATTTTTCCCCCAAGAGCCGATGGTTACTTAACTGGTCCAAAACCTTGTCCGTCATTTGTTTTCTTTTTATCACCTTATTTTTTCTTCTGAGGCTTTTTGGCAAGTTTTCTATTTAAACTTGATTGTATATGGTTTGTATTGTTTTTCTTCACATTTCTGGTTTCCGGGGATTTTTTATTTTAATGGAAAAAGGGTCCGAGAACCTGTTTTGCGATTTCGTTTGGGGAAAGTACGTGGTTTTCTGAAGAATGAATCAGCATTAACTCACTGGACGACTTTGTGATAATTCATCAAATTCTGCTGTCAACGGTTTCAGTGAAAACAGCGAAAAGCAGTTCATAGTTTTGACTTTAATGTCGTCACCGTTTTCACGAAGTGGCTGGTATGTCAGGCGTTACAAGAACGTCTTGAGATGTTGGCATTCTAAAAGGTGCTAAATTCAAAACTAAAAATGCTGCAGTATTAAAACTTTCTTATGTGGTTTAAATGCTTTAACGAGTTTTCTTAAGAGTTAGATCTTATCAATAATATAGTATACAAAATCACCAAAACGTTGATTAAGTAACAGTTTTTAGTCAAACATGCCCGTCTCTTTGTGAAAACGCAAATACGACTTGACCTACATGCCCGTCCATTTTTATACAACGGTATTTTTCACATGTTTCGGGGATGCCTGTCGCTTCGTGGAAACGCAAAATGGAATTACTAAAATGAATGCTCACTTACCAATTAATGTAATTTAAACATTCAGCATAATTTTGATGAAACAGCAATTTGAGATGGCTTACAATCATGTTTAGAGGCAATAAGTAAAAACATGTAGAAAACGTGATTTATTACATGCCCGTCTTTTTCGTGAGAACGGAGCACATCCCTTACTTTATTTCGGTTGTGGCGATCGGAAAGTAACGGAGTGATTATTGACCCAATTCACATGACGTCATCATCACAATAATCTTGGTTGCACCATTTTGGTGGTCAATGTATAGACTTTATGCATTGACGTTATCACGCCGCCATCTTAGAGGTAAATCGACGATGAAACAATGGAAACGCAGAGATTTGTACGTGCGGCGCGCAGAATTGGCCAATGACCAACCTCATTTTGACCTCTAGGCGAGGGCGCCCTACTCAGCTGACGTCATGTGCATAAGGTCTATTACTGCGTTGTTCAGAGAAGTGCGCATTTTAGGTGACGCGGCGTTTACACGTAAACCTATTGACCACCAAAATGGTGAGTGTGGCACAGTCGGCGCGTGTGACGTGCATGCAAGGGGTCAATATACTTTTCTTTTGCAACGTCACAGTTTAAGTTTTTGCCAACCAAGATGGAGAAACTGCGGAGAGCCATCAATGCAAAGCAAAACCAGATAATCACACGCAGTTTGCAAAAATGTTACACAAACATTCAAAAGTTGTTTAAAAATTTGTTGGAAACCAACCAACCAATAATGGGATGTATTTTTCTTTATATAGAAAGATTGCTTAATTGTTGAATTTGGTCACAACGTCTGTCAACAAGAATATTGAATGTTTTGCTACATTTGGCCGTCCAAGCCAACCAGCGCGGTTTGTTTATCAACAATGGAAAGGTCTGTTTTTGGATCTTTCAACGCCATTATTTCAGTTCGAAATCTTTCTCTGGAGGGCTGCTACGGGTATGGGCTTCAAGATACTAAACTGAAATATTCCATGTTCTTTTTTTCCCTTCTTTTTTTAAACATAATTACCAATCAGGTGCTATACACACGTCTTCATGGTCTCCGCTGAAAGGACACATTGCCTTTAAATCTCTAAAAATCTTGTATATCATGCCCGATATGTGGTAGAGGGCGGCCCCGCCCCCAAAATGTTTCCATTCCCCCTAAAATCCTCAAAAGAATTCCAGAGATTTCCAGAACACAATGAAGACACAATAAGAGGGGGTCACCCTGCCACATATCGAGCACCAACTAAAATGTTGCCGTTTGGAAATGTTCTTATCCTTAAGAGTTGTCCATGCCAAATAAAACACATTTGTGTTGCAATTAGTGAGTATTGATTCCAAAACATACATTTGCTTCAGGAAAAACAACCCAGGAACTACATTCTACATAGAAACATATATACGGTCCACCATTTCATAGAGCCAATATTTGGTTCTAATATAGCGGATCGTGTTCTGTCATTAAAAATTAAATTTAAAGGACATTATGTGAATGATTATATTCCACTGTTAAAAAATAAAATAGACATCAAACCACAATAATTTTATACGCTTTGTTATAGCCCAAAAGCGCCCTGTTCTCAAGAACCCGTCATTTTTAAAGGGGCACACCGGCTTCGTTGGGCTATTTGGGCTACAAAATAGGCTAACATATGACTTAAAAGGTCTTCCAGGAATGGAGAAGAATGATTCCTAAAAGAAACCATCAAATTTTGCCGTTTTCGAGCACTTTTCATAAAACGATTTATCCGAACCAAAAAAGTGGTTCGGATAAATCACGTGATCTTCGGAGTTAGTTTTACTTCCAGCCGTATAAAAGTAAATTACTGAACCAAATTTAAATCTTTATTTTTACAATTATTTATGAGTATTTGACAAAAAAGACTGTGTATTCAGATTATTGATACAATTTGTAAATAATGATGAAAAATCGAACGTAATGTTCGCATTCAGAGAGTCCGTGCAACCGAACCGTGTTTTACGGCGCACCAGCGTGGGAGCTAGAGGAACGTAAACCTTGGGGCATATTCCGTACAGCCGGTGCCGTGTCTCGTGGGGCCAGAGAGACAAACCCCGGGGCATGAACTCCCCAGCTTGCCGGTCTAGCCGTAAGCTTAGGAGCTTGTCGGAGGGGTAGGGTGCCAGACTAACAATTACGTTTTTTACGACTGTTTTAGTCTGTACCCCTAGATATTATCCCCCAACTATTGTAACGTGTTGCCTGCGTTACACACACGCGGGACGACGACGGGGAATGTTTATCCATGGAGGTAGAAATTAGACTAATTTCTACCTCCATAGTTTATCCAATACAGCTGATCTATCTACTTCTATGATAACTGCATAATGTCCACCCCCCCCCCCCCCAATCGCCGCAACAACAAAAAACCGGTGGCGGTGGCTGCGGCCGGCCAGTGAAGTCATCGCCCGAAAAACGGGAGAATGTCATCGCTAAAGCTGCCAGGAGAAAGGCAATCGGTTTGCAGCGAAGGCGGGAGGCTCGCTTGGCACATGCTGGCTTTCCCTTTGGATTTATCGTGGTTTTTTCTTTACTTTTTACTTTTCGTTGGACCGCCTTCTGGTTTTTCCTTGCGATGTTTTTTTGTACCAATCATTGGATGTCGAAGAAACGTTCTCCATTGCAAGTAACTTCGTCCAGTTCGTCGTACACAGAATACAAACTGTCCGTTTATGTCTGTTTTTTATTTACGCGTTAATTTGAAAATTGTACAAGAGGCAGAATCACTGACATTTGAGGGGGGGGGGGGGGGGGGGGCTGGAAGAGCATAATAGGGCGTGCTATGTCTGAATAATCAGACGTATACAGCTGCACCACGACGACGATTATGTATTTTTGATTTACACGTGAATTTGTGCTGGATGGATATGAAGTCTGGATCCCCATGCCTCGCTATTGTAATAATTCATACTAAAACAGAGCACCAGTCTACTTACAACATTGCGCAACATTGTCACGTAAACTTGACAGTTGCAACGGCTGGAAAAGCGTATAAGCTGACCTTTGACCGTGTTTTGTTTTTTACACATTTTTCGTTAATTACGTGATATTTTGATGATTTTTTTTAACAACAACCATTTAAATATTATTGTATGTTATTCCACACCACTAAATTAGGTAAACAGTAAGCCGGTGTGTCCCTTTAACACCGCATCAAAAGCAACCCGTGGTCCCCAGAGCATTCCTTAAAGTCTTGTCTGGTTTTAGCTCCTCGATTCATGGTTTTATTTGTCAAATCATGGTCAAATCAATAATATGTGTTTTACGAATATATGCCGAGACATTATACATGTAGTTACATAAAAACCTAACGTACCTTTACAGACAAACAGTCGCGTTATCAAGTTTATGTTCGCTAAACAATCATTCTTATCAAGATAAAAGTTACCCATTGTGTGTATCATTCTGCTAATGTTACGATAGGCTGATCTTGTGTAACCTTTGCGCATACACAATGAAAGGTGGAAGAGACGCACTTTGGTCGCCATTCGTTTTATCGAAGCAGGAAATAAAAGTCAAATTAGTTGCTGCGTTGCGCATGAGAGGTTTACGGGCTTTCGTTTCTACCTCCCATGGCTACACATTTTCAGGAGACACTTCCTTAATCAAAATAAAATATACTGTAAACGACATTACTTTGGCCTGTTTGTATCATTGGAACTTATTTCAGTCTTTAGAACTCCCAGCATAGCGTCAATAAGGTGAGTGTTTTCGGTTTTAAGCGTTTAGACCGAGTGTTTTTTGATCATCTGCAAATGCTTCTGATAAATTCACAACAATATTGTTGGTATAAACTTGTTGCATATTTCGTTAAAACTACTTTTCAAGTGGTGGTTACGGGGGCGGGGTGTACTGTTCCCTTCTATTTCCAATAAAAACGCATCGCTGTTTATTTTGTTTATTTAAACATTATTATTTTTTGAAGAGCTAAGCCTAAAAGCGCCAGCTCAACATTGGTAAACTGACTGTAAATGCTTTCATTCTTTGCACAAGTCAAGATATTTGTAATAAAACCAACCTGTGAAAATTTCAGCTCATTTCGTTGTTTCATTTGCGGGAAACTGTAAAACACATTCAGCATTTTTTTTACGCATTCCTATAGGCAGAGTTTTCATCTCACAAAGACAAAAACAAATTTTGGATCCTATGTAATTTATTACTTTAAAACGATAACACTTCAGGCAGAAATATTTAAAGGAAAGTTGTCCACCATCATTATCTTTATACCATGTAAGTTATATGTAAATCTGTGAACATTTATGTTTTTCTTTCTAACCAATGTTGAGCTGGGACTAAGTCATTTCATATCTTGTTTTTGAATATCTTCTGAATATTGTGACACGACATCCAACAATATGTAAATAGTGTTGTGTTTTACCCATACACCGACGTGTACATGTACATTCCCGAGTCCTGTGGAAAAAAAATCAACAGCCATTAATTTTACTCAAAGGCCGAAAATTCGAACCAACGACCTTTGCCATTCTATCCTTTTTTTTCACAGGAGTTGGGCTTGGGCTGAGTACACAGTCTATGATTGAACACACATTGGTATAATTTATGGGTAAAACGTATTATTTTCCTATCCCCAAATCTACTAAAACATATTCAAAATCTACTAAAACCTGTGAAAAAATTCATTACCTAAAAATGTATAGAAAAAAAGAACGGGATTGGTAGACCTATTATCGAGAAAAACATGATATTAGTTTCAATCTTGAACCACTGATTATTAAATCAGCGTGAGAACCAATCTTCCCGCAAAATAGGTCTGTCAAAGACCAGGAAATGGCATTATGAAAGCCTGTACAATCAATGCGCTGTTTGCGTTTAGATTAAAGCAATTGAAATACCGGTAAATTAGCACAAAATGTACGTGCATGAAATTCACTGACAAAGCATTATATCGTGTTTCGTTGCTTTCACTGAAACATGAACCTGACCAATTTGATGGCAATATTAAAAATACTTTTCACGAGATTTGTGTGTGGTTTGTTTGATTATAATACCGGAGTCTCGTATGGCGCACGTATATCCACCACTATTTAGGTACTCAATGTGCTTATTATTATTTTTTGAAGACAGATTTTTGAAGATTTTGAATTATGAGACACATGTTGCACCTTATAAGGGTTTGTGAGGTCGTAGCAGAGTGGTCTTGTGCGCTGGACTCATTTTCTGTATTTTACAAAATGTGGGTTCGAATCTATGGCCTGGTCAGTCGAGACACTTGTGTCCTTGAGGAAGGCACCTTATCATAATTGCCTCTCTCCACCCAGGAGTAAAAATGGGTTCCGTAGAGAGCTGGGGGAGTAATCTGCGATGGACTGGCAACCTGTGCAGGGGGAATAGAAATATTCTCAGTCGTTTAAGTGTCTTGCTTAAGGAACCAAGACAAGATCGGGACTCAATCCCACACTCTGCTGATGATCATAAACATCAGAGAGCTGAGTCCAGTGCGCTCGACCACTCAGTCTTGACCACAACATTATCGAATTTTATTATGTTTACTTTTCAAAACTTAACGGCCCTATTTCATCGAGCTGCTGAAGCAGACAATTTAGCATTCAAATTTTCTGCTGAGCAAAAAATGAGCAGGATACCAGTCAAAGATTGTACAAACATGAACATTCCTGAATGGCAACCTTATTCTGTTAAGCATAATTTTTTTTTCTTCGCTACTTTTTGAAGAAGCAGCTCTATGAAATTGGGCAAAGTATTTTTTCCGATGATTGCCAATCCCAGTTTTCACTATAGGGCCAGGGCCTACGCCTACCTTGAAAAAAATACTTGAAGTAAAGCCGATAGCACGCCAGTAATTCCGATTTGCAGTTTATAGTTGTATATAGGATATACTGACTCACCGGTATTATTGCCTGTTAGCTTAAAAAAAAAAAAAAAAAAAACACGATACAAAGTGTAAAAAACTGTTAGCAATACTGCCCATGAATAAAGCCGCTTTCGCACCGGACGTTTGGTCTTTGTGTAACATAACCACTCCCCAGAAGAAGAAAAAAGAAGTCCCGTGCGAGCAGCCGGGGAAAGTTTCCTCCTCTCATTTACCCGAGCCGCGTAATAAGCGCAGAATTCCGTGAAAACAGCGTCATGAAACGGATGAAGTCTGGGTCCAATTTCACAGCTGATTTTAATAAGCAGAAAATCATGTCCCATTAAAATTTTCTGCTAAGCAAAATTAAGCAGAAAACCTGTAAAAGACGGGACATGAATAGTAACCTTACTACTGGTACGCAAAATTGTGACTGTAATCCACGCCTACTTCTTTGAGTTTGTCTTGGAGGATTTATGCAAGAATTTTTTAATAATTGGACTTGGCTTTTACATACGTTCTTCAATGACTAACTTCTTCCCAGAATTAAAAGTTTCTGTCATAAAATTGCTTTGAACGTTGGAATGGATAATTTGTGATAAAACTACACAACGTACCGGTATGCCAGCTTTGGTTTCGGTGTGGATTGAGATTTTGTTCCCTTGGAAATTATGTCCCCATTATACAGCGAATTGGGTAAAAGTTTTGTCTGACAGCGCTCTCTTTTGTTGTAACTTCGTCTGCCCATGTTTATAGACTGGTTCCCGGTCCCTACGTCGTTCTCTTTTGACTGTATAGTGACTGGTAGTTACTACCGATATGGCGCTTTTGATAGGCCCTCGATTGCGCAGGCGCAGTAATAATTTTGTAGTTTTAGAATTGACGTTGGCTATGCTCGTGACGTGTGCATGTTGCTGTTTGACATTAACACACGTGCGTATCGTAACTCTTCACCCGGACATAGTGGACCAACATGAAAATTCAAGCTCACTTTAGAAGAACATCTTAAAGGTACACACCAGCTTACTGTTTACCTAATTTAGTGATGTGGAATAACAGACAATAATATTTAAATGGTTGTTCTTGAAAAAAAATCATCAAAATATCACGTAATTAACGAAAAATGTGAAAAAAACAAAACACGGTCAAAGGTCAGCTTATACGCTTTTCCAGCCGTTGCAACTGTCAAGTTTACGTGCCAATGTTGCGCAATGTTGTAAGTAGACTGGTGCTCTGTTTATGTATGAATTATTACAATGACGAGGCATGAGGATCCAGACTTCATATCCATCCTGCACAAATTCACGTGTAAAAAAAAACAGACATAAACAGTGTATTCTGTGTACGACGAAATGGACGAACTTACTTGCAATGGAGAACGTTTCTTCATTATATCGCAAGTAGGCCCTACGTTGTAAAAAATTACTTGGACGAATGCCAGTTGGGTCCAGGACTGATCTGTGTTGTCAGGTCGTGTTCAAAATGTGGAAAGGGAGAGAATACGCTTGGCATAATGTGGACATCACAGACATGATGGACCATAAATATTGTCAAAATGTGAGTCTTCATGAATTAAAATAAACGCAGGCATATTCACAATACAGTTCTATGACACAAACCTGTCCATCAAAATTATGGCAAAGACCACATCCTTAATGCTCATCGTGACCAGCCTGCTGCAGTCTCAAAACCAATGGTAGTGTCCCTAATCTTGGACCATCTTTTCACATTGGCTTGGCCAATAACAGTCATGTGCCAAGCGAGCCTCCCGCTTTCGCTGCAAATAGGCAGTTCCAACAACCGATATTTTACGTGTACCAACACACACACACACACGCCCCGAAAAGAAAAGAACAAAACATATTAAATCATAACTCAAGATTCGTAAATTTCACAACTATGACACTTCACAGGAGGCATAAGTATTCTCTCGTCTTACTTACAATCCAAAAAAGGTCTTACTTACAATCCAAAAAAGGTCTTACTTACAATCCAAAAAATAGGAAAATCAGACAAATAATTTTGGAGATATTGTGAAAAATAAAGAGCGATGACGGATGACACATGAACTTTCTCGCGTGTGGAGTCTATTCGTTTATGCATGACGTCACCCATCAACCCGCGTGGACGACAGATTTCGGAAATGTTCGGAATCCAACCGAAGGAACCCGAAGGCGGTTTTTGGCGTGGGGATTGCGCCTGTTTACACAAAATGAGATAATGATTACATCATCGTGTAGCTGAAAATTTTCCGCACATGGTACGCCTACATGCATAATTCTTGACGTGGGAACTTTTTTTTAACGACGTTTTCTGTTTTTTGAATCAAAATTTCATCCTCAATTAACTTTCAAAATTTAATGCGTGTTTGTCAGCGTTAATGCTCATACTTTAAAGTATAACTTGTGAAAATTTGGTGTAATACTATAAAGGATTCTTTAATCCCCAAGGGTTTTTGTGCAACCATGTCATGCGCTGTTTTTCATGCTGCGTCACGAATGGACTTCGTAGAACTTCGTATTTATTTTAATATACACGCCGGTCGGTAGAGGACGCACTCACAAAATGAGTGCGCCCTCTTTCGCCATAGGCTGTGTATTAAACTTGGCCGTGGCCGAAATAAAGAAAAACATAAGAAAATGAGCTTGAACTCTGGTACAATTTTTGTACGACCCTTCCTCATAAAAAACGATGTATCTCTGCAACCAAACATCCGATCTTCGAAATTTAAATTGCATCATTCTTCTCAGAGTGTATGTGTTCAGCCTACAACCTTTTAAGAGGTAAAACCAGTTGAATTAATTTTCACCGGAACAGCAGTGCAAACGGATTGCCAATCCTGGCAGCTTTAGCGAAGGCATTCTCCCGTTTTCGGGCGATGACTTCACTGGCCGGCCGCGGCCACCGCCACCGGTTTTTTGTTGTGGCGATTGGGGGAGTGGACATTATGCAGCTATCATAGAAGTAGATAGATCAGCTGTATGGGATAAACAGTCCCCATCGTCGCCGCTGGTGTGCGTAGCGCAGGCAACACGTTACAATAGTTAGGGGATAATAGCTAGGGGTACAGACTAAAACCCTCGTAAAAAAGACGTAGTTGTTGGTCTGGCTCCCTACCCCTCCGACAAGCTCCCACGCTTACGGCTAGACCGACCGGCAAGCTGGGGAGTTCATGCCCGGGGTTTGTCTCTCTGGCCCCACGAGACATGGCACCGGCTGTACGGGATATGCGCCAAGGTTTACGTTCCGCTAGCTCCCACGCTGGTGCGCTTCGGTTGCACGGACTCTCTGAATGCGAATGTTACGATTTTTCATCATTATTTACAAATTGTATCAATAATCTGAATACATAGGTCTTTTTTGTCAAATACTCATGAATAATTGTAAAAAAAAGATTTAAATTTGGTTCAGTAATTTACTTTTATACGGCTGGAAATAAAACTAACTCCGAAGATCACGTGATTTATCCGAACCACTTTTTTGGTTCGGATAAATCGTTTTTTGAAAAATGCTCAAAAATGGCAAAATTTGATGGTTTCTTTTAGGAACCATTCTTCTCCATTCCTGAAAGACCTTTGAAGTCATATGTTAGCCTATTTTGTAGCCCAAATAGCCCAACGAAGCCGGTGTGCACCTTTAATGGGTATCATAATTTTAAAAACATAGCATACCTGTCTTATACATTTCTGCGCCCCATAATAGTTATCTATGGCGCATAAAGACTAAACTAATGGTTCTGTTTTTCTTTTCTTTTTTTATTTTTGTTATTTTATTGCCATACCGGTACGTTAACGCTTATTATTTCAGAGAAGTTGAGATTGAGAGACAGCTCTACTCTCTCTCGATTATTATATTTTTGTGTGCTTTATACATTTTCGAAATTACATAGGAATTAGGAACCCAAGTGCTGTATATCACTTTCGTTCCTGGAAACAAAAAGAGATGAGCGGGTTGCTGCACGATGTCCGGCCGAGGCACGGATGCCTCCCTACTGGCGCACGGTCAGCAATTCTCGGTCTGCTTCTTCTCGGTGTACTGTCCACAATCTCGGGTAAGAAGATGAAAACATACTTTTGGTCATATTATATGCTCGAAAAAAAAATCCCCAAAAAGTATAACCCGGGGAGTTTTCTAACCTTTTTATAAAAGGGAATGAAAACAAAGGGAGCCAACCGGTCGGAGCTTCGCCCCCTCCCGTGCCCCCAAAATCAGATCGAACAAAAAATGCACAAATGAATGATTTGGTACACTAAAGCCCCCCCTACAAACACACTCATTTGTATATGGTGTAGACCGAGGACATCCCTTTGTTCTCCTATTGTTTGGACTTAGTTTTTTTTTAACGACGTTCCCGTTGGTTTTGTACACGAAACATACCGAGGGCAGTCCCCGGTATGTCATTTCCCCGGATCACTTTTGTTAAAGTCCTCGGTTTGAATGCGAAGTACACACACACACACACACACACATACGCCCACACCCATCCACACACCCATGATGTCGTTGTCCCTGCAGTCTCCTCATGCCCACCCCAAATGAAAATATTTATACCTGCGCCACTGACATTCACCCTTTATAGACGCATCCAAGACTCACCCTCCCTCGACTAATTCACACGTAGTTGGGTGTTATGCTTTGAATTGTCTGTATCAGCGCTTTATTTTGAATATTATTGGATATTAATGATTGTTACTTTGTCAGAAGCCGTACAAGATTTCACATGTTACAACCAGAAGCTGTACATAACGATTGGAGCCAAAAATACCATCGGTGGCTTCAAGAGCGGCAGTGAAAGGGGGGCAACAGCGTCATTAGAACGGGCGCTCGATACCGGTGGCGGCACTGATTTGCCGAGCGGCGATGGGCCAAGAGCTCATTCTGACCCGGATGTTGCAGCCACGGTTTTGGCCATGTACTCTGGACAGATCAGCCGATTCGGCGCGTACACCTGTAAATTTACCCCCACTGATGGTCAACCCGAGGTTGAGATAACGACTCTCATTATGGCTGATGATGGTGAGAAATCAGTATTTTGGTCAATTTGGATGTTGCTGGCATTTACCATCGGAGTTAATAAATGCACGATAACTATACGTCAAAGCCCCACCCTTATGTATTTAAAAAGAGCCATAGAGCACCAAATGGAATGGGCCCTGGATCCCTCCTCCCATGGAACGCTTCGCGTTTCTCCAAAGGTTTCACCTACTGAATGTTTTTCCCCTTCTTTTTTTCAAGAGAAAACAATGAGCAAGAAGAGAAACACATCGTTCAATCGTCTTCTGCTCAAAAGATAATTACAGATAGACTCAGAACGCATTGGAGACCAAATTATACGTGCCCTTGAGCACGCCCCTGAGCCCCCACCCTGTGGTTGGCTTCGAGATACTGCACACTCACGCGCCCCCAACCCCCATGTGCCCTGATTTACCTTTTTTCTTCATTTTAGTAACAGTCTTTTAGGAGATATACTGAAAAAATGCAAAACTCCTTCTGCTGAAAATAAACTCAGATCCAAAGATTCAGAATACACCTGCAGAAAGCATTGTCTTGTACAGGTACAACGGCGTAGCCAAAGAGGGAGGCACATATTACCAGTGCCCCCATAAAAATGTAGATGCATGTAATTCAGTTAAAACCATGGTACCTGGACCCCCACCCTACCTGAAAAGCAATGCCCCCGTGCCCCCCCCCCCCCCCCCCAAGTGAAAAAAACCCTGGCTACGTCGCTGGTCTAGTATTGCAGGGCCCGGTCCTCACGCTGTTACAGCTTCGTGCCACAGCACGCTCGCATTGTTTGTGTATCTGAAATCAGAGTCCGCCTTGAGCAAGTCGTATGGTTGATATGGGATATAAAGTAATGTTGGGCGCACTCGGTCAATCTGTGCGATCGGTCGATCTGCGCATTCGGTCGATCGTTGCACAATCGGCCGATCATGATGCTTTATCGAGTTTTCGACAAAAAGATAACATCTCGAGCCACCCGACCCCCTTGGTGGTCAAACCTTCTATAATTTGTGTGTGGTTTCAAAACCCCCTGATTTTTTCGTCTCCCGGATCACTAGCGTAGATTCGTCTTGAAAAGTGGGGGATGGCTTTTGAAACTTGAGAGCTCATTTTACATTGTGAGATAAATGCTCTTTGGTGCATTCCTAAGCTTTTCTGTTGTGTTATCGTATGAGGCAAAGTAGTTGGAACTGTTAGTATTTTTGCTCCCTCCGTTTGTTCTCTTTTTTTTATTTTAAGTTTTTTGTTAAGAAATAAAGAAAGAAGAAGAAAAAAAAATTAAAATAAAAAAAGTTGGTGACTAATAAAACTTTAATAAAATTATACTTTTATGTATGAAGCTTACATTTTCCCGGATTCACCAACCATGGTAGCAGTTATGGGGGAAAATGTGACATTGACGATGATAATGTCATCGTACTCCGGTAACCAGGGTGACTTGAGATGGAGGCATGATGGTAATGACAAAGGGGAATGGGATGGGCAACCAACCCGCACCATCAATAACGTACAAGTCACCGATGCAGGCATCTACGAATGCTACGATGTGAACAGACGTACGGAACAGAAGCACGGGATCATGAAACTCATTGTACGAGGTAGGGCTAAAAAAACGCCTCAAATATTTACCTATAACATTGGTGCTTAGGTCGTGAAGTGAAATGAGACACTAACTAGGTCGAATTCGTTGATGTCATGAGTCACGTTTAGACAAGAAGTGAACATTGGGCCAATGTTTGCGACTTTGTGGCCAAAGTCTTGAAATTGACATGCAAATTGTTGCAGATAGTTTGAATAAGTGATATGGCCTGCAATGTGACGGTGCATTTTGCCTCGTTTAAAAAATAATAATTATAAGTTCTCTGTGTATATTATTGTTGACAGAATGTGGGTTGTACTCTTGGGGTCCTCCATCTTGCAACGAAACGTGCCCTGTTTGCCACAATGAGGGTGTTTGCGACGACAAAACAGGAGACTGCATCTGCGCACCGGGGTTCAGCGGTGACTTTTGCGAAATACGTAAGTGCGATGTATTTATTTATGTAGGCTGAACCTATCTGCTTGTCGAAGAAAGGAAATTTTGCTTATCCATCTCCGCCTTCCACACACCTATTAAGTTTTGTCGATCCAGTAAATCGAGGACTAATTCTCTGTGCTATCCCAGAATTGTTTCCCCACTAGCTTTGCACCAGAGCTTTATAAAGGGTATGCATAGCCGTTTTCCTACAGTAAACTTACGGCCGTTTTGACCTCAGTGAGGGCGCTGCTTGTACATTATAATCTATGGGGCTCTTGACGTCACACACTTAGGGGCTATACAAAATCGAATCGAGGGCATCCACAGTCTTCCTCCATGGCCTGTCATGTAACAACATAACAGGTAATAGCAAAAGTGTTCAGTTGTCAAAGGGTAGAAACGCCCATACGATAAGAGTTAAAGACCTTCTTCTTCTGACGTCATGAGTCCCATAAAGATATATACAACAGCGCCCTCACTGAGGTCAAAACGGCCGTAAGTTTACTGTAGGAAAATGGCTGTGCATAACCTCTAGATCTATTGTTCTCTATGGTGGTATCCTGTTGGTAAGTGATCACGTTTTGGAGCCGGAAGTGTAATGTAAACGAATGGTATACACACATGTACATGTATATTCGTTCCACTGCACTTCTGGTTCCTCCAAAACGTCATCACTTACCAACAGGATAATAATAATTATTATTATTATATATTTCTGGTAATGAAACCAAGGATGCCCCATAAGTGAACTTAATCACTGTAGCTCTCAAGCCTGAGGAAACCTGTAAATAAGGGTGCTTGCTTTTCATAATGTCTACACAAAGACTAAAGCTTGACTGGCATTCTTTTTTTTATGTCGTGCACGCACGGGGTGCTATTAAAGTTGTTGGCCCGATTTTCGCCGTTTTGTTTTATTTTATTTACATATTTATTAATTAATTCTTTAAACGGATTTGTTTTACGTCTGAACAAATTTCGATGCTGTTTCTTTTTAAACGAAAATCATGCAAAACCTTTCGCATAGGCCTATGCCACTTTCTACCTCATGATGCCACAGACAATGCACAAAATACATAACGTGCAAACATTGCTTGACAATAATTCATTTTCAGTTTTCAATTGAAAACCACTAATCAGTGGCGCACTTTTTGTGCAATAACTTAATCAAAAGCTTGTGACTTATTGTGTAAAATAGCTTTTTAAATGTTAACCTAAATGTTTGGGTCAAATCGACCAGAAGAACGGACCCGGAGGCAGCCGTTAGCTGGAGTACTGTGTCAATGCATTACGGGTAATGTGACAGACAGTACTCCGGCTGACGGCTGTTGCATGGTTGCAATCCGTGACTAGTTACGTACAGCAAACGGTAACACATGAATAAGATTGAGAACGAGGGCTAGCTGTCAATGCTCTTTTCTTAAAATGTAAACAACCATGGATGGAGTCACAAAGTTTAAAATGGTAAGAATCTAAGATCATGAATGCCGCGGCTTCCTAATCCTAATTCCTAGTCCCAAAAAATATTGTGGAGGGAGTCCTGAATGGGGCCAGCCAGTCAGTGTGGCGAAGGATTCTTGACGTGTGCCCGATGTCAAGAATCCTTCACCACACTGTGACTGTGAGTGGAGCTAGAATGGGGCTAGACTAGACCCCCTAACCCAGTAACTGGGCCGCTGTACTCCTTTTTTGACAGTTTTTTTGAGATATTTACAGGTACGACCGATAACGTCAAAATCTCAAAAAGCAGTACAGCGCCCCAGTTACTGAGTAGACCTCCCCCTCTGCCTAGCTCCTGCTCTGGATGGAGTATTGTGCCAATACGCTGGACTACCTCCGCTTCAAGAAGCGGAGGGAGTCCAGCGTATTGGCACAATGTATGGGGCTAGATGGAGTGCAAACTACAGTACATGCACATTTTTTGACAAATTCCATTTGTTTATTTTTTTCTCGCGAAAACCCAACACTGTCACTGGAGAAAATTATCTTTTTGGACAAGGTTGATACATTATCACAGTAATATTTGCTTCAAAGTTCAAGTGAGTTACTTTTTTAAACTTGTGTTTTTCAGTTATTGGCAAGAACTATTTTGGTCAAGACGGTGGTATTATTTGCAGCTCGAAAAACCCAACTACAGCTTGTAGAAACAATCTGATGTGTCTCCCTGATCCATTTGGATGTACCTGCGCCGCTTCATTCACCGGTAAAAACTGTGAGAATGGTATGTATTCAGATTTTACTCTCTCAATGCACTTTGTCTCAACCGGCTAAAATGTCAAATTGCTTCTTTTTCCCTAGCCGGCTAGTTTGGCAGTGACTACCTTGTAACTTGTAGTTCCTCCTAGGAATCCTCATGGGAGTATATACTGGAGGCAACCAGAAACACTGGGGCGAACCCGCTTCTTACTGCTGTAGGCCTATGTCCCATATCCAAAGGACGCAGCAATAATGGTTTAAAATGTCTTGCTGAAGGACACAAGTGTCATGACCGGTACTTGGTTGAACCCACAATCTGCTATTATCAGAAGCACCAGAGCTTGAGTCATTGCGCTTGAAAATAGATAAAATTAAATAGAAATGAATAACTCTTCCAACAAACAATGCATTAGTTATGCTTTAAATGAAACAGTGGATTTGCCTGATGCTTCTCAATGGTTTTGTTACAGACTGTCCCACTGGGTATTTTGGTGCTGGTTGCAGACAGCAATGTCATTGTGCTAGCGGTGTTTCATGTGACTTTGGCCACGGTCGCTGCTCTGGTGAATGTCAGGACGGATTTAGAGGAAAAAATTGCCAAAGTGAGTACAGACATATCATTGAACATTAGGCCTATGGTGTTCTTTAGTAGCCTAAAATGCACAACTATAAAGAGCATTGGCCTATTACACACATTGATGTCTGTAAACACCTCCAATCATGGACTTCTCTTTGTTCCCCCAATTATGCTGACAAAGATTTTATGCTGGTTTTGATTTTGTACACAAAAATCAAACAGTAGACCTATTGCCAATTGCGGATCTGTCTGAATAACCAACCCACATCCTCCAACATTCGTCAACCCAGTAAGAAATCATGGACGTCTCTTTGTTCTGCAATAAACCTTTATCATGGTGCGGCCATCTTGATTTTCTCCCATTCAAACCAATGTAACCAAACCGAGGCTGGAAGGGCAAATAGTCTGGTTCCTTTTTGTGCAATAAATATTAGCATCTATTACTGTTATTGGATACAGGGAACATGACCAAGATGTACTCCTAGAACTATGAGGTTTGTTCCGCTATCGTCTCCACGAACCTCATAGAGTGATATGTACAAAATCCTATTCGAAACTTTCTGCCCTTCACGTTTACATGGCTACAGTTCTTTTTTGAAATCAGATCTCGCCAAAACTAGGCTCTATGTGTTCTTTCAACTCTGATCGAGCGTTGCACTGGTCCAGAAAATCCACTCCGCAAACTAAAAGTTGTTAAAAAGTGATAAATTCTCACCGCAATTCAGATCCCATTCAAACAGTATTGCAACAAATATGGCGACCGGAGTTGCAAAATTAACTGGTATGCTGCTATGCGGTGCGCTGGTCCTATGGGCTGGTTCCGTGTACCAGCTGACCAGTTAATTTTACAAATTTTTAAATTGTAAACGTGAAGGGCAGAAAGTTTCGAATAGGATTTTGTACATATCACTCTATGAGGTTCGTGGAGACGATAGCGGAACAAACCTCATAGTTCTAGGAGTAACCAAGATGGTGGTAGCATGATAAAGGTCTATTGTTTGTACTTCAAGTCTTTGGTGTCAAAAGGTCAACACCCTCACACACATACACAAGTTTGTATTCACCTGCAGTCGGGGACAGCTTTGTTCCTCTTTTGTTTGTACTCAAACTTTTTTGCAACACCTCCCATATGTTTTGTACACGTTTGGCAACTGGGGACAATTGGCGAACTGGGGAACTTATGTTAAATCCCCATTTTGAATGTATACAAACTCACATATACCCTGTTCCCAACCCCCCAGCTTTTTAGGACTGTCCTACTAGTACTAGGCTTACCTATTTTTAACATTCAGCAAATTTATCCAAAAATATCAGAATGTTCAAAATTAGTAGTAGCTGGGCCGGTGGTAACCACAGCTATGAGGCTCTTTCTTACACCCCACCCCTCAAAATAAATAAATAAATAAATAAATTTATAAATAAATAAGTAAACAAGATGAATACACACTAACCAAAAAATCAAACAAGCAATAAATAAATGAACAATTGAATAAACAAACAAACATTGTTTTCAAATGATTTTCTCCCTATAAATTTTGATTCATCGAGTTTGTACCCCAAATTTGCATTTTGTTTTCATTTGTTGAGAAGTTGTAGACAAGTTTGATTTAATTTATTTGGTGAGCAAAGATGTTGACTGGAGCGGGATTTGAACCTGCGACCACCGGCTGAACGTACCAACGCTCTACCAACTGAGCTATCCAACCCTAATGTTGGCGGTCTCCCTATTTTGTCAATATCTTTGTTCGGGGGGTGCCAGTCAGAAGCCATTCAACCGGTTACTGCCGTGTAGCCAGGGATCACACCCCATTATACGACTCAACCATAGAGCCAGCTCTATGGATATAACCTGGGAAGCGGCAGCACGGGGATCTACCTTAAGGGTGATGCGACTTTTTAGTTTTAAATATCAAGCAAGTTTGATTTATTTACATAATCTGTCAAGCGTCACAATCACTGAATTGGCAGAGTCTTCACTTTGCATTGTTATTCACATTATCCTTCTCCAATTTTATTTTTTGTTTGTATAGATAATTGCCCTATTGGGCGTATTGGAGTCAACTGCGATGAATGCCCTGGTAAGTTTGAATCAACGCTGTGTTTCCTTTTGACAATGGCATCATTACTGACTGCTTTATCATTTTAACCACTTACAGCTGGGAATTCTGTAATTTTCACGTGCTCACCCGTAGAATTAATTTTTGAAATTTCCAGAACATTGTTGTTGTAGAGAACACTTTTGTGTCAATGAAACCATAACTTAACCAAGTAAAGACAACAAATGTCTCATAAAATGCTCTGGGACTTCCTTTTCTCTTTTGGGAAAATGTGGCTTTTGTTCACCATGAATCGGCTGGCAGTAAGCTATGTCTGATATTAGGCCAAACCTTGACCGTAAGCCGCGGCTGATAATCGGCCATGCATGCTGGAATCTCAGACTTATCCCTATGCCAAATATAATGGTGGCAGCCTATCAATGTCTCGTAAACCTCATTTGTCCAACAGAAGGACAAATGAGGTTACACAATAACTCCCAGAAAAAGGGAGATTTAGAGTGTTGAAATTCCAGTACCCTTTATCCCTCTTTGTTACGGGGCAAATGAACCGTGACACAATGGAATATTTGGGCGTGTTAATATACGTCCGTTGCGGCGTCCCTGGATATTTCTTTTTAATCGGTCTATCAGATCTTTGTGTGCTTGTCCATGACAATGTTTTCTTGTATGCACATCTTCTGGCAGTAAGTGGTTGAACCCTCCTACTGCCTGACCATTCACACTCATCCACTGTGGTTTTGAAGGAAAGCTAAATCAATGCCAGTCTGCAATTATGATATCATTTTTGGTGAATGCATCTACACAGTAGACAGTCAACCCTCCTATTGTCTGACCTTTCGATGTTATCCAAAATTGTTTTGAGTGATAGATAAACTATGCCAGCCTGCAATATGATATAATGTACTTGTTGTGAATGTGTCTACACAGCACACAGTCAACCCTCCTACTGTTTGAACATTCAATACCATCCAATGCGGTTTTGAATGATAGATAAACTATGATGTGCATTGCTTTTGGCTGGTTTCATGATATTTTTTGCTTACAAAAACAAATGTGTTTAACAATATTTCCTAAATTTGTTCTTTTAAGTCAATTTTTTACTTGTTATTTTATGCACAGTACCCGTGGAAGTGAAAGGCCTCATAATCGCGTTATCAGGCAATCAAAGGTCGATTATCTGGGATTTAGCCTCCAACATGTGCCCTGTTAGCAACTACACCGTACAGTATGAGCTCATCAACAGGGATCAGTGCCAACAAGTGTCTGATACGTATCTGGATGTAGCCACAACAGAAGCATTGATTTATAACTTACAGGTTCGTTACCATAAATACCAAGGACAGTTTATCCATTCTGATTGGTTGAAAGGAGAGCGCGTGGCCATGTTTAAACAGGCGACATATGCCACAAAGCGTTTGAACATGGACTGAGGAAATTGAGTCAAAAGAGGATGCTATCACATGATTGTGCAGAGTGTGCAAATTGCACAACCCAATTTAAATTGGTTGCCCCATGGAGAAAGATGGTAGCGTGCAAATTTGGCTCGCGTGAAACTTGCGTGAGGCGCTCAACGTAGATACAAATGTAACGCAGACCAGAGCGAGGTGAGCTGTCAGATTTGTACTCAACTTTTAAAGGTTTTTGGATGTTTTTAACAAAGGTATTTATGAGCTGGAATAAAAGTGTAATAAATGAGGTTTTCAACAAGTTGTTTAAACACGGTTCTTGATTATTTGACTTCGACTTTGTCTCGGTAAACATAGTAAAATTATCTAGAACAAGGCCTCACCATGTTTAAACAACTAGTTGCAGACCTCTTCACCACACTTTTATTCCCTAAGTATTGCACAGTGGTTTCTCCTGCCCATCCCATGGGGGTCCAATATGGTTGGCACAGTGACATCTTGTAGTGACGTGTCGTGGCCGAGTGGTCTAGATCATCAAACTCAAGTTCTGATGGAGGCATCGGAATGTAGCCTTCAGGTTGGCTCAGTGGTTTCTTTCCCTGCCTTTCACCTCTGTGGACCCTGGTTCGAATCCTGGACAGGAGCCTTGCCTATGGATTGGGTTTTCAGTCCCTACCTGATTGCGTGGGTTTTCCCACATCTAAAACTGACATTTCTTCAACATCTTTACACAGGTATCTTCAGGCCTACGGGTCACAGTGCTAGGCACTTTTGAGAGTCCCTCGGTTTTATTACCAGAAAGATATGATAATAATAATAATTATAATGTGGGTTTGATTCCCGGTCATGACACTTATGTTCTTGAGCATTGCACTTAACCATAGTTGCTTCTCTTAACCCAGGTGTCTAAATGGGACCCTGAGAGGGCTGAAATGGTATTACGTTGGATTAACCCCCTCTGCGCTAATTTAAGCAGCTTGGGGTTGTATACTCCCCAGGGAGTTGAGAAAGTTTGAGGAATGGTCTAAGTATGCCTGATGTACAGGGATAATTATGGTAAAGTGCCTTGATCTAGCTTAGACTAGGAGAAGTGCGCGGCTGCCTGAGAACCTAGTATTATTATCGATATTCTATTTCTTGCCTTTCACATTGATGGAACTGGGTTCAAGTCCCACTTTAGCGCCTTTCATGTGAAATTAAGTTTTCAGATCTTCTCCAACTTGTTTTTGTTTCTTGGAGGCTGCAATTTTAGGGATTCTTTACGTTCATCTGGACCAATCTATCAGTGCCAACCCCCTTGTGGGGGTCAGGTGGCCCCCTTCACAAAGGCACTGTACAGGATTGGTAAAGCTGATAAAAAAGTGCAGTGTTCTTACTTTGTGTGATTCAAAACAAGCCGGTGAAAATTTGGGCTCAATCTGTCATCTGAGTCAGGAGAAAATAGTGAAAAACCGTGCACACTTTTCAGCATGTAAACACCTTGTCCCTTATTTTGATTTCTAGTATGAACTTTATAAACAGTAAGCTTTCAGACTGAAACTAAACGATGATGTTTTTGATCCTTACCAATCATGTATAGTACCTTTAAAAAATTACAAGGTCATTTAGAACTTGTGATGTTCATTACAAAGACAGACGAGATGTGTCTATAGTGTCTTACTTGATATACACTGAGCATTTATGTGTGTTTGGGAGTGTCCCAGAGTTTTCTAAAAAATTGTTATTGATTGATTTAATAATCCAATTAAGATCTTTATTAAGAAAATGTTTCTATTTTCACTGATTGTAAGTGATTAATTTGCTTTAATTTGACAATGCTTCTTCATTTCAGGAACCTGCTCCAGATTCCTCGATCCTCCCTTATTCCTCGTACAAGATCCGAGTCAGGGCAAGAAACGAGGCTGGCTTCGGGCCGTACCTGAATGATGTTGCAAATGACGAGTTCATAACGGCAGAACTAGGTTGGTAAAGAATAAACCTTGTCACGTATACCCCCCCCCCTACTATCTTACCATTCAATATCATCCAAGTGGTTTTAAATGATAGATGCACAATGCCAGTCTGCAATACCTGTGGTGTATAAACCATGTAACCATGTTCACAAAAGAGTCACAGAGCCTGGACTTCCTGCAGGCATAATTTGTACACAGCTCAATGGAAGAACACATTTTTTATTTTATTTTATGGAGATTGCACTGTTTTTTTTTTTTTTTTATCAACTTTTGATATGAAGAGCGGGGTGGGGGACACATCTCAAAATTTGTTCAGCTCTGTTACTTTTTGTAACTCTTGATTTGATGTGGTAATTACGATACAAAATGTCAAATTTCCCATGGCCAGTGTAACATCTTGCCTGCCAGGAGGGAATGCCCTCATATGCTGTCTTATTAAACCCAATGGTTTTATTGGATAGACATTACACAGGTACATGCAGTGACACGTACCTACCAGACTTATAGCGATATAACACATGTTTCAACATACCTCCTAAAAATGTGGATTCTATAGTTTCAGATATTTTGGTTAGCAATAACTCTCTTCCCTGAAGACATAATTAGGTGCTATACCTTATCTTGATTCAAAGAGAGTCAGCATACTAGAAGAGGTTCTGTGATAGCATTACCAATGCTTGCCAGCACTGCCGATGCTTGCCAGCGCTGCCGATGCTGGCAGCACTGCCGATGCTTGCCAGCACTGCCGATGCATGCCAGCGCTGCCGATGCTTGCCAGCGCTGCCGATGCTTGCCAGGGCTGCTGATGCTTGCCAGCGCTGCCGATGCTTGCCAGCGTTGCCGATGCTTGCCAGCGCTGCCGATGCTTGCCAGCGCTGCCGATGCTTGCCAGCGCTGCCGATGCTTGCCAGCACTGCCAATGCTTGCCAGCATTACCAATGATGTACCTTATCTTGATTCAAAGAGAGTTTAAGCATACAAGTAGCAGTAGTTTTGCCAGGCCACGTTCAAATATTTATCGTTATTCCACAGCTCCCTCAGCACCTCCTGAAAATGTTAAGCATCTCAATGTCACGAACATTGGCGCCATCTTTGAATGGGACGAGGTGCCGTGCGGGAGTAGAAGAGGTGACATCACAAAATACAGCTATGAACTCACAAAGGTACCTGGAAACCAAAGAAGTGAAGAAACGTCCTCAAGATCCTTGAGTTTCAATGACCTCCTCCCATGCAGTGATTACAAATTCAAAGTAGCGGCCAAGACAAGTGATGGTGTTGGAGTATACAGTAATGAGACACGTTTTTCCACGGAAACTAAAGGTACTCTGAAAATTGTCACAATCTGCCACATTTGCCATTTTGTCAAATTGTTAAATTGCCACATTTGCCATTTTGTCAAATTGCCACATTTGCCATTTTGTCAAATTGTACGTCAAAGTATGGTAGCATGTAAATGCTGCATCACCTAAAATATATGCACTACACTGTACAACCCACAGGGACATTGAATCCCCAAAATGGCGCAACCAAGATGATTGTGATGATGGCATCAGGTGAATGAGTCAGTACACCCATTGAACTGATGTTACATCCAGTTACTGTCTGCCAATGGTCTACCATTATGAGAATCAAAAGTCATTGAAGATATGGTGTGCGTCTGATAACAGCGCTGCATTGCCTAAAACTTACACATGCACAGTAGCTCATGGGAATCTCAGACTCCAAAAGTGGTGCAACTAAGATTTATCTTGGGCAATGACATACGGTGAATTGGGTTAATTGTCCGATGAAGGAATTTTCTTTTTTGAATAAATTTGACTTTTGCCACTGTTGTAATTCGCACTAACTTGTACTTTCACATGGTCATATGAATAGCAGTTTTACACTCTTCATGCAACCATGACACAGCTGGAGACTTTTAAAATGCTAGGTGGCAGCAGAGTGAAATAGGCCTATTAGTTAAAATCCATTGTTTTTCAAAAATGTATGATTCTCAGGAGGAATCTGTAATCGGTGCCACCTAAAATCTCAATAAAGTCTCTTGAAACCCTTGGGTCCTCCACAATAAAAATTTTACGCTGTGTATCCACAAGCTGATTTTTTATCAACACCCTGTCTTTTAGGTCAATAACCCCCTATGCAAGCCCAAAGCTACACTAAATGACCATGTGGGTGAATTGGAGTGCCAGTCAAGACTTAGACTAGTGTTATTTACGATCAGTGTGCGGCCGCAAGTTGTTTTCACAAAGTGCATACCGCCTTGTGCCAATGATCCTTAGCACAAGGATCAATCAATTACTGTACGGAGACAGGTGGCTGCTGTCTTTCAACGCTCCTTACTCTGCAGTGGTTGGGGTCTGGACAATGAAAGTTTACTGTTCTAAAAAAATTAACAAGAGACCCAATCACCACAACTCATGAAATGACGTACCATTTTGGCTGGTAACATCTTTGTTTGAAGTGACATTATTTAACGATGCTTGGCAAAATGGATGTGCCAACTTGACATAATTTGAACCTTGTTTTACCATTTCTAAATATTGGTTTCTATTTTTACTTGCTCAGCTCATCTTCCTGTTGAAAATCTTGCCACCACTGAAAGTGAGGAAGCGTTGGAAGTTACATGGGAAGCACCTGACGTGACTCAAAACCCCTGCCATCTACACTACACTGTACAGTATGAGCTGATCAACAGAGACCAGTGTGAACCAATCAGCTCCCCTGTACGCTCCGAGGGTGTAAACCAAACCACACGTGGAATCACTTTGGATGGTTTGGATGCTTACTCTACCTACACCGTGTACGTCTGGACGTGGAATGAAGCTGGATTAAGTGAAGAGCGTTCAATGACTAGTACAACGTCTAGCAAAGGTCAGTGATTTACTTAAAAGGTCATCACAAATGAGTTACTTGACAAAAATCCCACTGACTATTTTTAGTTACTCGGACTCGAACAGGACTTATCATCTCTGGTAGGTGTCGATGCAGTCTTGATTCTTGTGGCCAAGTCCAAGTCTGAATCTTGAGTCATTTAGGTCAAGTTCGAGTCCAGTATTCTCTATTTTTACAAGAAATGAATCTATGTGAAATTGAGCCTGAGTCCCCAGATTGTTGAGTGTGAGTCGCTGACCTTCATGGCTCAAATTTAAGTCCAACTCCAAGTCATCAAAAATGTGACTTGAGTTGGGTTGAAGTCCAAGTCCGAATCACAAGTCATGACTGTGACTGTGACTTCTTTGAGCCACTTTCCTTTGATAATTGAACTCAAGGACGAACGCTCACATCTCTTTCCCTCGATAATTGAGCCACTCAACTCCAGGATGGACGCTCGCGTCTCTCTTGATAATTGAGCTACTGAACTCAAGGATGATTACTTGAGTCTCTTTCCCTCGATAATTGAGCTTGTCAACCTGAGGATGAACGTTCGCATCTTTTTCCCCCAATAATTGAGCTGCTTAACTCAAGGATGATTACTCGGGTCTCTTTCCCTCGATAATTGAGCTAGTCAACCTGAGGGTGACTGCTCGGGCCTTTTTTCCTCAATAACTGAGCCACTGAACTCAAAGATGATTTTATACTCAGGTCTCTTATCGTCGATAATTAAGTTAGTCAACCTGATAATGAACGCTCGCATCTTTTCCCCCTAGTAATTGAGCTGCTTGACTCAAGGATGATCGTTTGCGTCTCTTTCACTCGATCTTCAGCCACTCAATTTGAGGATGAACGCTCATATCTCTTTCCCTCGATAATTGAATCGCTTGACTCCAGGATGAGCGCTCGCGTCGCTGTCCCTCATCAATTAAGCCGGTGTCGCCCGTCACACACACAAAAAAGTTGACGTTCCAGTCCAAATGTCAACAGCATGTTTCAAATGTGTAATGGAAGCTTAACATGTACAAGTTTATTCAGACATTTCTGCGTGCAGTGAAAGTTGTGATTTGTCAGTGCATTAATGGAACAAGCCTATTAATGGGTCCGTTTTTCAACGGTTCAAATCCGAAGGTGACTACTGGCCTAAAGTGACTGTTGTCAGGCGGAATGATATTCCATTTTGATCTGATTTCAGATTTTGTTGCCCTCAGAAAATCGGTCAGGTTATTACTTATATGTAGACTAATCCAAGCAGCTTGTTCATGGGCAATAACACCACCGCACGCGCGCATAGACGCACACGCATTGTGAATCCTCCATGCTGATTGGTACATATGTGCGCTATTGTCATGTCGCATGTGCATGCGCCGACCATAGCTGCGGTGGTGTAAACCACCATAAACGAGCGCTGTCTGATTAGTGTATAGTCTATTTTTGCCTATTGACCCCTTGTACCAGTGTCACACGTGGCTACCTTTTGCCCCGCTTGCCATTTTGGGAATCAAATCGCACGTAAAAATTATAAGCGTGTTACCGCTGCATCGCCTTAAATGCACACTACACAGTCTCACAGAGACATTGACTCTTAAAATAGTGCAGTCAGGTTTATTGTGTTGATGACGTCAGGTGAATTGGGTCAATACTGATTGTTTTGATGTGGAGGTCCCTTTAGCTTGACTTCTCAATCAGTACAACTTTTAAGCGACTGACTTTATTGTCTGGATATCGGCCATGCACAAAGCATCCGCACAGAACGTTCATGACAATCAGTCCCTGGTACTGTAGCATTGACAGTTGGAACTCAGACAGGGTAAAATTTATGCATTTGTTTGATTTGTTTACCCCAAATATTCTGCCAAGTTCTCAATACATTCATAGATTATACCATAGAACGATATACTTAATACTCATGATTCAGACGTTGTAGTCAAGGTCCCGTTTAAAGTTACAAAGTCTGATACTGATGATAACATACGAGTAAAAAAAATGGGGTCTGACCCAAGTGTTTTTCCTTCCAGTCTTGATTTGGTTCAGTTCTCTTGAACGGAAGCAAAATACCATTCATATAGAACCAGTATTTGATTAGTTTACTCTTCAGGCCTAAAATGTATTAATGAGATGGTGAACACAACAGATGAAAAGATGTTTAGTAGATACTTAAAAAAAAAACATGACTGCTGTGACTTAACTGTAGTATCACGCCATACCAAACTACCCTTTTCCTAATTACCATAAACATTTCAGCACTTTTTGAGTGTAGTGTAGAGGTGTGGTTTTATTTTAATCTGAATTAAAAGCAGTCCTTACATACTGCCTTTCACCTCTCGGTCATCTCTTTGTACTTGTTAGTATCATTGGTTTTTGAGATATATTTAATATCTTGATTCCACAGTACCCTCCGCAGCTCCTGGAAATGTAACGCACCTCAATGTAACTGACATTGGGGCCATCTTTGAGTGGGATGAGGTGCCGTGCGGGAGTAGAAGAGGTGACATCACAGAATACAGCTACGAATTGATGACATCATCTGGCAACAGAAATAGAAGTGAAATGACAGCCGAAAGGTCGCTGAGTTTCAATGACCTTCTCCCGTGCACTGAATACAAATTTAAAGTTGCGGGCAAGACAAGCCTTGGCATTGGAACATATAGTGAAGAGATTGTGTTTACCACATCAATTAAAGGTATCAGAATAAAGAGCCTTTCCAATAGTTTTTTTTCCCACATACTGCCTCTCAATGGAACTTCATTATACCTGTTGCATATTTTCCTCCAACCTTAGCCTGCTTTTAGAGAAATACCATATATCAATTCCTACCTTCTGCTTCCCTGAGTTGTTTTTCATCTTATGTTTATATCCTTTTTGCCCCTTTACCAAGAATGGCTTTTAGACTTGTGTGTGGCAAACTTGCATAAAAAAAACACACAAAATTGAGCCATAATTCTAAGAAAACACTAAAAGTTTTTTAAGTTTCACAACATGTAATTCAACCTAACAACCCACGTAGGTAGAACACATTAAGTTCATACTATTAAACCAGCCTACATTTGAGTCCATTTACCTTTCACTATCTTTCTAAACATGGTGCACCGATGGAAAAGTAAGGAGCAAGTTCGGGTGCAGACTTTTAGTCAATTTGTGATTTAAACCAAGCATGCGTGAGCTGTTCTTGCCTTGAACGCGTCTAGTTGAGCGACTAGTCAATATAGTAAATTTAAGCAGACGATAGGATTTAGAAAATTAGCACATCATTTTTAAGTTCATTTTCTATAATTTCCCCTCCTATTTTTATCTCTACGTGCAATAATTAACTTAATATTTCACTGCAAAGACAAATCATTGTCATATTCAACCAAATCCCTCCGTTATCGTTGAACTACTCATTAATTGTGACGTAGCACGCGAATTGACTAGAGGAACAGTGCTCCGGGGCTAGGTTGATTCAGTTGGACTAGCTAGTCAAACCACGTAACGTTCAGCTGACATCTAGATCAACTATGGTTAAGTCTAGTCTTGTCACCCAACCGAACTTGCTCAATATTTGCTGTAATATTTGCTGTAGTCTGCGCACGGTCTAGCGCACCGGACTCAAGCTCTGTTGTTTCTGATCAGCAGAGTGTGGGTTCAAGTCATGGTCTTGACACTTGTGTCCTTAAGCAAGACACTAGGTAAAATATAGGATTGGTGAAGCTGATAGTGCAGTGTTCTTACTTTGTGTGATTCAATATATACATGAAAAAAACAAACCTTTGAAAGTGTGGGCTCAATCCGTCATCTGAGTCAGGAGAAAATTGCACACCTTTCAGCATGTAAACACATTAGCCTTAATTTCAATTGTTACAACCAAAATTGAAATCAGGGTCTTTAAATTCTATTTTCTCGATTTTGACAGTATTTCAAACAGAAGTATTTCCATGAAAGATTGGTACTAGTAAGAACTTGTATAATGGTTGCTTCATCTCATAAAATCATTCTTAATAATCTCAACCAGATTTTATAATTCTGCGCCAGAAGTGTCATTTATGACAGATCTGGCACATTGTAAATATACGCTATTATTTTTATTGTTAATATTATATTGAAATGTTTGTTTGTTTTGCTGTGCTCAGCTCATCTTCCTGTTGAAAATCTTGCCACCACTGAAAGTGAGGAAGCGTTGGAAGTTACATGGGAAGCACCTGACGTGACTCAAAACCCCTGCCATCTACACTACACTGTACAGTATGAGCTGATCAACAGAGACCAGTGTGAACCAATTAGCTCCCCTGTACGCTCCGAGGGTGTAAACCAAACCACACGTGGAATCACTTTGGATGGTTTGGATGCTTACTCTACATACACCGTGTACGTCTGGACGTGGAATGAAGCTGGATTAAGTGAAGAGCGTTCAATGAATAGTACAACGTCTAGCAAAGGTCAGTGATTTTTTATTCTTTTACTTAAGGTTAGCATGTACCAGTCATCAGTAACTTGTCAGTAGGTTGCAAGCTTGCAGAATTGTGATGTTGTCTTACAGGGACCCCAAGTCCATCTCAAACCTTAAAATGTGATAACACCTTCAGTCCTAGTAACATCTCGTTGGGCCTCCGCCCGCTCCCCCGTTCAATGTCTGCTCTCATTGCGTGGTCTGCACTCAAGTCGGAATAAACAACATTGAACGGGGGAGAGGGGGGACGGGGACGCGGAGGGGGTTGAAGGGTATGTTTATTGGCACATGGCCCAAGCATTTTGACCAAGATGTGGGAATGACTTTGCATCATTAATAGCCTTACGTTGGTCTTGGTTTTGGACTTAACTCAAAACTACTTGAGTTTGCATCTTGGACATGATTGAATTGTTGTAAGGAGGGCTCCAAGGTCTAATTCAGTTTTGTGATGCACTCATTTTCCAATAGATAGAGTCCTTATGAAAGTGGGAAAAAAATTACAAGTCTTTAACCTCACATTAGAATGGTGTAAAATGACATGGTGTGCGACACCCTTCCAGTGTCTATTTGTCAACATCCAAAAATGTCCGATAACAGTGACATCACATCTCAAATATATGGGTCTGTACATTTCTGTATGTGAATTTTTTAGTTCATTCCTAAATTTTGATGATATTCAATCAAAACGGCATTGAATTTGACCTCTTGACTGATGCAAAGATTCCGCTTCGGATTGTAAAGACCTATTTGTTGTTGATATCCAATGACGTTATGTTTCAACGTGAAGGTAAAGACTTGTTAATTTTCCCCCCACTTTCATAAGGACTCTGTCTTCAGGGAAATGAGTGCATCGCCAAACTTAATTTGACCTTGGAACCCCTCTTTAAATTTCTACCGTATTTGTTTTTTGTTTTGTGGCTTCATTTGACTGAGTTAACTTTTTGTCACGGAACATTTTTGTGGCTTAATACATGGTTTGAAATTAACAAAACATTGTATTGACTATTTTGATTTGTCTCTTATGCATTAACACACTTTAATTGAGCCCCGAAAATGTGTGCAATCTGATTGCGCAATGATCCATGACGTAGGCTGTGGTAAAACATTTCAAAGACGGCTGTGGTGCTGAGTGGTCAACAATGCATTGTATGTTATTGTCACACACATGGTCCTGGTCAGCCGTTCCACTGTCTATGTCACAGATTTTATGTTAATGAGGAAGGGTGGGTGGAGCACGGCAACCCCCTTATTTTAGAAATCGTTATTTCTACGATTAATACGCATGTAAAAGATGTGAAAAAAGTAAAGATATACTATAATAGGCATACTTTATTTTTTTAACCAATAATGAAAAATAATTCATGGGACTTTAAAAAATCTGTGCTGGCTACCTAAAAAATCCAGTTGATTTCGACCTCTGACCCCTGATCCCATGTCTCTATTTCCAAATTTAAAATGTGGAAGGCCATCAGGGTACACTTTTTCTGCAAAGATGCCATTATGAACATTAGAGAAATATAGGATAGCTCTTTACCTTTGTTGTTTTGGACAATCTTTATGAACTGTTTATTCTTCATTGAACAAAAGCAGCTATTATATTTAAAAACAATTAAAAAAAAAATGTTACCTACATCAGTTGTTTTTAGTCTGTTGATCATCACAGGTACATAAAGAACACAAGGAAGACCAAATTGTCTGCTTCTTTGGATTAAGAAGATAGTACTGAAGATGATCAGAGTATACTGATTGAAATGTTGAATTGTCAACCACTGGTTCTTTTTCAGAACCACCACAAGTTAGAGATTACGTACATCGTGTCTCTGCAAACCTCACTAGATTGTATCTCCACCATGCAAAGTTTGAAATTTTACTCATGGGACTTTAAAAAATCTGTGCATGGCGTTACCGCAAACCTTGCTAGATTGTATCTCCACCATGCAAAGATTCAAATCTTACTCATGTACATGGTGTTACTGCAAACCTTACTAGATTGTATCTCCACCATGCAAAGTTTCAAATCCTACTCATGTACATGGTGTTACTGCAAACCTTACTAGATTGTATCTCCACCATGCAAATTTTGAAATCCTACTCATGTACATGGTGTTACTGCAAACCTTACTAGATTGTATCTCCACCATGCCAAGTTTGAAATCCTACTCATTATTATTATTATTATTACAAATATCTGGTAATAAAACCAAGGATGCCTCATAAGTGAACTTAATTACTGTATAGCTCTCAAGCCTGAGGAAACCTGTAGATAAGGGTGCTTGCTATCTGAACCAGAAACACCGGGGTAATTCCCCTACTCTTCAACGATAAGTGTTCTGGGTTCTTTTACGTGCACTATTAATCCTAGTACACGGGACCTACAGCTTTATGTCCCATCCGAAGGACAAAGCAATTATGGTAAAGTGTCTTGGATCCCCCCACTCAGAACCCTCCCCCCCCCCCCAAATAGGTCGAAAAATGCACAATCAAATGTTATGTCTCTGTCCCGCTTCCCCACCAGATGACTAGTCACTGTGTGTCGCGAAGGGCACCGTTCTGTAATGGTTTATTTTAAAATAATTTTCCAACAGCTCCCTCGGCACCTCCTGCAAATATAAAACGCTTCAATCTAACTGACATTGGCATCAGCTTTCAGTGGGATGAGGTGCCGTGTGGGAGTAGAGGAGGGGACATTCAAGAATACAGCTACGAACTGATGACATCATCTGGGAGTCCTAGAAACGCGACGACGACTACAAGATCCTTGAGTTTCAGCGACCTCCTTCCCTGCTCTGATTACCAATTTAAAGTAGCGGCTAAGACAAGCGTTGGAGTTGGAATATATACTCAAGAGATAGAGTTTACCACATCAACTAAAGGTACTCTTGAAGACTATGACCTGGTGTAATGATAGAAACTTTGTCACATTCTTAATAAAGCTGACATACTTGGGTTGGCTGAAAATAGTACATTTTCTATTAGCCTGTGTTCTCTATGCTTAAGCTTTGATGCAGCAAAATTTGTGAGATAAAGTATAAAAGGGGAAACATTTCTGGAAGTTTAAGACTATAATGGCAGTAGCTTACCAACTCTAGAGGTGCCCTGTACACTAATCCGAGCAGCTTGTTCCTGGTGGATTACATCACCGCAGCTATGGCCTCCGCACGTGCATGCGAGGCAAAAATGCGTCAGCCACGCATATGTACCGATCAGCATGGCGGATTCACAGTGCGTGTGTGTGTGCGACGGCCATAGCTGCGGCTGTGTAATCACCCATGAGCGAGCTGCTCAGATCCAGCTAAACCACGTGACACCAACTGTCTTTGACGTTTCCTGCTATAGTTTTGCTTGGCAGAAAATTGTACACTCACATTTTCTGCGTAACAATTTTCTGTTTATAGTACATATGTTGTGGTATTGTCGCTAGTTACCTTTTCTGCTGAGCACAATTGTTTTGTGCTAATTTTTTATGCTTTAAGCAAGCAGCTGTAAAAAATTGAGCCAAGAGCTCAGTGTTAAACATGTTTGTTTCATTGTTGTGCAGGTCATCTTCCCGTTGAAAACCTCAACTCTAATGGAGGCGTGGATGTGTTGCTCGTTACATGGGATGCACCTGACGTGACTCAAAACCCCTGCCATTTACACTACACTGTACAGTATGAGCTGATCAACAGAGACCAGTGTGAACCAATCAGCTCCCCTGTACGCTCCGAGGGTGTAAACCAAACCACACCTGGAATCACTTTGGATGGTTTGGATGCTTACTCTACGTACACCGTGTATGTGTGGACGTGGAATGAAGCTGGATTAAGTGAAGAGCGTTCAATGACTAGTACAACGGCTAGTACAGGTCAGCAATCAACAAACCCTTTTTGGCATGTGCAGGTGTTGGTGCATTTGATCATCATCCAAAGTGACAGTGAACCAAACTGTCATGAATGACACCTTACAAAGTCAAGCTGAGTGATGATCAGGCAGAACTTAAATTTATTTGATTGAACTTTAAATCAGTCGTAAATGAGACCATGCAATTTGAGTTGGTTTCTCATTGATTCGTAAATCAAATCATAAAGTGATGCTATGAAGTCAAGTTCAGTGATAGTTAGACAGAAATTAGAATCATTGTTTATTGTCAGGGAACCAATTTGAAAGCAGTTGTATAAAAGAAAAGGTGGGGAGTGACTCAGGCAATCAAATCGGAGTTTACAAAAGTCTAGTTAAGTGACAGAAAGTAAAATCATTAATTTATTGACAGTGAACTAACAAAATTAATCAAGAGGGACACCATACAATTGAAGTTGATTGATCTGGAAATCAAGTCATAGGTGACACGTTATCAAGTCAAGTTAAGTGATGATTAGATAAATTAAAATCATAAAGGTTTAGAGTGAGGGTTAGTGATGATTTGTTTCAGTGAAGATGATTTTAGATTGATCTAACATTCAAACCATGGGTGAAGTGTTATAAAGTCAAGTTAAGCGATGAGCGATGATGGACATGAGTTTATCAGTTTAGGTGACATCATGCGAGTAAGATGAGCCATGGGCAAAAAGGTGGACATAATAATTTTAATTTGAACATCTTATCATTTTCATAATTCATTTCATCAAACATTTTTGGAAAGGTTTTTTTTAATTACCTGAACTAACAATTATGCATGGAATAACATTTTCAATTCATTTATAATTCATCAAACCATCCTATACAATAAAAGAAGATCATTTTTGTTTAGCCTTTCATGCAGTCATTGATCTGTTTGTCTGTGAAAAAAATAAATGTTGAAAGTCTGTGTACCCCATTGTGTTGTTTGTACAGATGTGATCTATTCTGGTATGATTTTGTGCTTTTTAAGAAAAAAGTTGGAACTACTAATTTGTCTGATTTTTTTTCTAGAAAAATGTCTGACAAGATTGAGACCCACATTTTAGACTTAAAATGTTGTAGACCTACATGTCAAGATTTGAGACAGAGACTGAGAGTAACAATGTCTTAGAATTAAAGATCTGAGACTGAGACTGAGACTGAAGATCTGAAACTGTGACTTGAAAGTCTGTGAACTATAGACCCGAGTTGAAATTCTGAGAACTAAAGTTCACACCGAGAATGAGGATTGAATGTCCGAGACTGAAAGATCTTTGACTGACTGAGACTGAGACATAAAATTTTGATGATGATACCACTCTTCTCCTTGTTCATGCCTTTGTCACTTCTAGACTTGACTCATGCTATTGTAATGAACATGCTTTGTGATGCATTTCAAGCTCCTTTTGTTATAGTGTTTAAACACATGTTCTGGCTCTGTATTGGCCTGCAATGAATGTGTATTGTTGTGCCAGACGGGGGTACAATGTAGTCAGTTATGTCATTAATTTATCATTCCCTTGCCAGCCACCATTGGCATGCAAGGATTGTGTTCACATTGTTAGTATCATTATTTCCCCTCAATTTAGCTTTAATGATTACTAGTACATTTAAAATAACAAAGAGTTTCCAATTGGGTATAAAACCAAGGCACCAAATCTAGGTGTGGCATTCTAGAACTGTGGCTTGGGACATCAGGGTGGTCGGACGGCGGCTCTATACTTTCTATGTGTAAACTGAAGGCTCTCAGTACCATTTACAAAAGTACTAGCACAGATAGTGGTCAGCCTATGTATTATTTCTGTATAGTTTATTATCTGCACGTCGTCCGGCCGGGTTCATAATGTTAAGGTAATGTTGTATTTATTTATTTATTAGTTAAGTGAGGAGTGTCCTTAAATTCCCCCAACTCAGCCAGTTGCTACGTTTTGCTTTATTATTAATTGACTTTATTATACGTATTATTTTGTTCATGTCCCCGTTGGGGAGAATTACAAGATGAGCGAGTACCTGCATATCTGTTTCCATTTTTGAGTTGTTATTTTGTCTCTGAGTTTAGCAAGTGGTTCCCCTCCCTTTCTGGCGGATGCAGGGTTGATCCGTTACAGATTTTGGTGGCAGCGGTGGGATAGATTTGTTGAATTGGGAGAGTGCTTCTTGCTGAATTTTGAGACATTTTGTTGTTTTTAATTTGTTTTTCCTTTTCTCTGAATGCAAAAATTGCGCAAGCCAAAATGAGTTCGAGAACAGATTTGACCGGTCAGTTGAACCGTACGATTAGGCAACTGGACGAGGAAATTCAGTCCAGAAGAGCAAGACTGGCTGAGTTTGGGGTGATTTTACCCCAGAACCCTGATGACCCTTGCCACGGGTCTGCCTATTTATCGGGCAGAATAGAATCACGGGACACTCCCACTGGTGTAGATAGAGTTAATTTAGTAGCTAGTACTCCTGATTTTGATACACCTAATACTGAATATTGTTCTTTACCGCAGTGTACTCGTAAATCAACATGTGAGCCAAAAAATACTACAGTATCAGTAGGTTCCGTAAAACCAATAGTAAACCCTGATAATTACGATGGTAGTAAATCATTCGATGATTGGTTAACTAATTTAGAATTATGTAGTCAAATAAATGGATGGTCAGTAGAGCAGAAAACTAGGTTCCTAGCCGTAAGGTTAAGAGGCCCGGCCCTTCAGGTTTATACTGATTTATCTGACGCAAGTAAACATGATTATTCTGCTTTAGTTAAGGCATTGAAAGGTCGATTTTCCCCACAAGGACAATCATATCTCTTTAGGGCTAAGCTTAAAGTAAGGTCTCGCAGGAAAAGTGAAAAGTTACCCGAGTTAGCTAGTGACATTCGAAGACTAGTCGCTAAAGCATACCCTGATATATCTGCTGAACTACGAGAGGAATTAGGTAAAGATCATTTTATAGAGGCATTGGACTTACCTGAAATTAGAATGCAAGTTAGACGGGCAAAACCCGTTAATCTAGGGGATGCCCTTACCACAGCACTGGAGGAAGAAGCTTTTATTCAAGTAGAATATAACAAGGTTGATATGTTACAGAGAATACATGTAGGTGCTAATGCATGCCAGAATGAGCCTTGTACTAGTGCTTCACTTGAAACCAAACAACCCCAGGAAGACCTCAAGGTAAAAATACAGCGCCTAGAGCAAGCTGTACAAGAGCTTCAGGGAGTTCTTACCAAACAAACAGAGAGGTTTCGAAAACCTAGGGGTCCGATAGTCTGTTGGAATTGTAGGCAAGAAGGACATAGACAATATGAGTGTCCATATAATAACAATCTGCCACAAGCCCAGCCAGTTAGAACCGCTGGTGATAAAACCAATCAGCAGGGAAACGAGGGACGGCTGAGTATGGGGCCAGTGCCCAGCCAATAATGAGTAATTGCCAGGCCCAGAGTACAATCTTTGTCAGAGCAAAGATTAACAAAATTGATGTGAAATTTTTGCTAGACACAGGATCATCGGTCACTATCTTACACCCGCATACGTGGGAGTTACTGCCTCTAGAAGTTAGACAAAGTTTACAGCCTAGTAATAAGTCGATAGTAGCAGTCGAGGGTACCACCCTTGAAGTATTAGGTTGTGTAGAAGTAACCATTGAATTTGGAAAACTAGTGAGACGTCATACAATTTTTGTTGCACCTATCACCCAGGCAGGCATATTAGGTTTAGATTTCCTTTTGTTGCATGAAGGAACTCTGGATCTACCTAAGAGGAAATTAAGATTCGGATTGAATGAAGTGCCAATAGTACTAAACAGCGTGGCTACTAACAATTGTTGTAGGGTTTCTGTAGCAGAAACAGTAACTATACCTTCTGGTCAAGAGGCCATTGTACCAGGTGAAGTACATGTTCGTGGTGTAGGTACAAAAGGTGGATTATTAGAACCATCAAGTAGTTATGTAGCCAAAGATAATAGTATGTTGATTGGACGAACCTTTGCCCATTGTGACAAGAATAACCGTGTTCCAATTAGAATGTTGAATTTAAAACCAGATGCAACCACGGTGTATAAAGGCACGCAAGTGGCTATTTTACAACCTGCAATTGTAACTCAAGTTGTTAAACAAAATGATGACTCATGTAACAATCAAGATTTAGCTCCCCAACTAGAAGATCTGTACCAACAAAGCTCTGTACACTTAACAGGTAACCAACAAGTTGCATTAAAAAATATGTTACATAATTATGACAGTGTGTTTTCCAAAGATGGTGAACTTGGGCGAACCAATTTAGTGTATCATAACATTGACACCGGTGATGCTAGGCCAAAGCGACAACCTGCTCGGCGTTTACCTCATCACCAGAGAGCAGAGGCTCAAGAACAGGTTGAAGAAATGTTAAAAAAGAAAGTAATTTCTCCATCCTTTAGCCCATGGGCAAGCCCAGTGATTTTGGTTAAAAAAAAAAGATGGGACCACAAGGTTTTGCATTGATTACAGAAAACTAAATGAAGTAACTTATAAAGATGCATACCCATTACCACGAATTGATGATAGCCTTGATGCACTATCTAGCTCTCAGTGGTTTTCGTCACTTGACTTAGCTAGTGGCTATTGGCAGGTAGAAGTTAACCCCAATGACCGATGTAAAACTGCTTTTACAACAGGATCTGGTTTATATGAGTTTAACATGATGCCTTTTGGGCTGTGTAATGCTCCCAGTACATTTGAAAGATTAATGGAACGTGTGTTAGCAGGATTACATTGGAGAACTTGTTTAGTGTATATAGACGATATTTTGGTTTTTGCTCCGTCTTTTGAAGAACATACCGAGCGGCTGAGCGAAGTCCTCAGCAAACTTTCAGACGCAGGACTCAAATTGAAACCCCAAAAATGTTTCTTGTATAAAAAGGAAGTTCTGTACCTTGGACACATTGTGTCAAACCAAGGAATATCTACTGATCCAGAAAAGATACGTAAGATACTAGAATGGCCAACACCATGTAATCTTGCTGACATTCGCAGTTTTCTTGGTTTATGTTCTTATTATAGACGGTTTATTAAGAATTTTGCTCACATAGCGTCCCCAATCCATAAACTGACTCACAAAAATGTAGGGTTTAAGTGGACAAATGAGTGTGAACAAGCATTTCAGGAGCTTAAACATAAGTTAACATCCGCAGACTTTCTTGCATTTCCAGATTTTTCAAAGCCATTCATTCTAGATGCAGATGCTAGTGACCAAGGTATTGGTGGAGTTATTTCACAAGTCCAGGATGGACAAGAGAGAGTAATAAGTTACGGTAGCCGAAAGTTATCAAAAAGTGAAAGAAACTACAGTGTAACTAAGAAAGAACTGTTGGCTGCCGTACACTTTGTAAAACAGTACAAACATTACTTATATGGAAGAAAATTTACCATACGCACCGACCATGGGTCGTTAAGATGGCTGAGTAATTTTAAAGATGTACAAGGCCAACTAGCCCGATGGATAGAAACCTTAAGTGCATTTGACTATGAAATTTGCTACAGACCGGGTAGCCAACATCGAAATGCAGACTCCCTTTCAAGAATGCCATTTGAAAATGATGTTGACCCAATAAGTACTGATATTAAAGTGAAACATAAAATAATCAGTTGTTCGCTAAGTGTCTTTTCAGGTTTGGACCCAGCTGGGCTACGGGAGGCCCAACGAGATGATAGTGTATTAGCTGCAATAATACAGATGAAAGATAATTCCTCGGTGAGGCCTCCTGGTAGTCTAATTGCGGGTCTAAGCCGAGAGACAAAGGGATATTGGTTCATCTGGGACCAACTGGAGCTAAAAGAAGGTATCCTGTATAGGCGGTATGAAGACCAAGGTTCATCATTTAGACAATTAGTGGTTCCTAGATCATTACAAGAACAAATACTGGAGTTAGCACATAATAGTAAGACAGGTGGCCACTTGGGTCGTACAAAAACATTTAATAAGATCCAACGTAACTATTATTGGATAGGTTACCGTACAAACATAGCGAACTGGATTAGACAGTGTCAAACGTGTGCTAGACGAAAAACACCTGCCCCTAAGTTCCGTAGTCCCCTTAAACCTTCTCTGATTGGTGCACCTTTTGAAAGAGTTGCTTTAGATATACTGGGACCATTGCCTCGATCAAAAAAAGGCAACAGATATATCTTGATAGTGATGGACTATTTTACTAAGTGGGCTGAGGCCTATCCTCTCCGAAATCAAGAGGCAGAAACTGTGGCTAAAGTACTGGTAGAGCAATTCTTCTGCCGGTATGGAGTTCCATTGAGCCTCCATTCAGACCAAGGCTCTAATTTTGAAAGCAACTTGTTTCAATCAGTATGCCGTCTATTGGGAATAAATAAAACTAGAACCACGGCTTATCATCCACAGTCAGATGGACTAGTGGAAAGGTTTAATCGAACTATCTTGGCCATGTTAAGTATGTATGTTTGTGAAGACCAGTCAGATTGGGATACGCACATACCCTATGTTATGATGAGTTATAGAGCAAGTGAACAAGAGACAACAGGGATTAGCCCAAATAGGATGATGTTCGGTAGAGAAGTTAACCTTCCTTTAGATTTACTTGTTTCCCGAAATGAGTTAAGCAAAGAAAAGTATGTAACCCCAGAGGCATATGCATCTGAGATATGTGGTCGCATGCACAAAGCTTTCGAAATGGCTCGAAATAACATAAAAGGTGAACAAAAACGACAAAAACGATTGTATGATGCTAAACTCAAGGGTAAACCATATGCACTTGGCGATAAAGTTTGGTTGTATTGCCCGAGAAGAAAAGTTGGGCTTAGTCCTAAATTACAGTCATTTTGGAAGGGGCCCTATGAGATCAAAAAGTGTATCTCTGATGCTGTGTATAGAATTGAAGATGTAAAAACACATTATCGTTCAGTAGTGCATTTTGATAGATTAAAACCATGCCATTTGAGTACTTCTGAACAGGATTCTGAAACGAATAGAGACAACACTCCAGAAGACAGCACACCACGTGGAACATCTACACGTCGACCCCCAACACTATGGAGAGATGTGACCCCTTTGAATGCTAAAGGAGTGCCATATGACCCGGATCCACTGGTAGATGCAAGTTTTACATCCGAGATTGGAAACATTCAAGATGATGGAGCAGAAATACACAATGAAAGCGAGACTGGTGTGAGAATGAATGCAACCACAGACCAATCACCTGATTTACCACCAAGAGCAAACAGCAACACACAGAGTGATGGGGTAGATGACGCATTATACGACAGCGATGATAATTGGACCGGCCGGCCAATACACCAACGTCGACAACGCCAACCTCCACTGTGGATGCGAACTGGAGATTATGTGATCTAAACTAACACTACGCGTTTAAAGGCGGCTACAGATGTGAACTTTTTGTATGGTGCCCTTTTGGGCTGCAGACCAACTGTGGACACTATAAAGTTGTCTGCAAGCTACGTCAGTCGCATGAAATGATCAGACAGAATCGACATGGAACTTTTTGTCCCCTAAATTGTATTACAAATTGTGATAATTTATCATAATGGGTTGAGTAAACTTAATATTTGAGGCGTGAGGTCACGCCTTCGCTAAGGGGAGGGTTGTGTAATGAACATGCTTTGTGATGCATTTCAAGCTCCTTTTGTTATAGTGTTTAAACACATGTTCTGGCTCTGTATTGGCCTGCAATGAATGTGTATTGTTGTGCCAGACGGGGGTACAATGTAGTCAGTTATGTCATTAATTTATCATTCCCTTGCCAGCCACCATTGGCATGCAAGGATTGTGTTCACATTGTTAGTATCATTATTTCCCCTCAATTTAGCTTTAATGATTACTAGTACATTTAAAATAACAAAGAGTTTCCAATTGGGTATAAAACCAAGGCACCAAATCTAGGTGTGGCATTCTAGAACTGTGGCTTGGGACATCAGGGTGGTCGGACGGCGGCTCTATACTTTCTATGTGTAAACTGAAGGCTCTCAGTACCATTTACAAAAGTACTAGCACAGATAGTGGTCAGCCTATGTATTATTTCTGTATAGTTTATTATCTGCACGTCGTCCGGCCGGGTTCATAATGTTAAGGTAATGTTGTATTTATTTATTTATTAGTTAAGTGAGGAGTGTCCTTAAATTCCCCCAACTCAGCCAGTTGCTACGTTTTGCTTTATTATTAATTGACTTTATTATACGTATTATTTTGTTCATGTCCCCGTTGGGGAGAATTACAAGATGAGCGAGTACCTGCATATCTGTTTCCATTTTTGAGTTGTTATTTTGTCTCTGAGTTTAGCAAGTGGTTCCCCTCCCTTTCTGGCGGATGCAGGGTTGATCCGTTACACTATTCTCTTCTCACTGTAATTTCTGATAGATAACTTTCTAAAATCCAACGCGTTCAGAACACCGCTGCTCGCCTCGTCTCACAAACGCCTCGTTCCCAACATAACACCCATCTTACATAATCTACACTGGCTCCCAATTTAAATGCGTATCGCATATAAGTTAAATCTCCTCACTTTCAAAGTTCTCCATGGACTACCTCCTGACTAGATATCTGAACTTCTGCATAACTATACTCCTGTTCATCCTCTTCATTCTGCTGGCCAATCCTTACTGACCCAAACTACTGTTTCTACTTAATTCTATGGTCAAAGAGCCTTCACCTTCATTGCACCTTCATTGTGGAATGACTTACCTCTTCATATCCATCAAGCTGACTCTGTTCTGATTTTCAAAGGACTTTTAAAATCTCACCTGTTTGAATCTACATTTTTGTTATGTTCTGTGTTACTGCGCATAGAGGCTCCTGCATTAAGCGCTATATAAATGTCTTGTATTATTATTATTATTATTGTTATTATTTCTATTATTGTTACTATTTTTATTATCATTGTTATTATTATCATATACATCTGAAACTGAGAATTGAAAGTCTTAGACCTTAATACGTGAGTCTTAGACTGAGATTTGAATTACTGAGACCTAAAGGTGTTTGATTGAGACTGAGACTTGATTTTTTGAGACTATACTGTTGGTCTCAGACTGAAACATGAAAGTCGGAGACCTTAGGGTCAGAGACTGAGACTTGAACTACTGAGACCTAAAGGTCTTTTACTGAGAATATAAGGCTTGCATGTCTGACACCTGAAGATGGCTCACACTGAAAATGAGACTTGAATATCTGAGACAGACCTCAAGGTCTTTGACTGAGACTTTAATTTTTGAGGCCTTTAGGTCTGAAACTGAGACTTTAAAAAGTCTGATACCTTATAAGACATGAGTCTTAGTTAAGACAGACTTGAATTACTGTGCCCTAAAGGTTGTTGACTGAGAATGAGACTTGAATTTTGAAGATCTTTAGGTCTGAGACTGAGACTTTCTGAGACCTAAAAGTTGTAGGCCATTTAAGAATTAGCGGCTGCAGATGTGGCTGTGGCATAGGCTGCCCTTAGCAACACCCATAGCAACAGCTGCTAGCCGTCAAAGAAAGTCTGACACTTTATGGGCTGAGAATGTACACCCTAAACAAAAATCGGTCGTGGTGTACTAAAAGCGTGTGAATGGCGCACATCAAATATGTACATGATTCATGATTCCGGCTGCGTTTGTTGGGTTGGGTAGGGTATCCCCCCCTCCCCCCGCTCTACCACTGGTTTGATAAAATATAATTTCAAAACCAAGTAAACAATTCTGAATTACACTTCACTTACACATGAACTTTTAATTGTATGCATTTCTTATGTTGTAAATTACTTAATTGATGTCAAATCATGTTTTTAACGGTTTAACAAATTGTCTCTCGTTTTAGCTCCAGATGAACCTCCTGCTGGATTTGAATTGAAGGACAAGACGAAAAACAACATCACAGTCTCCTGGAGCACTGTCCCATGTGGGAACAGGAACGGAGAGATCAGTGGCTATTCGGTAAGGTTTGAATACTTTGAAACTATCACAGTGTTTCTCAAAATAATTGTGGATGACTGGCTAATGGAAGACTCACAAAGAAACAAATTCAGAGCTGTTGCTAATCTGTAGTAGTAAGTAGACAGTACCTGCAAAAAGGCAAGCCTGCTCCTGGTCTGGCGACATCAGGAAATGATCAAACAACTTTAACTTTAAACGCATTGTTGTATAGCCCTTGGTTACGTTGTAATCGTTTGGTTGGTTATCAAAGTCGGTCGTCCAGAATTACATGGGATATACCTTGAAACAAAACAATAAAGAGATAAAAAGGCTGATTCAATGTTGGTTTATTTTAAATGTTTAGAAAATTTCAAAACAGATGCCAAGTTTTTTTGTTATTTGACTACTCCAGGACGGTGTTAAAAAAAGTTTGATCGTGCCTCTGTGTCGTTTTTTTTTAAAGGAATTTATTTGAACTGCTGGAATAATGTTTTATTTTTTTTTAAATGTTGTCACAATAAATTAAACCCTGACTAAACAAAGTAAAAAAATACGTTGTCGTAAAATGCCCCCGGGTTTGTTCTTCTCTTTTGAGAAAATATGAAATGTCTTCACTGTGAATCGGCCAAACCTTGGCCATAAGCCACGGCCAATAATCGGCAATGGTATGGTGGAATCTCGGACTTGCCTCCCATAGGTTGAATACAATGATAAACAATTGTGGCATCCTCTCGATCTCTCGTAATCCTCGTTTGTACAGCAAAAGAAGGATTGGCTGGAATCAGGGATTTCACAATATCCAAAGGGAGATTGGGAGCATGAATTCCAGTACCTTTTGTCCCTCTTTGTATACATCCACTGGCATGACTGACCAACCAGAAGAGGATGTTCCAAAAGTATAAATATCCACTGTTATTCATATTAAAAAGGTTTTGCGAAATAAAACATCATCCAGCGTAAAGTGGATAAACGTTTCTTTTAAACATGTGAGCATCGCAACACTGTAGTGTATGTTCTGTTCCCCTGACGAGGAACAGAACTTTTATGAACTATGGAGTACACCAACTATTCTTTTCAGAGTCCGCAAAAGAAATGTCAAACATGGTGTTGCGGCAAATTTATATCTTAATCCTATGCGGTGTTACAAAATATTTGTTATTGCCGTGTAGCACGCTAAATGTTTTTTACAGCAGTATAGGGAAATCATAATAAATATGGGACAATGAAGTTATTTCCTAATTTTTATTAAGCCCAGTACCCTTCAGAGGATCTACAAGATCCATCAAAGTTTTGAAGAACAAAAATCCTTTGGAGTTTTGCCACCAGCAGGCTGGCAAGGCCATGACCCCCAGGCTAAGGGATTTATGTAGAAGAACACTCCAGCATTTCTTGGGATGTCTTTGCAAACTGTTGATCTTTTTTCGGCAATCAGCTTTCCCCTGTCACAAAATAAAAACTTAACTTCAGATGTGCTCTTGTTGTGTTTTCTCGTCAGATGAGGCACAAAGTTCTTGATAAACCATACGACAAGGCGTTTGACCCAAGCCTTGAAGAGTACACCGAAGAAAAACTCTCAGACCTTGAGAAAACTGTGACAGGGTTAGAACCATCCACACAATATGAATTTCAAGTTGCTGGCCTTGTCCAAATTGGAGATGAAAAAGTGATGGGACCGTATGCAGACATAAAGATATACACAGCTGTAGAGACAGGTAAGTTCTTAATGGCTTATGAGTTTTTGCTGGCAAGGATTAAATAATCTGTAAAACCTTCCCACAAAATGTAATGTTAAGCCTGTTTTAACATGGTAGTATTGATGGTACATGTGTAGTATTTGGACTTACGATACAGTGTAACATCATGTCATGAGACACATTCATGACTTCACATTCCTATTAAACATGTATGTTCTATTAATTTGTTTGTATAATTATTTTGGATGGCACTAGACATTGAGAAACCTAAGGAGCCAACTGTGGATTCCTCTCTAACAACTGCAACAACTGTCACCATTGCACTAAGCCCTCCAGCCGTAATGACCTACGTTACGTAAGTATACCCACTCTTCAATACAGGCCATTCACAATACAGTCGTCAATACAACCCCATCCTCGTCTCCAGTGTGATGTTTGCAAATAAAGTTAGATTGAGATCCACAGAATGTATGATCTGGTGCTGTTTTATTCCATCTGTGTTGAGAGTGCCTAAGATTGACCTCATAAGTATGCAGGTCACATACAGAAAGTAAGGTTCTGTAAAGGAGCCATTTATAAAACACAATTTGGATATTACAGTGCCCTCCTCAGTTAATCCACGAGAGGAGATTTGGCCAATTCGCATTCAACTAAAATAATAAAACTTGCAACTCAACAATGTAGGAGCAGTTTGGGAACATGAAATGGCTGATGCTTGTTGCTTTATCTGCTTGCAAACCAAAAAACAAAAAGTAAACAAACAATCACATCATCACACTTCAGACGTAGCACGATGACCAAAAACTTGTCAATCTTTTTCCCATGATACACTGTGAAACTGGCCTCTAGGACCCCTTTTCAAATCCAACCGGGGGCACTATGTGGATTGGGTGTCCAGTCCAAACCTGATTGCGTGGATTTTCCCTAGAATAATTCTGTGGGGTTTTCCTCCCACATCTAAAACTGAAACTTCCTTTCTTGTCTTCTCTCCATGGGATTCTTGGCTAGTACAGTGATTAAGTTCGCTTTCTGAGAATCCTTGGCTTTACAACCAGAATTAATAAATAAAATGAATGAAATGAAATCAAGATATCCTGGGCAAACTGTGAAAGGGGCACTATATGGTGATTCGCTTGTATTTAGCCTGTATAAATTTGACATCAAGATTAATACTCTGCTATGTGAAATACCATTCTTTATCACCTATTAAATATGCTTGCATGCAGCAACGAATGTCAGCTACAAAAACAATTTATAATACAGGTATTTCTGGAGGGAAAAGTAGTTGAGCTTCTTTCTGAAAGCTCAGTGATTACTGGAACCAGAACTAATCCTCCAGAGAAATATTTCCATCTGAAAGCTGACTGATGCTCAAGTTCATACCGGTACCAATCCTCCAGAGAAATATTTCCATCTGAAAGCTCACTGATTCTAAAGTTCACACCAGTACCAATTCTCCAGAGATTTCCATCTGAAAGCTCACTGATTCTAAAGTTCATACCAGTACCAATCCTCCGAAGAAAATTTTCCATCTGAAAGCTCACTGATTCTAAAGTTCATACCAGTACCAATCCTCCAGAGAAATAGTTCCATCTGGAATACATGTACTGTCCGAGTTATAGCACTTGAAGACCCCCATATTTACCAATGTTTTTTTCGGTTGCCACAACCAAAATAAGCCTGTCATGAACATGAACAAAATCTCTTATAACTTATAATAGTCGAACAGTTATTATTTATTTTTTTTAAAACACAACCACCAAGTTTGAGAAATTTTCAGAGGTTGGTTTTTATAGTTTCTTGAAAACTTGATGATAGAAATTAATGTTCTCTTCCCCCAAAAAACTGATGTAACGAGTTTCATCATTAATGATAGCAATTGGTTTTAAAAATCAACTTTTTTCAAATATCTTCTTTTCAATTTTGATAGGGACTTCCAAATTGGTGTGCTACTTATTACACCCTCATCAGTAAATGCAGAAGGGAACATACAGCGCCGAGATGTTTCACCCGATTTATACGTGGCAGGAGAATTCAGTAAGGATGATCTCCCTGATACTTTTCAAGTTGGTGATGACCAGACGTATGGAGGATACCGTAACAAGCCCCTGGAGAGCAGTGCTATGTATGAGATTTACCTCGGTGCAGTCAGCAGAACATCAAGCGAGGTATAAACCCAGCCATGGCACTCACTGTAAAAAATGTTTATCCACGCTCATACCCTATGTTCTTGTTCCCCAGTACTCATTTCCCAATAATAGTTACCTAGTACTCTGTTACACTTGTTCCCTTGTACTCCTCCCTAGTTCTCATTCCTTATACTCCCTAGTACTCATTCCCTAGTACTCATTCTCTTACTTGTTACCTAATACTCCCTAATACTCGATCCCTAGTACTCATTCCCTTGTTACCTTATACTCCCTAGTTCTCATTCCCTAGTACTCATTCCCTTACTTGTTACCTACTACTCCCTAATACTCGATCCCTAGTACTCATTCCCTTGTTGCCTAGTACACCCTAGTACTCATTCCCTTGTTACCTATTACTTCATAGTTCTCATTCCCAAGTATTCGTTCTAGTACTTATTTCTTAGTACTTGATCCCTATAGTACTCATTCCCTTGTTACCTAGTACTCCCTGGTACTCATTCTCTTGTTACCTTGTACTTCCTAGTATTCATTCCCTAGTATTTGTTCTAGTACTCATTCCTCAATACTCGATCCCTAGTACTCATTCCCTTACTTGTAACCTAATACTCCCTAGTACTTGTCTCTAGTCTCACTGGTACTCTTTCCCTAGTATTTGTTCCTAGTACTCCCTTGTACTGTTCATTAGTAATCATTCTTTGGTACGATCCCTAGTACTCACTACTACTCGCTGCCTTGTATTCATTCCCGAGTACTCACTAGTACTTGTCTCTGGGACTCACTAGTACTCGTTGCTTTGTAATCATTTCTGAGTACTCACTAGTACTTGTCTCTAGTCTCACTGGTACTCTTTCCCTAGTATTTGTTCCTAGTACTCCCTTGTATCTGTTCATTAGTAATCATTCTTTGGTACGATCCCTAGTACTCACTACTACTCGCTGCCTTGTATTCATTCCCGAGTACTCACTAGTACTTGTCTCTGGGACTCACTAGTACTTGTTGCTTTGTAATCATTTCTGAGTACTCACTAGTACTTGTCTCTAGTACTCACTGGTACTCTTTCCCTAGTATTTGTTCCTAGTATTCTCTTGTATCTATTCATTAGTAATCATTCTTTAGTACGATCCCTAGTACTCACTTCTACTCGCTGCTCTGTATTCATTCCCGAGTACTCACTAGTACTTGTCTCTGGGACTCACTAGTACTTGTTGCTTTGTAATCATTTCTGAGTACTCACAAGTACTTGTCCCTAGTACTCACTGGTACTCTTTCCCTAGTATTTGTTCCTAGTACTCCCTTGTACCTATTCATTAGTAATCATTCTTTAGTACGATCCCTAGTACTCACTACTACTCGCTGCTCTGTATTCATTCCCGAGTACTCACTAGTACTTGTCTCTGGGACTCACTAGTACTCGTTGCTTTGTAATCATTTCTGAGTACTCACTAGTACTTGTCCCTAGTACTCACTGGTACTCTTTCCCTAGTATTTGTTCCTAGTACTCCCTTGTACCTATTCATTAGTAATCATTCTTTAGTACGATCCCTAGTGCTCACTACTACTCGCTGCTCTGTATTCATTCCCGAGTACTCACTAGTACTTGTCTCTGGGACTCACTAGTACTCGTTCCCTTGTACTCATTCCCGAGTATTCACTAGTACTTGTCCCTAGTACTCACTAGTACTCTTTAGTACTTGATTCCCTATTACTCAATAGTACTAATTCCCTATTCTCGTTAGTACTTGTTCCCTAGTAGTCACTACTAGTACCATGCAATTCCCTAGTACTCTTCAGTACTTGTTCCCTAGTATTCACCAGTACTTATTTCCTAGTACTCACTAGTACTCGTTCCCTAGTTCTCCCTAGTACTTATTCCCAAGTACTTCCTAGTAGTACATTTGTCTTAAGCACTTCTTATAAAAAATAACTCCCATATTTAAAAAAAAAAATCCAAGAATATTATTTCTGTGAAAAGGCAGTAAGGGTCTTACTGCTCTCATTTTGGTGACAATACAATGAATGTGCAATTTCTCTTACTGTTATTTTTTTTCTTCATCTTGTTACTTTTAGGAGGCTACCATAGCCTGGGGTGATCCAAGCAAAGTAAAAGGTAAATATTCCTCACACTAACAAAAGATACAGTAGTAATAATATTTTTCGATTCTTAGCACACATACCTAATAGCTAAATCAAGGCATTTTACAATATAAGATAATTTTTCAAACTTTCTCAACTCCCTGGGGAGCATACAACCCAAAGCTGCTTAAATTAGCGCTAAGGGGTTAATGGGAGACTTTTGAGACGATAGCGGGCGTCCCACGGATCAGTCCTTGTCCATTGTTTTCATCGCTGAGAACAATGGAAAAGAACCGGTGTGTGGGACGCCCGCTACCGTCTCAAAAGTCTCCCATTCAACACAAAAATACTACCTCATGTCAGCCCTCGCAGGTTCCCCGTTTAGACACCTGGATTAGCAGAAGCAATTTTGGTTTAGTGCCTTGCTCGATGATTCATGCTCTCAGATGTTGAGTCAATTTGCAGAAGTCTCACCTGTTTATTTTGCCATATTGGAATTTGAGGAATTACTTGTCTCAACAGTTGAGGGCGCTATTAATATAGCCCATTTTACAACAATGTTTTAGTGCGCTTTAATGCCCTGGTCATTGGGCCAGTAACATTCCTGTAATCTTTCTCAGCTCCCTGGGGAGTATACAGCCAGAGCTGCCGTGGCGCTCCAAAGGCTTTTTCAAACACAGTATCAACCTCTACCCTTGCAGGTACCCATTTATACCCCTGGGTGAAGAGAAGCAATTATAGTAAAACATCTTGCTCAAGGACACCAAGTGTCATGACCAGGATTCGAACCCACACCCCGATGACTTAACCACCAGAACTTGAGTCTGGTGCACTAGACCGCTCGGCCATGACACGCTATGTATAAATGCATGTTTTTGATGTTTTTTCGACAGTGGGTCCTGCTACCGATGGTACGGGTGATCCCTTCCCAGTCGTAGCTGTTATTATTCCCATCCTGGTTGTCATTGTCATTGGTGTTGTTGCAGGTGGACTCTTCCTCAAGAGGTAAAGTTTTTCCCGAACGACAAACATTACAGATTCACACGATTTTCAAATGTCTTCCAATAAGCCATCTGCTTGTTGGATTTGAATACTGTCTGGTACAATGACTTGCTTAATAGTCACAAGTGACCACTTATATTTGAATTCATAATACCAGTGACAGCTGCTGTGTTACATAGTTTGGGGCAAGCTTTTGCAAAATTCAATAAAACACTCGTACACAATTCTAAATGAATGTGTATGCAACATTATTACCAGGCTTTGCCCATCTGGAGGTTGCTATGCAAATACTTGCCCCAAACCATGTGACCATGTCCCCCCCCAAAAAAAAACTAGCGTAATTGATTTCCTGTCATTGGAGCCAGTTTGTTTGAGGGTTGCTTACAGTGCGGCAAATGCATCACAAGATTGCTGAGTATGAATGCACTTTTTGTTGTTGTTTTGTTTGGCTTTGACAGAAGAGGTCACCTACTGAAGGACGCCGATTCTGAGGGTCTTCAAGTTGGTGAAATGAAAGGTACGAGGAAAACAAAACTAGTTCCGATAATGTTCTTGGTAGCCTCCCACTCAAGTTATCAGTTAGTTCTTGGCAGCTTCACAGAGCTGCTTAAACAGAAAATATTGCGATAACAAATTTCTGCTTGGGAAAAATAAGCACTGAACCATGCAGTCACAAACTGGGCACATACATGACATGGTATTTTGGTTAGTAACCGTTTTCCAGTAAGCAAAGTTGTTTTCTGCTAAGTAAACTAATGTGCTTAAAGATAGAGGCTCGTCAGAAAAAAAATTACATCGGGTATCTCTCACAGTGAGAAAGGCAAATTGATTCACGTGATTCTTCGTGCCACGAAAATGGACGTAGAGTAATGGCGACGAGCTAGTGTCTTTAAGTAACTCAATGAAATTGAGCCCTTCTGAGGGCTTCCAACATTCAGATTTTGCAGCTCGTTGTGCAATAGAGGGTATGCACAGCCGTTTCTAAACTTACAACCGTTTCGACCTTATTGTTGAGGGCGCTGTTGTACAGATCTCTATGGGACTTATGACATCAGACGCATGAGGTCTACAGACCTCTACATCATCAATCCAAAAGTCAAAAGGTACATCTCCTAGGACTGGTGGCTGACATATTTCATGAGCCTTGATGCATGACTTCAAATGATTGGTTTCAGGATTTTGTCAGCGTTAGAATTTGTAATAGACTCAAAATTTAAGTTATATCTAAAAAAAAGGTTCTTGAGACAAATGCTGTATTCTATTTTTGTGTGATCTCAATTCGACTGTAACCCTCGCCCACTTGACACGGACTGGCTCAACTGATCACCAGAAGCCCATGGGAGTTGAATTGGGAGAGTTTTTCCTTGATGATTTGTGAAAGAAAAGTTTAATAATTGGACTTGGCTCTTAAATATGTTCTTCAAAAACTAAATTCTTCTTACAATAAAAGTTTCTGTCAGAAGAAATGCTTTTAAATAATGAATTCGGTAATTTATTGGTAAAATTACACACAATTTAGTGTATGCAACCTTTGGAACCCAAAGTAGCAAGAACTTTGGTATGCAGCTGATACGCATGGGACGCATTGATTTATCAACAAGATGTAGTAGCGTTGTGAAAGAAACACACTATCCTCCCTTGAGATGACTTTTGTTTAAATATTGATCTTAATTAAATACATATTTGGTTTTTTTTTTTTAATTCAGAGGAGAAACAGAGTTACAATTCTAGACACAGTGCCAAAGACAACTTTGCATCCATAGATGAAGGTGTTGCTATGACAACAACATCAATAGCTCATCCCTCATCACCTGAAAAACCCAAAGCAAGAAAGAGGACATTCAAAGCACCTAATGCTATTCCTCTGACAGAATTTCAAGATTGCATCCAGAAAAAGAAAGCCATGACATACAAGGAGGGGAATGGGTTCCTCTGGGATTATAAGGTGGGTGATAGACTCATTCATCAAGGGAAATGGGTTCCTTTTGGGTTAAAAAGGTTGGTAATGGAATCATACAAGAAGGGAAATGGGTTCCTTTTGGGTTAAAAAGGTTGGTAATGGAATCATACAAGAAGGGGAATGGGTTCCTCTTGGGTTAAAGGGTTGGTAATGGAATCATACAAGAAGGGGAACGGGTTCCTCTTGGGTTATAAGGTTGGTAATGAAATCATACAAGAAGGGGAATGGGTTCCTGTTGGGTTAAAAGGTTGGTAATGGAATCATACAAGAAGGGGAATGGGTTCCTCTTGGGTTGAAAGGTTGGTTGTGGATTTATACAAGGCCCTCCTTGTATAAATCCATCACCAACCTTTTAATTTGGGTTCCTCTTGACTTTTAAGGATTGTTGGAATCACACAAACTGTGTTTGTCGTGTGAACATGGAAATAAGGCTGGATAAACACTTGACCCATTGTATGTCCCAATCTCAGATTTTTATCTTTTACCATGAAGAGACCCAGACTCAACCCACTTTCAACTTTACATCAATCTTTTTCATTTTCATCCATCCTTTACATAAGCAGAGACCTTTTTATAGTCCATATTAATTTTGAAAAGTACAGCATTGAAGTAAAATCTGTTGTTTATTTTGTTTTTATTCTTAGAATTTACCTGACGAAGTCCTTTACCCTTGCTCAGAGGCAAAAGTGGAAAAGAACAAAACGAAAAATCGCTATGCTAATATTATTCCATGTAAGTACCATGTAAGGCAGATTTTCAAAATTCACATTTTTTCTAACTGAAATATAACTTTGTTGTTAGTTGAAATGTAAATGGGTCATTCAATGAAGGTGGGACACAATTTTTGACCTTTTTCCATATTATCATTTTTGTTAGAATATAAAGTTGATTTTAATTAACCAGTAGGCACCTGATGACGTGAATACACGCAAATGTTTCCCCAGCCTGGAAACAAAAGCCATGTAATTTGGGACCACCGGAGCAAAGGCCCCCCGAACATTCAACTACGGAGCGTGCACGGACCACACACATGCCATCTATTGCTTTGTTTCATACACACAAAGACAAAAGAAAGGTCTTGAACATCTTGGCATTTTCTGGCCACTGAGAGGTGGTTCTTGTGTAATCCCCAATTATAGACCTTTGTCCTTTTGTTCCAAGAAAAGGATTACGTGGCATCGAGAGGCTTCCACCATTGTTCATTCATTATATTTTGGCTCAATGGAGGTAATAACTCAGATTTTTGTTCCAGTGCCCTCCAGCTTTGACATACTATGTGGTATGTGTTGCTGACTGCACAACAGCAACAACTTGAATCAAGACTACAGTTTTGCTCATGTTACCAGGGCCTAATTTCATTGAGCTGCTTAAGCCAAAAATACTGCTTAAGAGTTTTCTGCTTAGCAAAATTGGGCAGGATGCCAGTCACAGATGTTATATGTGAAATGGTATTTTAGCTGGTAACCTTATTCTCATATCATAATTTGGTTGTGCTGGGTTACTTTTTGTGCTTATGCATGTGTATGAAATGGGGCCCAGTGCTTCACTGTATTTTGAAACCAACAATTTTATCACGTCTTGCAATTGATTCCTTTCTAGATGACGATTCTCGTGTCGTTCTTGAAGTGCCCCCTGACGATCCTACCTCATCGGATTATGTCAACGCAAGTTACATTGACGTAAGTAACTCAAAACTACTGCCAACAAGAAAACTCTTAAGTTAATGTTACATGAGCTTTAAGAGACCTTATGGATCACCCTTTTCCCACAGTAAACTTACGCCCGCTGTGACCTCACTGAGGGCGCTGTTGCGTGTCGCTCTATGGCAGTGATGACATCACATGCATTTGGTCAAATACTTGCTTCAATGATAAAGGCTATGAATAAAGAATGTTCTGTACGGCCGATGCATTTATTATAACATCAAATAGATTGTTGTGACCACTGCTAATTACAGGAATCAAACTGGCCTCTCGTCTCAGGGCACTCTCGGTGGTCTAGTTGGGGGATTGTGGGTTCGAATCCCACCAGAGTAGTATGCCTGCGGATTTATTTCCGCAGGACTCTGAAAAAATATTATAAGGGTCAAATCAAACTAGTAATGTCTTATTTACATATCATTGATTTATCAGAGTAGTGGGATAGAAAGCATACATTTGAGAACCCTGTTATATCAAAGTTGTGTGAAAAAAGTCCCACAAGCACCTCGGTTTGGATTCAAACCCAAAACCTTTTTTTTTTTAAATATTTTTAAGATTGTTGTTCATGGTAACAAATACAATTGAAACTTCTCTAGACTTGTGTGAAACAAAAGTTTCACAAGCACCTCGGGTGGGGTTGGAACCCAAAACCCTTTTGTGATACTTTTAGGATAGTTTGCTCTTGGTAACAAAACAATTGACATTTCAATGAATAACCAAGCCGTGTTTATTTTTTGATATTTCTTCTCAGGGATTCAACGCCCCCAAGAAATACATAGCCACTCAAGGTAAGGTGAACTCATAAATCCAGGGTGATTTCTCAGTGTTACTGCATAGTATCAGTGTAAAAACACTTTGCATCTTGATTACCGGTATGTGATCACGTCAAATCTTCACCAAGAGAGACTAACATTGTTTCTCGGTACCATAGGGTATGTGCATTTCAGAATAGCTTTAGAAGGATGTGTGGACATTTGTTGTGTTTACAAGATAAAAGATGTTTTTGTAATAATTGTCACAACGATATATTTTGGGTGGCGTGTGCATAAAGCGCTCGCCTCTCATCAATGTGTCCCTGGGTTCGAGTCCTGGCTAGGGCCATATGTGAGTAGAGTTGTGCGTTGGTTCTCTCCTGTGCCACAAGGGTTTTTCTCCAGGCCATCAGGTTTTCCTCCCTCCGGAAAAACCAAACACTTTCGATCTCAGGCTGTGCTCCGTGGTCATAATGGGTTGATGTGGATGGCTGCCAAAGGCACCCTTATGCCTGCAGCTCAAACACATGTAGCCGCGTCCTTCGCAATTCAGCTTCTCAGTAAGGATGATTAGCCTCCCAAATGATTAAAAATTATTATAATTATTATTTCTTATCAACAGAAAGGCAGCTTGTCCTCCCATGCATCAATTGCACGCTTACTGCCGTGCATTGCTCATCTACCATGTAGGACACTAACTGGCCTATAGAACCTATGAACTAAATTTAGATGATCGCTCTGTTTGAAATCTGCCTGCTGGTGCGCGCATTCATCGTGTTTTGCATAAATTTGATTTAGGAATGACGGTAGCTCAATTCAGTGCAACATTTATTTCCGTACTTTTCAATTCTGTATATACATCAAATTGGGTGAATGAATACAAAAGAAAGTAATCAGACGAGAAATCTAAAATTATAATTGAAAACAAAATAACATCAAAGGGTGAAAAATATGAGGCTGTCCATAAGTAAGCGTAGTGGTTTGACAGTATCACTCCAAAGTGAGGGCTGATTTTCCTACATTAGAAAAGTGCATTAGAAAATGTAAATGATAAATTGTTCATTTGGCATAAAGGGAAATTGATCTCACCCCATGCTATTTTTAACATCTTTGTCTCTGTTTTGCAACCTGGGGTTGATTTCACAAAACTAGTCCTAACTTAGGACTAGTCCTAACTCATGACTAGTCCTATAAGTTATGACTAGTTCCTTGTCCTAACTCAAGATAAGACTAGTCCTAGCTCTTTGTGAGATCCATATCTGATCTTCTGATGTCTTTAGGTCCCAACAAGGCATCTGTGCCTGACATGTGGCGTATGGTATGGCAAGAAAACTGCACCAAGATAGTCATGCTCACCAACCTACTGGAAGGTATCAAGGTAAACTATTCACCAATCAACATTTTACTTCATACGCTGTGAATTGTAACCCACCCCCACCCTTACTGTCAATGATAATACATGTGATATGGTATTTTGGCTAGTAACCTTATTCTGTTAAGCAAATTTGTTTGTGCTTAGCTACTTTTTGTGCATTAGCAGCGTAAGAAATTAAGCATAGAACTCAATGTCATACCACTGCTTAAGCACAAAAAATACCTAAGTTTTTTTTTTGATGCAATTCGCCCATCACAAGCCCAAAGGCCACTGGAGGTGTGGGCTACTTTTTGAAGGGATAGAAACCTGCCCCAATGCGCAGAAAAAAGACATGGAGAGATATAAACACAAGTCTCTTCAGAGCACAGCTAAGAACAGGGAGGGGTAAATGAATCCGTTGCGAAACAAACTTTACTGCCTCTTCCCCTATTTGAAGCAATTATAGTTAAGTGTCTTACTCAAGGACACAAGTGTCATGACCGGGATTTGAACCCACATCCTGATGACTTAGCCGGTAAATGAATCCATTGCAAAACAAACTTTACTGCCTCTTCCCCTATTTGAAGCAATTATAGTTAAGTGTCTTTCTCAAGGACACAAGTGTCATGACCGGGATTTGAACCCACATCCTGATGACTTACCCGCCCGAACTTGAGTCTGATGCACTAAACCACTCAGCCACGACACGCTACAAGATTTAGGTTACCAGCCAAAATACTATGTTACATATACCATTTGTCTGTTTGTGACTGGTATCCTGCTCATCTTTGCATAGCAGAAATGTTTTCTGCATAAGCATGCAGCTTTAGGAAATTGGACCCACATCTTGAGTCCAGTGCGCACGACAACTTTTCCAAGACACTCCAAATTGCTGCCATGTTGAGGGCTTACATGTTTTTATATATTGTTCTCTGATATGGGAACTGCAATTCAAAATTTCTGTGTAAATTTCTTGTTTTATTGTAAATGTGGTATAGAAGGTTTCTTGCGGTAATGGTAATCCACATGCAGTTTGACTCCCAGGTTACCAGAAGTGAGGTGTAACAAACCATTCGATCAAAGCAAAAAATAACAGCAATACATTTTATTGTAATTATTGTTTGTTTGTTTACTTACAGGGAAAATGTGAGCAGTATTGGCCGGACAAAACACTAAGCTATGGAAAGATAATAGTCAAGCTTGTCAAGGAGGTCAAGCATGTAGATTACATCATACGAGACTTCATTCTCAGCCATGAAGCAGAGGTAATGTGGGCATTACTACATCTTTGGTTACAGTTGTGAAATGCTTCAATGCATGTCAGTGCACTTATTTCATGGCATTGTTAATACCAGTGCCTTCAGTGATTCTAACCACCCACAGTGTCTGCTGACCTGTTTCGCATCAAATGTCAAGTAAAATTTAACATCTATGAAATTGTTGCGGTACCCGCTGCTGATATCCTATTGGTAAGTGGTGCTCTTCATGGTGACTCATTGAGCATTTCTATATTTTGTATTGGTCGATTTAAATTTTGCCATATACAAGTTTCTGTGTGACACATGGTTTTGACATACATGCATACAAAAACGCGGAGCAACAAATAATAACAATAACAATAATACGCAGTTCAATATATAGCGCTTTATCACACCCTATGGGCGTCTCAGAGTGCCTAGTATTTTTTCCTGCAAGGTATAATGAGTTACGTTTTTGAAGTATGAGAACTGTTCCGTTACATAGCACCATGTAATGGTTCACAAGGTGCTGTGGCGCAATCTGCAGCTGATCAACAAAATTGGTCATATGTCCATAAAATGGTCTCACAATAGACCTTATGCACATGACGTCATTTGAGTAGGGCGCCTTCGGCTAGAGGTCAAAAGAAGGTTACTCATTGGCCCATCGGCCATTGGTCCACTGCGTCAAGCAGCTACAGACTCAACACTCACATTCTCCAGGTTCTATTTCTATAGTGAGAGATGAGTTAATTTTACCCTGCCAAATTTTGCCGAACACTTGTGTCTCCATGTGATGTATGATTTTGTCATAGGCGTGTACAAATTGCAGAGTAATAAAATGGTCCCGCGCATCCATAAAATGGTCGCACAACTGAGTCATATGTGGATGACTCAACATGGGTTCTATTGCTGTGTTGAGAAACAAGTAACCCTGCCAAAACTTAGAGTAGCCAGCAGCCCCCAGCTCAGTCACTATATTGCGCAGTCCTCGACACTGTTATTCTTTCATTTCGGTGGTCAAAACTTATTCTTGGTTAATATACACTAGGAGCAACAGACTAGAAAGGTTCGCCAGTATCACTTCACTACCTGGCCAGATATGGGTTTACCACAGGACCCCAGCAGGGTGATGGATCTGGTGAAAACCGTGAAGGAATACAGTCCAAAAGACAGTGGTCCCATGGTCGTGCATTGCAGGTAAGTCACTGTATAAGAAAATAGGCATTTCCTTATTATGTGACTAAATCAATGGGAGACTTTTGAGACGTTAGCAGGCGCCCCAGTAACCGGTCCTTTTCTATTGTTCTCATAATAGAAAAGGACCGGTTATTTGGGCGCCCTCTAACATCTCAAAAGTATCCCATAGGATAATACTAGTGCACATATCAACTCACTCATGTTTACCCACCCCCGTAAATCGAGGACATCTCTTTTTGCTCCCTGTTTTTGGACTGAGTTGTGTTTTTAGAGACAATGGCATGAGCCTTTTTGAGATATGTTGGACACTATGGGAGTGCACAGTTTGGTTTGGGTGTCCACAGACAAATTTACCCCAACCAAATAGTGTCATAGTACTGTGGTGACCGAATCTCAAAATGGCTACATGGTTTTGTACCTGAAAGCGAAGCAAGGACGCTCTCGCTCTTGCAAAATAACCGAATCCCTTTCGTTAAAGTCCTCGGTTTCATCTGGTAGACACACACTCATATACAGTTTACAAATAATGAATGTTTCAGGGTTCAAGGGGGGAGAATATTTTCATGAGTTGAATGATGGAATGTTTTAATCATCAATGTGGCGACAACGAATCAAAAATATTCTCTCCAATGCACGAATGCAAAAGATTCATTATTTTGTCATAAAGAACATCCAGTCAAAAGAGGGCACTTTGTACTGCTGTGCCTAGAATAGGGTGGCATGGGTGGTGTGTGAGTAAAGCGCTTGCCTCTCACCAGTGTGTCCCTGGTTCGAGTCCTGGCTAGGGCCATCTGTAAGTAGAATGTTGGTTCTCTCCCGTGCCACAAGGGTTTTTCTCCAGGCCATCTGGTTTCCTCACTTAGGAAAAACCAAACACTTTCGATCTCTGGCTGTGCTCCGTGGTCATATATGGGTTGATGTTGTTGGCTGCCAAAGGCACCCTTGCTTGCCTGCAGCTTGAACGCATGAAGCCGCGCCCTTCGCAATTCAGCTTCTCAGCTGCCAGTAAGGATGATTAGCCTCCCAATTTATTATTATTATTATTATTATTATTATTGTTATTATTATTATAGTGCATGATGTGGTCTAGTGTGCAATAGATCGAATGGGATCAGACGAAAAATGCAAAGTGAATGAAACTAAAAAGCTTGGTTTATGACATAGGCCATGTAATGGTTTGATTAATGAATGCTGCGTTACCGACTATCCTTGGATCAAATGATGATAAGGATCTAACTGGGTGTTATATCAGATAAGTTGTCCCACAAGCAAGAGTAAAACATAAAAAATAGGGCACTTGTGTGGGTGTCCGGCCAAAAATGCATTTAAAAGATGTTGAAAGTGCCCATTAAATTATTATCTGGTGGTTTTCCAGGCAAACTTTTTGTTTTGATGTATGTTTTAATATTGTGCTTAAATAATCTATTCTTACTCTGACTTGACTACCTATCTTGAGAGAGTATAACAATGAATTCTGTATTATACAGTGCTGGTGTTGGCCGGACTGGTACGTTCATTACCTTGGACGCCATGTTGGATCAGGTGAAGGCCGAAGGCAAAGTGGACATCTGGAACTTTGCCCGTGGGATGAGAGACCGACGAATGAAGATGATTCAGACTTCGGTAAAGTTAAACTTTCAAACATATTTCATGGTTTATGTGGGAGGCAGTCCTCTTTATTATAAAATATAATCGTGATGCAAATTATCACCGTATTTGTACACTGCTTGCAGTTTGTTCCCAATAAGTTTTGAACTTTTCTGCTAAACAGTTTTATGGAATTTGATGTTTTTTTAGCTCGAAGTATAAAAAATTGATGACGCCCTCATGATGGAGTAAAAATGAATATTTGGCTCAGATTCAGCAGTGGGTTTTAATTTCTCACTCCCCTAACCATCCACTCCTTACCTCAACACCATGCTCATATAGGCCCAGTACGAGTTTGTCTTTGACGCCTTACTGGATGAATTCCAGTGCGGTGACAAAACCATCAAGTCAGAGGAGTTACGCTTCAAACTAGCAGCTCTAAAGAAGATCCAATCACCAAGCCATAAGACAGGAATCCAACTGGAGTTCGAGGTGAGCTCCCACAGAATTCCTTGGCATAGTTTGTCATGGTTGCTTGCACTTCACTTAACCATAGTGCCCTATGGTTCCTTAGAGGCTTTGTAGATGTTCCCCTTGTGCACTCAAGTTGAGTAAATGTTTTAGCATTTTTGTTGTTGTTTTTTTCATTATTTCAACTTCTAAGATGTAATGTTACAGTTTTAAGACTAAAAGGCACGGAGTATTTTTTGAAATGATTGTTTACGGGAGGTCAGAAAGGGTCTGGCTGTTTGGCTGATCCATTCAGGTTTAGCAATACTCACTGCTATTTATAGGATTCAAGACTTCAAATCACCGGGCAAGCTCGATGGTCTAATAGTTTATGCTGTGTATTGGTGTATTGGCAGGGCCGATTAGTCAAGCCCTCTTTATAATGCAGTTGTATTGGTTACAACACACCATGTGACCTTAAAATGACCGTTGTGAAAGTTTTTAAACTTTCACAACGGTCATTTTGTGATCACAATCAGCTTTGAACTTGTGTATGCCTTGACTGCAGTCATTGTTTCTAGAATCTTTTGGTGCAATTTCTAAGTGCATGTGTGGTAAAATACCCTAAACTAGATGCTGATGTAGACATCAATGGCCAAGTTTCATGCAATTTCCCTCATTAGATTTGAATGTTTAAAGCTACCCGGTAGTTCAACTAGATCTCTTTTATGTCTTCATCACTTGTGACCCTTCTGTTCTTGAGCTCGACACTTAACTATAAATACTGCTCATCACCCAGGAGTAAATGGGTACCTGTGAGGGTAGAGATTGTTGATGTGAATCATAAGCAACCTGGGCGCTGATTTGCCTGCCGGTGCTGCATACTCCAAAGGAGTTGAGATGGTTTCAAGAATGATTAGGGCACAATTTTACAATTTTAATTAATTTAAAACAATGTTTAAAAGCTCCGAATAAATACCTCGTATTATTATTCATTAGAGCCTTGAAAAGGTGGCCAGCTCTTCAAGCTCATCAAACCAGTACAGAGGAGGCCAGGAACCAGACAACATTGATAAAAACCGGTTCCCAGACATAGTACCTGGTATGTATGCATTTCAAAATATGTTCTTACTGTTTTTCAGTGCTTGTCCTGGGCAATCTTTTAGTCTGAATCAACTTCTTCTTCTTCTTCTTCTTCTTCTAGTGGATCGTTTAAGACCACGTTTGATGACTGCAGGTGAGGCTGGAAGTACCGACTACATCAACGCTTGCTTCTTAAATGTGAGTTGTGGTAACGTTTACAGTGTATAGTTTATAATAAAGTATATTATACAGTTATCATTTTAGAGGGCCAATAACTATAATAATAATAATAATAATAATATTACAGTTCTTTTATGGGGCATTACACAGTAGTTTCAATGGGCTTTACAAAACAAAATGTATTTAAGCAATAAACAGGAATTTATACACAGGTATAAGGAGACAAAGAGACAACTTTCTTGGTTGAACGTCACAGCCTTGAAACTGCATTTATTTCCAAAAACAACTTCATGACAGATGCCGAAAATGTGTTTGGTATCATGTCAATTGAAAACGGACTTGGGGCACACCTGACCCCTACATTATTTGACTTAGACAATTAATTGGACACATGGCCAAGTAGTGTTACACCAAGAAACCAAAACGACATTGGCAGATAACTAAAATTGTGTGGGCACACCTGACCCATACCATGTCAGTATAGCTGACTAAAAACTTATTGGCACACCTGACCCAACCATGTGGGCACAGTATCGGCCCAATCTGATTTAAAAACAGTGACCTAATTATCATACAATCTAATTATAAAGAACATAATGATTTCAACCAATCAAGTAAGTTGTGAGTTTCCACCTTGGCCCATACGGTCGGAAATAGCCCCTGTGGTACATCAGAGCGCTATCACTAATTCTTTTACAATACAATTTTCTCAATGAGTATAATTAATTCTGCTCACAGAATTTTTCAAAATTGAATTCTAAAAAGTGTTGTTAAAATATTCAACATCTAATTGAAATTTACCCCAGCTGAATGTGTGAATCCCGTAAAAAATGCATATTATTAAGTTCCATGACAGGGCGGGTAGGGTGGGAAGTTGAAATAATTTTGACTTAAATTAAAAACTACATCTCATGCCGTTGGGTTATTGTGTACATCTATAGGACTTGCACCATTTTGTTTCCCCTGAAACAAAGTTTTATAAACAGGCAGGTTGCTATTCTGGTTACTACACACTGAGCTACACTGAAGAGACAAGTACAGCTAGTATCCCACTGCACTCAGTATCGTGCTTGCATTCCAGGCTAGTAACTTCAAATGGAGCTGTGATCTGCTCCCAATTTCATAGAACTGCTTATTAGCAGAAATATTGCTTAGCAATTTTCTGCTAAGCAAAAATAAGCATAGTACCAATTAAAGATGGTAAATGTGACATGGTTCATTTTGGCTGGTACCTTAATTCTGGAATGCTTAGCTACTTGTTGTGCTAAAAGAGCTCCATGAAACTGGGTCATGGGAAAGTTTAAGTTAGACATGACATTTGTTGTGTAGGGTAAAGTCACAGAGGAACCCTTTTTATTCCTTTGACTGCAGAGTTACAGTGCTAAGAGTGGATACATAACGACCCAAATGCCGTTGCCTCAAACAGTCGGTGACTTATGGAGAATGGCTTATGACTACAATGCTACTTGTATCGCCATGCTCAATAGCATCAATGACCAGGTAGGGGTGACTTGTATCTCAAACTCAAAAGATGAGTCGAGTCAATCAAGTGACAGTATAGGCCTTTTCTGTGTTGGACACGAGTCCGATCTGTGTAAGTTTGACAAACCTTTTCACACTACATCATTTCAATCCGGCGTTGACCCGTGTAGAGTGCTCAATCCGTGTGGAAACCAACCCTGGTCGGGAGGTGGGTTGAGAGCTCTCGATCCGTGTCGAAAATTCGAATACATGTCGCAAGCCGTAGTGTGAACACTCCGGGGTTCATTTTCGATCCGTGTTGAGTGCGTGACGCCATCTGCAGTAATGCAGTATGGGAGTTTTCCAGCTTGGATCCACGTAGGACCCTGGATGTGTGAAACGATTGCACAATACACGGGTCCAAAGTTAGATGTGTAACCCATAAGCTGATTTCGGGCAAAGCTAGTGTGAAAGCAAAGCAGATTTGAACCCTGTTGAAATTTTACCGAATCAGTGAGCTTTCAGAGGGAAATAATCTGGAGGATTGTAAGTGGTGTAAACTTTAGAATCAGTGAGCTTTCAGATGGAAATATTTCTCTGGAGGATTGGTACCGGTATGAACTTTAGAATCAGTGAGCTTTTAGATGGAAATATTTCTCTGGAGGATTGGTACTGGTATGAACTTTAGAATCAGTGAGCTTTCAGATGGAAATATTTCTCTGGAGGATTGGTACTGGTATGAACTTCAGAATCAGTGAGCTTTCAGATGGAAATATTTCTCTGGAGGATTGGTACTGGTATGAACTTTAGAATCAGTGAGCTTTCAGATGGAAATATTTCTCTGGAGGATTGGTACTGGTATGCACCTAAGAATCAGTGAGCTTTCAGATGGGAATATTTCTCTAGAGGATTGGTACTGGTATGAACTTGTTAGTCAGTAAGCTTTCAGATTGAAGCAAACAAATATTATTTAAGATAATTAGCAATCATGTACTTTGCCTTTAACTAAAAACCAAACATACACTAAAAAGAAACAGAAATAAATCTTCGCAAATGATTAAATATTTCATTACTACCCCCTGCATAAGTAATAATTTAACAATGGCCTAGCTTTCAGATGAAAACTTTTGATTTATTTTTGATTTATTTGACCTATGGGGTCCACCCAGGTTTAGTGCACCTCATGATGGTCTGTGTATGGTGGTATTGTGCCAGCACCCTTTATCCTTGGCCAGCCTTGTTGCATCTCTTAACCTAAGATATCAATTCTTACATGTCGATACTTATCAAAAGGAAACTTGTACTTTGTCTTGTTTTGTGGCTTGACTCAAGAGGAAAGTACACCATTTGTTTTCAGAAGAGTAAGTTCATTGTCATCCTCAACTTGTTTAAAAAAACAAAAAAAACTTGAGCCAACCAACCTGCTAACATGCTTCAAGAAAAAGCCTAAAAAACAGTTTACATTTGTCATGGTATTTTTGTGCAAGTTCATAAAACGGTATTTAGATTTCGTGCCTATTTAGAGTCATACTTTGTAATTCAACTCAAGTCATTATTATGATTCAAGTATTTGGGCAGGTCAAACATGTCCTTTTTTGAAAAAATATGTCTTTTTGGTTCCTTGAAAATATTCAATGAAATAAGAGCTACTATATCATCAAATTTGACTTATGTTTTCTTTCAGACATTTGCCAGCTACTGGCCAACCGGGGATGAGCCCACCACAGTTGGTCCTCTGAGCGTCACCTTGGAGTCTACTGACCAATTAGAGAACGGCATCACAATGCGCAATCTGAAACTGACCAATCAGAAGATGAAGGTAAATTCAAATTATTTTTTGCAGAGGAAGGGAGTTATCTATAATGGATGATATGGAAAAACTCATTTAGCAGTGAAGGCCAATTGAATATTGTCTTGTTTCCACCTTAGGCTTTAAAGGGCCATGAAGAGGTTTTTTGTCACGGAATATTTTTGTGGCTTAATATATGGTTTGAAATTAACAAAACATAGTAGTGACTATTTTGATGTGTCTGTTATGCGTTAATAAACTTTAATTGAGCCCTGAAAATGTGTGCCATTTGATTGCGCAATGATCCATGACGTAGGCTGTGGTAAAACATTTCGAAGACGGCTCTGGTGCCGAGTGGTCAACAATGCATTGTATGTTATTGTCACACACATTGCCCTGGTCAGCCGTTCCACTGTCTACGTCACAGATTTTATGTTAATGAGGAAGGGTGGGTGGAGCACGGTAACCCCCTAATTTTAGAAATCATTATTTCTACGATTAATACGCATGTAAAAAATGTGAAAAAAGTAAAGATATACTATAATAGGCATACTTTATTTTTTTAACCAATAATAAAAATAATTCATGGGACCTTTAACTCGCGCCATGCAGGCAATCTGTGTAAATATGTTGACATCAATGGAGATGCGTAAACAAAATAAAGACCATGTGCACATTTGTGTCCTATACATGACCTCCCTATTGGGTTGATCTACACTGTGCTGAGGGATTTGAGAATAAAATCCTTTAAGAACAGTGGCGTAACGGGGGGTGGGGCTGGGGTGCTTTGCCACGGGGTGCACCAATTTGAAATGTGGACTTTTGAGATTAAAAATTACCAGAGTAAAATGTTACATTGTGTGAGCTTTCATGTAGTAACTTAAATGTTTTTTGTAAACTATTTTTCTATTTACACGCAGACAGTGTATTTGCTTTTACCTCCATGTCAGATTATCTTATAAAAAATAGTAACCGGTATAACGAGAGCACTGACAAGGGGCTCGTTTACGAAATGTCAGAAGTGCCCCCCTAGAAAAAATGGTGCACCTCTTGTGCCCCCCTAAAATTTTACCCTAGTAAATAAAGCTAATGAATTCACAACTAAATAGTGAAACGTTGAGCTATTTTTGGCAATTTCAGGAAATTTCAAACTTTAATCACTGCCAGGATTGAAATATTGTTCACTGTGTCTAGGGTTAATACAACACAAGCTTATTGACAGCCCGTATTGGAAAATTAATGAATATACAAATAACACTTACCCAATTGGTCAATTTTTGATTTTGGATTGACTTAATTATGTGCTAAACTATTCTTGTGTTGTACAAACTGAAACTACTTCTAGGAGTTCCGTAAGATTCGTCAGTTGCAACTTTCTGATTGGCCCGATGCGAGTGGGGTACCAGCCTCTCCTAAATCAGCACTACAAGTAGTGTCTGCAGTGCACCAGTGGCAGAAGGACCATGGAAATGAAGATCGGATTATTGTTCACTGCATGTAAGTGGACATCACGGCTGCGGCTTAGGCTCTGGCTTGGGCTCTGGCTTGGGCTCTGGCTTGGGCTCTGGCTTAGGCTCTAGCTTGGGCTCTGGCTTGGGCTCTGGCTTGGGCTCTGGCTTGGGCTCTGGCTTGGGCTCTGGCTTAGGCTCTGGCTTAGGCTCTGGCTTAGGCTCTGGCTTGGGCTCTGGCTTGGGCTCTGGCTTGGGCTCTGGCTTAGGCTCTTGCTAAGGCTCTGGCTTAGGCTCTGGCTTAGGCTCTGGCTTGGGCTCTGGCTTAGGCTCTGGCTTAGGCTCTGGCTTAGGCTCTGGCTTGGGCTCTGGCTTAGGCTCTGGCTTGGGCTCTGGCTTAGGCTCTGGCTTGGGCTCTGGCTTGGGCTCTGGCTTGGGCTCTGGCTTGGGCTCTTGCTAAGGCTCTGGCTTGGGCTCTGGCTTGGGCTCTGGCTTGGGCTCTGGCTTGGGCTCCGGCTTGGGCTCCGGCTTGGGCTCCGGCTTGGGCTCCGGCTTAGGCTCCGGCTTAGGCTCTGGCTTGGGCTCTGGCTTAGGCTCTGGCTTAGGCTCTGGCTTGGGCTCTGACTTGGGCTCTGTGTGTAATTTGAAAATATACACTTTCAAACGGGACTTTGAACTGACGGATGATCTCTAAGCTGGAGCCTAATCCTAAGCTGTTGGTTTTGAAAATGGTCTATGAATGTTTCCATCAGTTTTACTAATGTGAATAAAAAGTAAGTCACTTCATAAAACTATTCATCTTGGACTATCAAGAAGTAACAGGGCAAGTTTTTTAACCCAGGCAGCTTGGTCACCTGTGGTTTGGTGTTTTTGCGATTTCAGCAAATCCCTTTTTGAATTATTCACTACCATTGAGTTCTTATGGGAATGGAGAATGGGAATTGAGAACGGGAGATTTTACAGAGCGTCTCAAAAGTCAGATCGGTAGGAACGTTCTAATTGGATCGGTTAAGTATTTCAGTGAACATTGACCAGTCGGTTCGACCACCGGAGCGTTCCATTGGGATGTTACAAAAATGTCAACGTAACTCTCATAGTGCAAGAATGTCCCATAGTTTGGCGCAATTTTATGGTCCAGCAGAATGTTCTGGTAGTCCACTGGATTGTGGGCATATCCCTATGGGAACATTCCTTTTTGCTCTGAACGTGCTTGACTTTTGTAGGGTTTGTCAGTTGCAACTTTCTGATTGGCCCGATACGAGTGGGGCACCAGAATATTCCATTCTGAGTTTTGGACATCAAAATACACCTTAAAGATTTCCCAGAATTCTAACATTTCCTCGGGTTTGCTTTCCTGATTGAAACTTCAAATTAATAACAACTTTTTTGTTTGTGATCTGGCAGTGATGGAGTCCGAGCCAGCGGTACTTTCTGCGCATTGCTGAACATCATGGCCAAGCTGAATGACGGGAATGTTGTAGACGTGTACAGAACTGTCATGAAGATCCAAGGTACCCGAGCAGGGACGGTACCCACACTGGTAAGTCAAGTCCCCTTCACCCACTCTGTAGACCGGTTCGTACTTCATGCGAATTGTGGAAGTGAAGCGAATTTTCTTGGCGTCACGATTGGACAACAGCGTGTACTGAAATGTTGCATCACCAAAATTCGCTTCCCATTCGCTTCTGCATGAAGTATGAACCGGGTGTACCTCTACTCAAACCTAAGATTGGTAAACTTGATTAACAAATAAATTGAAGACTTTTTAAACTGACAGGGAGTGACAGCTAATTTTATATAAACTTGATACAATGACTAAATGACTCAAGAAATATTTCTGCCCAAAATACTACAATATACAAATCAAAAGTGTTTCAATTCCATGTTATATTGAATCCCATGATTATATGTGTAATATTGTAAACCTTATGACCAACCTGTAAAAATGATGTCAAATTTAGGAGGTCACTATTTTGGAAAAAAACATCTGGATGATGTTTTACGTTTGCCAGGGATTTTATGCACAATCATTGCCTCATGGCCAAGTGGTCTAGTGCACCGGACTCAAATTCTGGTGTTGGTTCGAGTTCGAGTCCCGGTCATGACACTTGTGTTCTTAAGCAAGACATTTAACCATAATTGCTTTGTCCTTCAGATGGGACGTGAAGCAATACATCCAGTATTTTGTATATGTACGTAAAAGAACCCAGTGCACTTATCATTTAGAAAAGTCACTTTTTTTGTTACGTGCTTTAAGTGGTTTGCGCCGGTGCTCCTGGCATGGTTGTTTGCAAACTGCACCACATCACCTTGCAAACCCTTACAAGGTGCTATGGTCTAATAATTCAAACATAGCTCAGTTCACATGTCGTAAATGTATATTTATAGTTCATGTATTGAACCATTTATTTATGCATTACAGTTACGTAACTGATGGTCAGGGTAAGAGCATGATACCTTCGTAAGCGTGCGCTGCCTAACCACAACACTCACAAACAGAAGATACTGAAAATTCCGATTCCACCAAAGTTTTCTTCCATGTGTTATGATTTGGATATAAAGTTCACAGACTGATGTGACTAAAGTATTATTCTTGCAATATGATTTTATACCATACTATGTGCTTTTCATAGGTTGTTTTTCTTCAATCTCATTGAGGGGGGGGGGGGGCGGGGGCTGGAGGGGGATGCTTGCAAGGGTTCTGAACAGGGGAGGGGGGTCAAGCCCACTCCCCTTAGTTATGCCACTGAGTGAGGAGTGTTTGTTAACACTCATGGTGGTGTGCCTTTTCTTTTCAAATAATGCAACCAGGAGCTGATATTGATGGTAGTGATTTCTTCTTTGTTTCAGGAACACTACAGATTTCTGTATGGAGCAGTACAGAGCCACTTGGATACCGACATTGTGTATGAAAACCTCTAAGATTTCAAGTCACTTGAGATATCTTTATGGACAGGGAAAATTGGCAAAAGCCAAACCGTCATTTTTGTGTTTGTTTTTGTGGGTTTTCGTACCCAAATGTTCTGATCATTAATGTCGCCAATTATTTACAACTCTGTGATTTCGCATTATTTATGATAATTTGTTCAATATTTTCCCATTTTTAGAATGGAATGGAAAGAGGCATGTCTGCCTTCACAAATCTTTAGTAAGTAGTTGGTTTATCTACTCTAACGGAACCTTGTCTCGTGTTTATGTGGAAATAAGGTTTGTCAAATCACTTGGAATGACTGTATGGTCAGGGGAAATATTACAATTTACTCGCTAATTATTTAGGAGTACTATATACATGTAATAACATTGATGATAATAGTAAAAATGGACATTTATATAGCACTGTTATCTGCCAGTTTTGACATTCATGGAGCATGGACATTATTACCCACGTCACTGGGTCATTTATTTCATTTATTTCCATCTCAGCTCCTTGGGAAGTGTGTACAGCCTATATGCTGTCAAGTACGTAGCTCACTAAGCTACATCAATCACAAGAACCATCTCTGCCCTCACAGGTACCCATTTACCCCCTGGGTGAAGAGAAGCAATTATAGTTAAGTGTCTTGCTAAAGGACACAACTGTCATGACCTGGATTCGAACCCACTCCCGGATGACTCTGTCATCAGAATTTGAATCTGGTGTACTCGACTGCTTAGACATTACACTCCATCTGTACAAACAAAATCACTTCATTTTATTGTTGTTATTAAGGTTATATGGGTTTTAATTCCAAGTGATCATTTTTCTTTAGCTGCTTGTTTTACAACTTAATTCAATTCTTAATTTAATTATGATTAGGCATTCATTATTTTAATGATATGAAAAAACCATGGCATGTGCATTGTCTGGGTTTCACAAAACTTTAGTAGATAGGGGGTCATCATCTCCAAAGGAAACGCCAGTTGACTCTACCCAGTCTCATACAAAACAAGCAATCATTGTTCCTTCCAACTGGAACCATCGAAAATTCTTCCCAACAGCACCAAAGACTATCCTACACTAGAACAATTCAGGCAAACCTTCAACCTCCAGAAGTGCACGCAGGTTTTTTGTAATAATTCTATGCGCTATGCAAGAGCTGTTTGTTATCACTAATAATGATTAAAAGTTTGAAGAGAGATGTCCTTGCAAGTAATTCCCAACATGCCATGTTGCCTGCAAAGAAACGTAACGTATAGAACCTAGGGTGTAAATCCGGGGAGGGGTGCATGGGATAAATGCCGTCCGTTTGGGTGGGTGGAAGTGAGGATGGCCGATAGTTTAACCAAAGATTATAGAGCGCCGTGGGCGCAAGATGGGGAACTCTGGCTGGAATGTGAAATCTCAATGGACGCCATTTTGGCAAGTGACTCTATTGATACAACAATGATACGTGCTATCAATGGGAAACACAGGCATTCACTTGCCGAAATGGCGCCCATGCGTATTGCACTTTCCAACAACAGCAGATAAAGGCCTAGTTCCCCATCTTGCGCCTACGGCGCTCTATAATCTTTGGTATAACCCCTCGGTGTGACAGCGTTTACATATAGACCCCGTGCAACAACGTCACTGGTCGGCCATATCGGTAGTAAAGATACGGTGAGCGTTGTAGTGCATGCCTAAAATGCTCGCTGCAAAGTCACACAAACTGACTCCCGAAGTGGCGCAAACATGAATGATTGTGGTGACGACGCCAAGAAACATTGAGTCAACAGAAAACATAGTGCTATAACAATTCTTTGAGTACAGCACAAAGGAAACTTTACTCTTGTTAATTTGTTTTACTTCTATCGCATGGTATTACCAATGCTGTTAGCTCGCTTTGCGCAAGTACTTATGAGTTTCCAACATTTGTCGGAACTATTTGATGGTGACGAAAGTTTTAGGTATCAACTCCAATAGACTGGTTCCCGGTCCCTACATCGTTCTCTTCTGAATGTATATAGGGACCGGTAGTTACTACTGTATATAAAGCTTTTGGTAGGCCCTCCATTGTGCGGGCGCAGTAATAACTTTCTATTTTTAGACACGCTGGCTATGCTCGTGACGTGGGGATGTTGTTGTTTGGCACTAGCACACGTGTGTATCGTAACCCTTCACCCGGACATTTAGTGATTGAACCAATCTTCAACATCAAAATTCAAGCTAACTTTAGAAGAGCATCTTAACGTTAGTCTGCAGGATGGGAGATTCTGAGATTGTGTCCATCATGTTTTGTGTAAAGGCCGCATTGCATTATGTGATTATGTAGACATGTGCTAATTCGAATTAGAAATCTGCCAGGTATATGCTAATTTTCATTACCCGCTACCGGTCCCTATATTCAGTCAGAACGAAAACGATGTAGGGACCAGGAACCAGTCTACAACCCCAAACCTTGTTTCTGAACTCGGTTCAGTAGTTGTGTTTTGAGCAGTTGTATTTTGAAACAATTTTTTAAACTATTCCAATCCCCTGATAAAATCAAATAAAGGTTCTATATTGTGTTTTATTATGTGGCATTTTAATGCATCCCTTCCTTTTTTAATATTTACTCAGGGTATTTCATAAAGAGTTTTGTGTTTTGCTTTATGTTTTGTAACATGTAAGTTATGCTAATGTCATCGCAAGTACGACGTAGCGTCGAAGTAATCAAAATACAATATGCAACAACGACTAAAATAGCTACTTAGTTTTGAATTTAGTATTTTAAATGCCAAAGATTAAATTGTGCCTGCTGAGATTTTGTGATATTTAAAAATGTTGTGAAGACACAATTGGTTGTATAGAAAGAATGAAATAATATTTTAATTAATTTGAACCTTTTATGATCATTCATATAAATAAAATTTACTAAATTATGGGCCATTAGGCCTATAGCATTATTTCAAGGGTGAAGTGTTTTACTTTTTGTGACTGCCACAGAAAATCCAGTATTGTCCTTTTGAAAGGAAGATGCATTCCCTTATTTGCATATTATTTAAATGTTTCTTCTTAGCTCTTTTAAATGCACTAGTATAGGGCCTAGTGCTAGAACCAGTGGCCATGGTTGAATGAACGACAACCTTTGTGTTTACAAAAGGAAAACACAGTAGCGTCTGTAACCAGGCGCGTACGGTCTCAGGCTGAGGGTCCGGTAGATCTATTTGCATATTCTAAGGACAAGTTTAAAGAAGAGGAGATGCTGTATGAGGTGTCAGAGTGTATGTAAAATAGATGGTAATTGGGATTTTAAGGCAGGAGAGTTTTGGTGGGAAATCTTGAGTCACCCCTTGAGCTGATATTGGATGCAGACATCTTTTTCTTTTGCTGTGCTGCTTTATGCAGTTTTGCCGAGAATTACAGGAGACTAAGAAATTGCTGAAACAGCATTTGCTAGCTCGTAAATTCTGCGGTGGGCTTTTAGCCAACAACACCGATCAGCTGGGAAAAGGGAGACAGGTTGGACAATCGATCCTCAGCCGTAAGTAAATATCTTTCAGATTCATTCAGATGATTAAGTCGTATCTCAGAATGTTCTTTTCACAAATCCCATGTACCTTCAAGAAACTTCTTGGAAAACTTCTGGAAATTGAGGAAATCGTAGTTTGTGACTTCAAATTCAACGCTGATGAGGTGAAAGTAGTGACGGGGAAGTAGAAGTCGTAATACTGTGATTTGGAACTGAACTGACTAAGGGTAGGAAAACCTAAGGTGCTGAGAAAGTCTAATAGACTGTTACGACTTCAGTGTGGGTATGGAGTTTTATGGAGTCGAGCTGTAGAGCAGTGTGTAGCACGTAGCTAAGTGCAGAAATAATATTACTTAGTTTGAAACTGAAAAGTGATCCTTTTTATGATCTGAGGCACATATTACCAATCGAGTCAAAGACAAACCACCCTGAATCGATACCTTATTCAATTATCAAATAGTGGTTAAGTTTTAATACACTTTAATACCAAATCGCTTGTTTTGAGATAAATTGAATTAGCCAGTTTGTACAGACGCAAGTATGTAAATTAGTGCACTCAAAGTTACTGTAACTGGAATTATTTAATTTTCAAAATGTTGATGAATTGTTCTTGCTGATTTACACCTCAAGTTTCAGATCTTATTCATTGGGTAAAAGTATTGATGTAAATAATGGATTAGTTTTTTTTTAAGCAATACATGTACATTGATAGTTGTAAACTTAAAAAATTCTCTTGTAGTTTTATTTAGTGTATGGTGGAATTCACTAAGAGGTTTGGGTTTGTTGTTGACAGTGCATGACTTTTAGACGACTTGTTATGAGCAGTATTTCCGATTAACAACAAAGTGCGCCACCAAGAGTTTGCCCTGGAGAGGCCATCTTTTCACAATGTTTGTGGGGAAAGTCGTCATCTGCATCTTGAATAGACCCCTTGCATTGACGTCATACGTGACTACTGTCTGCCCATGGTCTGCCATTTTGGGAGTCAGTTAATTTTATGTTAGTGCGTTCAATTAGCTTACACGTGTATACCGGGGAGTTACAATCGTGGTAGCCACGAGTGGTAGCCAATCGAACGCTGCCGTATTTTGGCTTGGCATTCTGGGAAAGGTAAGGTCAAAGGTTGTTGCGTTGAGGCGGGACATTACGCAGCAGAAAATCCGTACCAAAAGTAGACGAGTACATGGAGTCACACCGTCCTGCGGTATGAACCAGATGATTTCAAAAACATCTCCGCCTTGAAAGAAACACTTTTGAGTTTCTAATCGAGCAACTTGGGTATTGCCAAGAGTTGAGGCCCAGACAATTAAGTTCGGAGAACTCATTCCCAATTTAATTAAGTTGAATACTTAAAACATTTTTCAACACTGTGCATAAATGTGTTTGCACTCGAATTATTCCCCGCCATCTTGGTATGGTACGCCTGCGCTGCAGCCGGAAGTACGCCATTACACCTGGGCATCCACCAGAGATCCGCTCGCAAGCTCAGGCTGTAGCGCGTACACACGAGTGTCACGTGATGGCTAATCGAACGCTCTTGTGTAAGATTTAGGCCGTGTCCGAATCAAGCAACTTCGGCTACGGCTATGGCCGTTGGCTGGAATGACAACATTGAAGAATAGGAATCCTCAGCGTTCCGGCCATAGCCACTGCCGAAGCCATTCATTCAAGCCATTCAGCCTTACTTACACGTGTAAGCTAAACGAACGCACCCTATAATGGTTGGAATGTAGTCTGGTTTCCTGACCAAAGATTCCCTGACGACTCTTGTTGAAAATCAACAGAGAATAGTAGACTGGTTCACGGTCCCTTATCGTTCTCTTCTGACTGTATATATTGTCTGGTTCCCAGACCAAAAAATCTCCGAATATTCTATGTCGATTTTACGGTCCGGCTTTGTCACGTGACAAAAAAAGGAGGAATTCCTCCTTTTCCGAAAATATCCGAAATGCGCCGAACTCGTTGCTAACATTCGGACAGTGTCGTTGATGGTCGGACATTTCTTTTGTTGAAAAAAATTCAAAAAATTTGCAGACACATCCCATTATCGTTTTTCTTTTCTCCCCCCCCCCCCCCCCAACAATTCAACACTATATTTGAATATATTTTGTAACATTTTTACAAACTGATTATCCCAGGCTTTTTGAATTAGTAAACAAAGCCTGTCATCAGCGCTCTGTTTTTTATCCAATGACGTCGCCCACCATTGGTGAAAAGTAATGAATATGGGGTCTGGGAACCAGATTAGGCTAACACCAACCTCAAACCCTTGCATGCCTTACTCAATCATAGTGACGACAAGGGGACGATGCAGCGCGCTGGCAATAGACCGATTTCGCGACCCGCGTCACGTGACCTATCGTTGGTATTAAATAGGAAAGGAAAGTGCGGTACGGTACATGATAATTGTTGCATTTGCTTATTCGATTGAGGCTTTTCTTTCTCGAAATCTGTGAGAAATATTCCAGAGTTTGTACCAGAGACCTTCGAGTGGCTGAATAAAGTCAGTGAGGACAGTTCCAGCAAGTCTTGCAAATTGTACAAGTAATGTATAAATGTGCATGATGTGTACTAGTGCACGACGGAACGCTTGGGCCAGTCGACCGCGATCACACACTTTTCAACGCAAACATTTCAAAGAAGCTGAAATCATCCAATAAAATTGCTTTCCAAAAGGGTGTGATTTCTTTGCCTATTTGAAATTTCGCAAGGCTAGGTATAAATGCTCACTTTTCCAACGATCTTTACCCCCCCCCTTTTTTTTTACAGTGATTTAGGCCTACATTGCAAAAAAAATAACAGGCGGGTGGCTACATAGTCGTCCGACGCCGGTAGTGCATGACTCAAAATAAGCCTCATTTAGTAGAATACTTGTATTTTATGAAACAGTAATGTGATTAATATCAAGGTCACAACATACAACTTTAATAAAATGGCTTAGTAACTGCCTTCTTATTACCAAAAGCCGAATTTTGGTGTGACTCTGTCGGTCACGGCATGTTTATGCACGTATTTTGCCATCAGCTCAGATGAAGTAGAACCCACAATAGGTCACGTGATGACATGTAAACATTGGTCGCGCAATCGGTCTTTTAGAACGAGGTCGCAGCGAACACGGACTAAAACAAAGTTATGGCTGAAGCAGAGACTAGAATCAATCTCCTTCAGTTTCAGGTCAGTTTTAGTAACATTGTCCATACTGTCATAAATTGGAACAATATGCATGTTCAAAGTTATAATAAATAGAATAGACTAAGGTAGGCTTGAACAGCCAAAGGATGGGAACAGCATGGAGGCCGATTTTGATAATATTCTCGTCACCTCCGCAACCAGCACCAGGTTTAGTGATGCATTTTTAAGTTGGTTGTGTTGTCCAACTTAGGTTTTTGTTCTCACAGTGTGGGTGAGAATTTTTACATTCTATCCCGCTTTCTACATTGGAGTGCATTTATTTTATTTGTGATTGATAATTGTCTTATCGCTCTTTCGCAAGAGAAGTATGTTGCCAAATGCCAACCAGTTATACTTGTATCTCCATTGTAAGCTTTCTTAACAACTAAGCCTTGTGCAGAATAAGAATCAACCGTTTTGCCTGCCTGTTTAGATCCAAATGTTCATTCAACATATGATTATTATTGTGTAGGTTAACTTAACTATTCATTCTTTTTTGTATAAAGAGTGAGAGGCTGTTATGCTCACCTAGGTGACAGGATCATGCGTTTGCTACCTTGCAGTGTTATTCATTTGTAATGAAAGTGAATCTTTTTCACCATGCTGTTTTATTTAAGTCTTATTTAACATGTATTTCCCATTTTGGAATTTATCTCTATTCAGGGTCATCTCTTTGTGAATGTACTCTTGGAGAAATGTTATGGCATTTTTGGTATTACGTGTATGTACCAATCATTAAATTAATGGGCTGGAAGTTATGTTGTCTACACATCCATTTGAATTTGAATTACCCTACATACGTTTAGTGACGGGTTGGTTCGGCATTTAGTGTCTGGCAGTTATAATGTATTCCACTGGCTTCCCGATTCCTATTTAATGGCCCTATGTACTTTTAGTGACAGGTGTTGCTCCTGTTAATCTCAAAAGTCCAGATTTCAAATGGGGGGCACCCGTTGGGCACGGACATCAGTTGGGGGCACGTGCCCCCCCCCCCCGCCCCCCGTGCGCCCCCCCCCCTAGTTACGCCACTGCAATTACGGTACCCCGGCAAAGATGTTATTGCAGCCCCTCTACAGTTAATGATTTTTAAATTAAATATGCTTTATTGTTTTGTTTGTACCGTTCTTCATAACAATTAGACAACCGGTCAAAATTGTAATCTACCCATCCAGTAATGCCAATATAAACGAAACAACAGCCTACTGTTTAAAGACGAACTCTGTCACGCACTCAGTATAGCGGGTGAAGCAATTTAGCAAGATAAAACCAACATTTATTTTGCCAATAAATGTCAATTATCCTTGTCAATTTCATGTTTTTTTGTTTTTTTTATTTTTTTTTATTTCCCGCTCAAATTTCCCGAGTTAGTTGACGTAGTGTTCAAAGGACGGGGTCTGCGCCTAATGTCTTACTTTTTGGCTTTTCCCGCCGAGACACGAAATTGAGCCGAACAATCTTCAATTCATCCTGAACACAACCGCACGAGTTTCTTCATTTACGCATTTGAGACTTCGGATTGCAACTGGTTTCTTCCAGCATTCAGCACTGACATTGTGTTGATGTGGTTAATGAAGACACCGCTGCACAAAATGAACTGATGATTTGGATTGAGATCTGAACGTGCCCCATTTTGGTTTCTTTGAAAAACTAACATCGCAGTCAGTTCACGAGTGTTTGAAGATTATGGCAATGACCACGACATCCCAACACCACGTGGCTATGAATGCTACAGAAGTAAACACTCTACCATGGAACGCCTTGGGATTGTTTACTACAGCGACCAACAGTACACCAACAAACACCTCTGGATCGTCCCCGTCATTCATTGTTTTCCGTACTTGTTTCAACTTCGTTCTTGTGTTTCTGATTATTTCTGGAAATACATTTTCTATTACTGTGACTCGCCGTTTATCAACTTTGGCAGAGAGCACAAAAGTACTGATGATATCACTTGCAGCATGTGATATTTTAATTGGACTCAACTTGTTTATTTATTTGATTTCTTCAGCCGTGAATAGAAATGTATTCGGCCCATTGGGCTGTGAAGTTATGGCCGTTGTTACAACTCAACTTTGCACAATGTCAGTGCTTACAATAATGCTCATTAACTGTGAAAGGTATATCGCTGTTGTTCGACCATATATGTTTCCCGTTTGGTGCACCAAAACGCGGGTTATTAAACTCGTCATAGTGGCATACATAGGGGCACTGTTTGGTTCCATCGCGAGCAAACTTGTTCTTGAACTAGAAGTAGAGTATTTTCAGGTAACAGCTGCATGCTATTTCAAAAAGACATCAACAAATGCGTATCTATTCGGATTGCTATTCGGCGATCTCGTCCCTGTCATCACAATGACATGTGTTTATATTCATATCATCAAAATCAGTAGAAACCACGAGAAGCGAGTCAATCGCAATGATAACAATGGACCCAACAGAAATTCTGACAATAAAGCTTTGAAGACTTTCCTTGCTGTCACGTTGACGTTCGCCGTGTGTTATACACCACACTTCTTTGTTGGAACTTTACAAAGTTACGGTTTAATGTTTGTTCCAGATTGGTTACTTTTCGTAATATCTTTCGGACCTGGTTTTAACAGTGTGTTTAATATATTTATATATTATTTATTTAACAAGTCATTTCGCGAAACAGCCAAGGCTGTTTTTCTTGAGGTATTCCCTAGGTTTGGAAACTCAATCGCGCCGTTAAATATTCCGTATTGATCAAATCAATAACCGATCAACACAATAGCCCAATCTCATTTGGCAGTTGTTGCTTAGCTCCTAAAATAGCACTAATCTGGTTCGCAGACCCAAAAATCCCTGACTATTCTCTGTCGATTTTATGGTCCGGTATCACCCGAGGGTCACGTGACAAAAAAGGGGCAGTCCTCCGTTTCTGAAAATACCCAAAATGTTCCGAACTCGTTGTCGTCAACATCCGGACAGTGTCGTTGATGGTTGAACATTTCCGGGCGTGTGTAGACTTGTTGGCGTGGACGGTTTAAATAATGTTAGCACAATATTAAATCTTGTTGACAGACGTTGTGATCAAATTAACAACAAATTGCAAACTATTTATGGAAAACACATCTCATAGTTGGTTATTTTCCAACAAATTAAACACTATTTTGAATACTTGTGAAACATTAAAAAAATGTGATTATCCCAGGCTAGTTGAAAGTAAACAAACCGCGTCATCAGCGCTTTGTTTTGTATCCAATGGCATCGTCCACCTTTGGTGACAAGTAATGAATATTTATATACGTTGCGTCATGATCTATTTTAAACCGTGGATGATGCCTGACCGAAGATTTTTAACAAGAGTCATCAGAGAATCTTTGGTCAAGGAACCAGACTACAAATGTACAACACAGAAAAAAATATTGCTCAGCAGACAAGTTTACCTGTCCGAATCGCACCCGTTTGTGACTGGTCGGCAGATCGCCAAAACACACCTCCGCGTAGTTGCTTATTAGCACACAGTGTCGTACAACAGAAACGTGTTGCTATAAGCTGTCACGAAAGTGAGTTGCATAACACTGCGTCACTACGGAGAGCTAATTATAGTTCAAGTAACTATGCCAAATGAAGAGCCTACTGTTCACAGACGAACTTTGTCACGCACAAAAAATGTCTAACCAGAGGTGGTGGACGGGACAGGGGGCTTCAGGCACCAGCTCAGAACCTTCCCCCGAAAAACAAACGAGATCGAAATTTGTTTGTTAAAATGAATGGTTCGATACATTGACTAGCCACCATATTGTATCTTTTCTCCTGCTTGACCCCCCCCCCCCCCCCACCACCTGAAATGGTCTGGTTACGCCACTGCGCACAAGTAACTATTCCTATTTGAAAAGCCCACTTTTTACATAGTACGAACTCTGTCACGCACTCAGTACAGTGGTGAGGCAATTTAGTGAGATAAAGTCGTTAACGTTTTACCGATCAATGTCAATAGTAAAGTGGCCAGACTCCATTTTGGAAAAAAGTACCTGTAACTCATCTTTACAGCCACGAACCAAGGACATCAAACATGTAACACAGTTGGGTCGCTTGATTTTGAATGTCCTTCTTAAATTTCCAAAATAAATTGACGTGGTAATCGACTCCAGTCTATGTCTGTCATGTTTTTATATATATATATAAAAAGTTGATTTGGTATTGCACATAGGACCGCCCACCAACAATAAGGGCTGGTTAGCTCAGTTGGTAGAGCGCTCGTACGGTATTCGAGAGGTCGCGGGTTCGAGTCCGGCATCAGCCAAATTTTCTTTGCTCACCCTATTTATTTATAATATTCTCCCAGTCAGTTTCTCATGTACTTTCTCTGTGTAAATCCACGTAAAAAGCTGTATCCATTCGTTGTGTATCCCCGCTACTGCCGTTTACCAGGTTGTTTGCATCTTAACCGGGGTATATATATATATATTTAGTGTAACTGTTTAATAGGGGTATATTTGATCAGTCAGCATTTTTATTCCTGTATAAGGATGGTGTATATTCAGCTCTGTGTTCTCATGTGTTTTAGACAGTTCGCTTGACATCTTTTTCGGCTTTCAGTTTCATGTGGGATGCAGTGTGATTATTTGATACTTTTTAGCTTTAGTCATTTTGTCAGCCATCATAGCTGTATGCTGGAACTCTTCTCATTTTGACCTGAAACATAACTTTGTAATAAGTGGATCCTTCACTGTATGATCCTGCTGCTTTAGGTCCAAATTATTATTCTCGTGCATGTTTATAAAGATCATTGTCATGTATTGTTTCTGAACTGAATCACCGGTTGCTATAGTCACAGATTTGTGATGTGTCTTTCCATGATATAGTGTGTTTCACCCTGCAATTTTTTTAGGGACAAGTATTTCCCACGATTATGAAGCCTTTGTGTGACCTCAAATTGGTGTATTTGCTACATTGTGTCTAATTGATGTTTGCGGTTTTGTTTGATGGGCTGGACCGGGTATTGGGAGTGATCCAAGTAATTTGCTCTCTATAATTAGTTCTCCAATGTGTGGTGCATATGTGAATGATCATTTCCAAGTCTATACCTGTTGCTTTTAGCTGGGATACAGGCATGTAGTTTTAAGACAAAATGGGTCAATGTTTTGCAAGCAAAGTGTTTGATTATTTTTGCATTGTATAAGTCACTGTATTATTTATTACATGTAGATACTATTTTGAGGGGAGCTTGTATCTTTATGATACCTGACATGGGTCGCAAGATCCACATCATTCATGTATCTATGGATGGGTTCATATTTTGTTTTAAGTTATGGTTAGTTGATATTCTGTTCTGGTCATAGTGTACCTTCAGTGGGTGTAAATATTGTGTAGTGTATTTCCATAGGGGTGAAGGATTGTTTATTCTTATGTCGTAATTCTCATCTTGTATCACTGTGAACTCGTATGTATTACATGTAAGTGTAAGATTGAAATCTTTGCAAATTACATTGTTGTATTTATAAAGTCATTTTCAGGTCGCAGTTGTGTTTTTAATTCTGGACCACTCAGGTCGCGTGGTCGTAAAGTAGGGAACTTGTAACGAACACAAGTGCGCCCTCAGTGTTCAAGGGTGTGATTAAACTTCATGATTTGCGTATTAACAATAACAAGTTGAAATTTGTGTTTAGACCTTTTGACTGGCTCTCTTTTCTGTTAGCTTTCAGCAGGTTAAGAGCATATTTGATTTCCATCGGTAATTCTCTCTATTTTGTAGGGAGCTTGGCTCTGGCCATGCTCCTAGTGTTATTGATGAGGGAGGGTTAGCTATAAGGAAACTCCCTGTGAGTAGATTGTCTTGTTACTGATCATTTCACCAGAGAAATCTTGTGTTTTGGGAGACTATCGTTTCTTGAATATTTGTACATGTACGGTACTGGTAGCGTGTAGCAAGCAATTGTACTTTTTGGTCTACAGTCTGGTTAGACAATTTTGGACTTGTAGTGATATTGTCTGTTTGTGAATTGTGCAGATTGGTTTTGTAGGTCAATGATTTAGGCCTTATTTTGTCATGCTCACCTAGGTGACAGGATCATGCGTTTGCTACCTTGCAGTGTTATTCATTTGTATTTAAAGTTAATCTTTTTCACCATGCTGTTTTATTTTAGTCTTATTTAACATGTATTTTCCATTTTGGAATTTATCTCTATTCAGGGTCATCTCTTTGTGAATGTACTCTTGGAGTGGCCTTGGAGAAATGTTATGGCATTTTTGGTATTACGTGTATGTACCAATCATTAAATTAATGGGCTGGAAGTTATGTTGTCTACACATCAATTTGAATTTGGATTACCCTACATACGTTTAGTGACGGGTTGGTTCGGCATTTAGTGTCTGGCAGTTATAATATATTCCACTGGCTTCCCGATTCCTATTTAATGGCCCTATGTACTTTTATTGACAGGTGTTGCTCCTGTTAATCTCAAAAGTCCAGATTTCAAACGGGGGCCACCGGTTGGGCACGGACATCAGTTGGGGCACGACGTGCGCCCCCCCCCCCCCTAGTTACGCCACTGCAATTACGGTACCCCGGCAAAGATGTTATTGCAGCCCCTCTACAGTTAATGATTTTTAAATTAAATGCTTTATTGTTTTGTTTGTACCGTTCTTCATAACAATTAGACAACCGGTCAAAATTGTAATCTACCCATCCAGTAATGCCAATATAAACGAAACAACAGCCTACTGTTTAAAGACGAACTCTGTCGCGCACTCAGCATAGCGGGTGAAGCAATTTAGCAAGATAAAACCAACATTTATGTTGCCAATAAATGTCAATTATCCTTTTCAATTTCGTGTTTTTTTTATTTTTTATTTATTATTTTTTTTTTTAATTTCCCGCTCAAATTTCCCGAGTTGACGTAGTGTTCAAAGGACGGGGTCTGCGCCTAATGTCTTACTTTTTGGCTTTTCCCGCCGAGACACGAAATTGAGCCGAACAATCTTCAATTCATCCTTAACACAACCGCACGAGTTTCTTCATTTACGCATTTGAGACTTCGGATTGCAACTGGTTTCTTCCAGCATTCAGCACTGACATTGTGTTGATGTGGTTAATGAAGACACCGCTGCACAAAATGAACTGATGATTTGGATTGAGATCTGAACGTGCTCCATTTTGGTTTCTTTGAAAAACCAACATCGCAGTGATTCACGAGTGCTTGAAGATTATGGCAATGACCACGACATCCCAACACCACGTGGCTATGAATGCTACAGAAGTAAACACTTTACCATGGAACGCCTTGGGATTGTTTACTACAGCGACCAACAGTACACCAACAAACACCTCTGGATTGTCCCCGTCATTCATTGCTTTCCGTACTTGTTTCAACTTCGTTCTTGTGTTTCTGATTATTTCTGGAAATACATTTTCTATTACTGTGACTCGCCGTTTATCAACCTTGGCAGAGAGCACAAAAGTACTGATGATATCACTTGCAGCATGTGATATTTCAATTGGACTCCTCTCGTGTTTTTATTTGATTTCTTCAGCTGTGAATAGAAATGTATTCGGCCCATTGGGCTGTGAAGTTATGGCCGTTGTTACAACTCAACTTTTTGCAATGTCAGTGCTGACAATAATGCTCATTAACTGTGAAAGGTATATCGCTGTTGTCCGACCATACAAGTTTCCCGTTTGGTGCACCAAAACGCGGGTTATTAAACTCGTCATAGTGACATACATAGGGGCACTGTGTGGTTGCATCGCGAGCAAACTTGTTCTTAAATTAGAAGTAGTGTATTTTCAGGTAACAGCTGGATGCTTTTTCAAAATGACATCAACAAATGCGTATCTATTCGGATTGCTATTCGGCGACCTCGTCCCTGTCATCACAATAACATGTGTTTATATTCATATCATCAAAATCAGTAGAAATCACGAGAAGCGAGTCAATCGCAATGATAATAATGGACCGAACAGAAATTCTGACAATAAAGCTTTGAAGACTTTCCTTGCTGTCACGTTGACGTTTGCCGTGTGTTATACACCGTTCTTCTTTGTTGGAACTTTACAGAGTTACGGTTTAATGTTTGTTCCAGATTGGTTACTTTTCGTAATATCTTTCGGACCTTGTTCTAACAGTGTGTGTAATGTATTTATATATTATTTATTTAACAAGTCATTTCGCGAAACAGCCAAGGCTGTTCTTCGCGAGGTATTCCCTAGAATTGGAAACTCAATCGCGCCGTTAAATATTCCGTATTGATCAAATCAATAACCGATCAACACCATAGCCCAATCTCATTTAGCAGTTGTTGCTTAGCACCTAAAATAGCACTAATCTGGTTCCCAGACCCAAAAATCCCTGACTATTCTCTGTCGATTTTATGATCCGGTATCACCAGAGGGTCACGTGACAAAAAAGGGGCAGTCCTCCGTTTCTGTAAATACCCAAAATGTTCCGAACTCGTTGTCGTCAACATCCGGACAGTGTCGTTGATGGTCGAACATTTCCGGGCGTGTGTAGACTTGGTGGCGTGGACGGTTAAAATAATGTTAGCAAAATATTCGATCGTGTTGGCAGACGTTGTGACCAAATTCACAACAAATTGCAAACTGTTTATGGAAAACACATCTCATAGTTGGTTATTTTCCAACAAATTAAACACTATTTTTGAATACTTGTGAAACATTAAAAAAAAAAAATTGATTATCCCAGGCTAGTTGAAAGTAAACAAACTGCGTCATCAGCGCTTTGTTTTGTATCCAATGGCATCGTCCACCTTTGGTGACAAGTAATGAATATTTATCTACGTTGCGTCATGATCTATTTTAAACCGTGGATGATGCCTGACCGAAGATTTTTAACAAGAGTCATCAGAGAATCTTTGGTCAAGGAACCAGACTACAAATGTACAACACAGAAAAATATTGCTCGGCAGACAAGTTTACCTGCCCGAATCGAACCCGTTTGTGACTGGTCGGCGGATCGCCAAAACACACCTCCGCGTTGTTGCTTTAGCACACAGTGTCGTACAGCAGAAACGTGTTGTTATAAGCTGTCATGAAAGTGAGTTGCATAACACTGCGTCACTACGGAGAGCTAATTATAGTTCAAGTAACTATGCCTAATGAAGAGCCTACTGTTCACAGACGAACTTTGTCACGCACAAAAAATGCCTATTAAACCAGAGGTGGTGGACGGGACAGGGGGCTTCAGCCACCAGCTCGGAACCCTCCCCCAAAAACAAACGAGATCGAAATTTGTTTGTTAAAATGAATGGTTCGATACATTGACTAGCCACCATATTGTATCTTTTCTCCTGCTTGCCCCCCACCACCTGAAATGGTCTGGTTACGCCACTGCGCACAAGTAACTATTTGAAGAGCCTACTGTTTACATAGTACGAACTCTGTCACGCGTTGATATTATGTTCTGGTCATAGTGTACCTTCAGTGGGTGTATTGTGTAGTGTATTTCCATAGGGGTGAAGGATTGTTTATTCTTATATCGTAATTCTCATCATGTATCACTGTGAACTCGTATGTATTACATGTACGTGTAAGATTGAAATCTTCGCAAATTACATTGTTGTATTTATAAAGTCATTTTCAGGTCGCACTTGTGTTTTTAATTCTGGACCACTCAGGTCGCGTGGTCGTAAAGTAGGGAACCTGTAATGAACCCAAGTGCGCCCTCAGTGTTCAAGGGTGTGATTAAACTTCATGATTTGCGTATTAACAATAACAAGTTGAAATTTGTGTTTAGACCTTTTGACTGGCTCTCTTTTCTGTTAGCTTTCAGCAGGTTAAGAGCATATTTGATTTCCATCGGTAATTCTCTCTATTTTGTAGGGAGCTTGGCTCTGGCCATGCTCCTAGTGTTATTGATGAGGGAGGGTTAGCTATAAGGAAACTCCCTGTGAGTAGATTGTCTCGTTACTGATCATTTCACCAGAGAAATCTTGTGTTTTTGGAGACTATCGTTTCTTGAATATTTGTACATGTACGGTACTGGTAGCGTGTAGCAAGCAATTGTACTTTTTGGTCTACAGTCTGGTTAGACAATTTTGGACTTGTAGTGATATTGTCTGTTTGTGAATTGTGCAGATTGGTTTTGTAGGTCAATGATTTAGGCCTTATTTTGTCATGCTCACCTAGGTGACAGTATCATGCGTTTGCTACCTTGCAGTGTTATTCATTTGTATTTAAAGTGAATCCTTTTTACCATGCTGTTTTTTTTAAAGTCTTATTTAACATGTATTTTCCATTTTGGAATTTATCTCTATTCAGGGTCATCTCTTTGTGAATGTACTCTTGGAGTGGCCTTGGAGAAATGTTATGGCATTTTTGGTATTACGTGTATGTACCAATCATTAAATTAATGGGCTGGAAGTTATGTTGTCTACACATCAATTTGAATTTGAATTACCCTACATACGTTTAGTGACAGGTTGGTTCAGCATTTAGTGTCTGGCAGTTATAATATATTCCACTGGCTTCCCGATTCCTATTTGTTCATTGGCGGTCAGCCGGTTCAGGCACGAGTGTATAGGTAGGGATGCTAATACTATCAGCCTTTCTTTTAATGATGCTAAAGAAACATTACAATAATCCGTCGGGAGATAAGAGTATTTAAAAGGGTGGTTCTAGGGAGATTCTGGCAGCTTAGTATTCTACATGTATTAGGCACAACGTCGAAGTGATCTGGTTCTGCTTGTTTCTCCAGCCAGCGTGAAAAATGGCAGCTTTTGGCAAGTTGTGCCTGTTTACTATTGTCGTCTGCACAGGTTAGTAAGAAAATTATTATCTGTAACCGGGAGTCATGGGGGAGAAGCATTGTCCTGTCTCGTTGTTTACCGCGTGACACTGATTATTATGGGATGGGAATGTTCAAAATTCTGGCTTAATTCAGACCTTTTTATGTCTGCTTGGTAAAAAAAGTAGCGGGTCAAAAAACAGGGCCTCAGGCAATGAAAGATAGATTCGCAGAGACTGGGTCGTTTCGAAATACTGTGAGCAAAACAAGCTTATAAAAACAAAAACAACTCTTTATGTTGTAATTACCGGACCATTTATTTCAGTTGGTTATCCCCCACCTTCTGGTGGCTTTATTCCATGGTTTCAGGTAGTTGAGACTGTTGCCGAGTCCTCTTCTCAGATACAGGAGAAGCAAGACGTTGAAGAACAGCCATGAGTCATGTATTTTATTTTACGTTTATTGGTCCCTTTCTTTTACCTTACACATAGTGGCATCCCCGGAGCCATAATATAGTGTTTCCCAGTTTGGTAATATGATACGATGCCTTACGGATCGTAACATCATCAGCTCGTTGTTGGATTATAACGGCTAAGGATGCTACTGTGGATTCGGTGGGTCTGGAACTCCGCTAGATGCAACCGATAGGTAAAGAAACTTTAATGATATGAATTCAATTTTATCTTCGTTAATAATGTAGCATTCAAAAGCCTAGCAGGTAACATATTTACAAGCTTAAGTCTTCTTTGCACTAAAAATACCGGTAGGCAGCTAGTTGTCTTGTTTTTGTCCCGAGACGTTACTATTAGTTTCACGCGATACTCGAAGCTCAGTTGCTGACTCGCCGACTGAGATCTTACAATGCGATTCCAAAAACAGGCTAAAACCGCCTGTTAAATGGATTTACCGCAGTCAGTCCAGCACTATCCCAGTATAGGCTGTGTACCATCTTGCCATAATGGTTAGCCCATCCAATCAGCCCAGCACTAGTCCATATTAGACCACTATCTTGTCTTAAAAATTGTATACAACCCAGTATAGGCTGTATAAAAACCACAGAGGAAGGCTATGGTTAACCCACTTGCCGTAACGGTTTGCCGTTCTGGATCACGGCCCAATTTCATGGCACTAGTTACCAAAGAATTCTGCGCTTGCGGCACACTGTAACGCGCATACTAAAAATCTATCTTTGCAAATCGGTTTGACATGCCTGGCTTCTGCCAAGCCATAAAGCGTTATTCTACTGTGGATCTTTTCGGAACCACGGTTTAGGTTTTGGCTCCGTCCGCCTGTTTGAAGCCCCGTAAGGAAAACGCGAATGACGGTGCTATGTCGAGTAGCTGTGACACGGCTTTTACTGTAATGCAACAAACATTTCGTGTATGTTTTATGCTGGGTAGTACCCAAATGTATTCAAATAATTGTGTTGTGTTTTGTCCGTAGGTGTTGTATGGTTCATGACAACTGCTATGGTACTGTGATGAACAACGCCGGGCTCTGTTTATACGACAATTACGAGTATTTGATTAATTACGATGCAAACATAACCAATTGCAGAGAACCAAATGCCGCTGTTACTTGTAGTATGCTAACTTGCGTTATTGTTTATTGTGTTATCTGTCCCAATCGCCCACTTTGGAATACTAACAATACAGTGCGCCACCAAGAGTTTGTGAGAGGTGGTGTTTAAAGAAGGCAGAAGGAAAGCAAACTGTGCGCGAAATGTAAAGTTTCGAGTTAAAAATTTTCGAACCATCTCACACAATCAAAACCAACATCCACACAGACAAAAAACAACTTGTTCAACGGTTTTCCTCTTTATCGTTAAAAACAGCCACTCTGGTGCAACTTGGTGGCGCACATTAGGTAAATTGCCCCAGAGCTGTATATTGGGAGAGTCACTACAACTATTGATTAGAGGCCATTTCCGGTCCAAAAATTAAATTTGTGTACACAGAGGCCAGACTAGACTGCTTACTGTGTTCGGCTACATGTGGATCGAAAATGGCACCCAGCCACCACGTGACTAAAGAAAACTGGTCCCTCTATGTCGCAGATCTCTCAATATACAGCTCTGACTCACCCTGACCCCATGAACCATGGTGGTTTCTAATAGACCAATTGCGCGACCTACGTCACGTGACCCCTGTTGGGTATAAAATGTAAACACACACGTAATCCTCCATAGGAAAGGGTGGTACGGTACACGATGATTAATGCATTTAGTTTATTCGATCGAGACTTTTCTTGCTCGAAATCTGTGAAAGATATTCCAGAGTTTGTACCAAAGACCTTCAAGTGGCTGAATAAAGACAGTAAGGACAGTTCCAGCAAGTCTTGAAAATTGTAAAAGTACCGTATAAATGTGCAAGATGTGTACAGCGCGCGACGGAACGTTAGGCCAGACGACCGCGATCACCACACACTTTTCAACACAAAAATGTCAAAGTTTTGAAGCTGAAATCCTCCAAAGAAATTGCTTTCCAAAACTGTGTGATTCCTTTGCGTATTTGAAATTCTGCAAGGCTAGGTATTAATGCTCACTTTTCCAACATTCTTTACCTTTTTTTTTTACAGTGATTTAGGCCAATACTACAAACAAAATAACACACGGGTGGCTAGTCGTCCGACGCCGGTAGTGCATGGCTAAAAAACATCTTTTTAGTAGAATCCTGTTTCAAATTATGAAACAGAGATGTGATTTAAATTAATGCCACAACATACTTCTTTAAATAAAGGGGCTGATGAACTAATTCATTGCTTAACGAAAGTAAAATCGACTGTTTTCGAACTCACTCTGTGTCACGGCCTATGCTTTTACACGTATTTTTTCATCAGCTGTATGACGTCATACCCGATAGGGGGTCACGTGACCGCATGTAAACATTGTTTCCCGCAATCGGTCTATTGGCCGGCCCCCACCATCCCAACCCCGCCCAAACTCAAATAAGGTCGGCTCAGAGCAGTCCGGACTAATACATACACGCACAATGGGGTAGGTCCTTTCTCCTCTGAACCGGCTGGGTCTTTCCACGCCCTGTGAGTCCTTTCTGCTCTGAGCCGACGATAAATACTCAACGTAGTCCTTCGACAATTTTGCTTTAATAAATACCCATGAACAATGTACAAACAAATTTCAGGCGGAAGAATTCACAGATTTGCTCACGGCTCCATCTAAACATTGTGTCATTCTATTATCTCTTCATAATTTCAGAGAAGGCCGAGGACTATGACCGATTGGAGAGTCCATTGAGTGAATGCGCTGAAGCCACGTGTAAATGCTACCGTGCTGGGGCAGAGTGCTTCGCCGCAAATTACTTCAACTCGTCCCTTAAAAACTGGCCGCAGGACAGGTTCTAAGCCCGTTAGGGCCTATATTTCCCAACCAACTCGATATGAAGACATCGTTTTAATAGTGCTCTTTAATAATTGTCCCATAGTTGACCGTACGAAAATAGGGTTATAAATACACAGCGGGCCCTTTTGTCACGCATAGGACATTAAATTTCGGAGTGCATCATGGGTTTAAAGTTACACCCTTCGGAACGTACATAAAAGTTTGTGTAAGTCGGGCGAAAAACGTCCGTTGAAGGGAGTTCACATTCCGGAAATAAAAGTTATAACTGTATGATTTTTTTGTTTGTCTGTGGGTATCTCTCGCGCTATCAGTGTAAACTTAAAGGGAGACTTAATCTGAACACACTATCCATTGGTCATTGTTATACCATGGTATTATATTGTGAATTTTTATTGGTCGAGAACCAATCACGTGACATTATACGAAATTTCATGTTTTCCCAAAAAGTGATGTTGCCGGGGTCCATTACCTTGATCGTCCTCAGACAATTCATTTCACCGTCCCCATCGATATGTATAATGAAGTTAGCAATACACCCGAGAAAGAGGTAGTTCATGGCACCCGCGTCCATCATCTAGATCGTTCTCAGAACATTATTTCATCGTCCCCATTGATCTGTACAACCATATCAGCGGTACTACCTGAGAAAGAGGTTACTATGTGACCACTGGTACTATGCACGCTACTGTATAACAAAACAATTGTTGTCTGCTGTGATATGTGGTCCATGCTGTTTTGGACACCCTCGGGGAACGATGGCACCCTCTGCTTCGCCTCGGGTGCCATCTGCCCCCTCGGGTGTCCAAAACAGCATGGACCACATCACAACAGACAACAATTGTTTAATGTTATTTGACTCCTACGAATCTTTTTGATTGACTGTTAGAAATAATTATGCAAAATAAAATAAAATATATGCACTATATGGGTGAAAGATATTGTTTGTAACAACTTTTGTTCAAAGGAATGAATGATAACGTTCTAAGGGTGAAGTGGTTTTGTTTTAATTTATTATTACCCTACGTATTTACTGGTGCATACAAAGATGTTATTATTCATGGCCGACAGTGGAAAGATTATACATTACTTGATGGCAAGACTGTGGTTCATAGAGTTTTCATGGTTTCATTTTGATCATCAGAGCGTAGGTGGGGTACTTTGGCACTGGTGCCATTGCTGCTCAGCTTGCCCGCTGTGCAGATGATGCGTTTGTGTCCAAGGGATGTTTGCAACTTTCAGGGAGCCCAGATACAAAAAGTCCACCACTCACAAGCTTACCTCTGAAAATCTGAAATTTCGAGAAACCAAACTGATGTCAATGAGCAACTTGACGGTAGACTTCGAGATGGACAACATACTGGTACTGCACGATCAGCCGGAATCGGAATCTGGGTCAGTTCTGACCCAGGAGTTTTAGAGTGTACTGGATGGGTTGGTTCATTATCGTAAACAAAATAAAAAAAATGAAAGAAAGAGACAGAGAGGGGGAGAGGAAGATCATCTAGATTATCACCAAAGATCATCTAGAATAAAAAGACTTCCAGGGCCGCTTAAGCGGGCCCCAGACTCCAAGCCGTATGGGCTTGCGCTTTGCACTTCGTAGTCCTGACAAATCGTTCTTGATTCTCAGCCCCCTAAACATTTTTTTGATCCGCCCATGACAATTAAATGAACTAAAGGAAATGAGGTTTCAGGGAATAACGTTTAATTCGTTCTCTTTCTTAACCTATTTACTTACATAGAAAATGCGATTTGTCGCAGTGATTTTGTAAATATTATTGGACGTTTTACGAGGCCTTGAATCGTCCAATATCTAGTTTAACTATCTTTAAAACGGTCAAATTAACATCCTGTGGGCGAAATTTATGAGGGTCGTTATTTTCAATGCTATAACAATGGAATGTTCTGCCGGAGTGCGTAAAAAGGTTATTATAAAAACACGGGAGAACAACATTTCCTGCAAAATCAGACTCGACTTTGGATCTGCATGCTTGTGTCTCCAGCCAGCGTGAAAATGACAGCTTTCGGAAAGTTGTGCCTGTTTGCTACTGTCGCCTGCGCAGGTTTGTAAAATATATTTATCTGTCATGAAGGAGAATCATTGCTCTTTCCCCTTCTGTCACGCTCTTTACCGCTTAGGCCTATGCGGTTTTTTTTGTTGACGTTTGTTTTTTTATGAAGAGACAGTTATAGTTGCAGTTCTCACCAATACACTCATGTCGAGATGTAGAAAAAAGACCTATTCTAAAAGCTTTCCCATACACGTACTGCATTTTTTAAAACTCCTTGCCTGGTGCATTTTTCCCTCCGTCCATCTTACAATAAAGCCTGTTTGAAGAGGAATATCAATGCCTACTTCAGCTCCCCTGTTTGTTTCGTTTGTATTCTTTTAACCCCTTGCAAAGATTGGCTTTTAGCGTTGTTTGTAGCGAACTTGCATACAAATATTTGTGGAAGTGTGCGGTGGGACTACGTAATATTTTTTTTAAGAGTTTAAATGTAAGGTCTAGATTTAGAGCTTCAGACAACTCATGAACATGGCCATCAGAGCATGCCGATGTAAGATCTGGAAAAGGAATTGGTTAATAGTTTCGATTTAAAATCTCGTTGTTTATTACTCTCTAAATTTAAAAGAGTGGAAATTTCACTCTCTTGCCAGAGTGGTGTCAGTTTGGCTCTTTTGAGAGTTAAACTCAACCTTTTTCAGGGAAAGTGGAGTGAATTTCACTCTGATTCTAGTGAAAATACATGTTTTCACTCTAAAAAGAGTTGTCCACCGTAAGGCTCTATCCAAAAGTGGTATGGCGGACAAAATGAGTGTTTTTTCACTCTTTTTCATTTAGAGAGTACGTTCATAACAGTACACTGAATCTCCAGGGAAAAAAGTTAATCTAAAATGCTGTCGATGTCAAAGAAATGTAATTATTTCGATCGCAGCATTTGAAATAAGCCTGACATGAACAAAAATTGCTGTCAAAATCATATGCCGTGTTTCGTTTATCATGATCACCGAATTCGATGAATCACCAAGTTGGTTGTAGGGTGGTGTGTTAATTGAAAATTATCGAGTGGGAATGAATTTTTCTCTGATTACAAAACAATGGTGTACTCTTTACCTTAAATTAAACGATGCCACAAACCTCGATGCTATTTAAAACAAATCCTATATATTAATGTGACAGGACGTCTTAATAAACAAAGGGAATGCGGCAGTTTGGTAACTGAAAATTTATTCTACAAAAATAACGAAGACAGAAATCATACATGTCAGCGTGTCTTCGTTCTTGAAATTAATGGCGAACCCCGCGAAAACAAACAAAGAATAGCGTTCTACTGCGAGGGCGCTTTAAGTAAAAGATGTTACGTCATGTGTAAATACTACGTCACTATATGTGACATCATCAAATAGCCACTACGTCACCAGATGCTACATCATCAAGTAAACATTACGGCATTAATCTAATGCAAATGAAATTGGGGGGGGGGGTACTTCAGACACTTGTCACATTAATAAACCTCTTCATTGCTATTGCAATCATTTTATGTGTTATCCGTGCAAAGTGTTTCTAAAATAAATTGTATTTAAACCAAAACACAACTACAGGCAATGGATCGATTGAACAGGCCAGAGTTAGTAGATTCCTGCTTTCATATATAATGGAAGAAAAATTTAAAAGAACTGCCACGTCCTTTTTTTTTTATTTTACATTTTTTGAAACTTTCCTCTCCCTCTTAAATATAGTGGCATCCATGCAGACAACTAATGTGGTCCAGTTTGGGGATATGATACGATGCCTTACGGATCGGTCCCACATCGATTCGTTTTTAGATTATGAAGGGTACGGATGCTACTGCGGATTTGGAGGAAAAGGAACTCCGCTGGATGAAACCGATAGGTAAAGAGACTAGTTTTATCGGCACAATGTTACTGTAAACACGAAACATTAGTTATGTAAGTAAGATTTGAAACTTTGCATGGTGGGAATACAATCTAGTGAGTTTTGCGGTAACACCATGTGGAAATTTCTAATGAGTTGGGATGGTTCATGTGGAAATCTCTAATGAGTTGGGATGGTTCTGAAAAGAACTGATGGTTAACAACTCGACGTTTCGATCAGTATGCTCTGAAGACGATCAGAGCATACTGATCGAAACGTCCAGTTGTTAACCATCTGTTCTTTTCAGAACCATCCCAACTCATTAGAGATTTCCACATGAACCATCCCAACTCATTAGAGATTTCCACATGGTGTTACCGCAAAACTCACTAGATTAGTTATGTAAGCTTATTTTTACGTATTATTATAAAAATGTAAAAACGATCCTCAATTTTAGGTAAAAGTGCTATGTAAAGTTACAAAGTGGTGTGTCGTGGCCGAGCGGATAAGAACACCGGACTCAAGCTATGGTGTTTCTGATCAGCAGAGTGTGGGTTCAAGTCCGGGTCGTGACACTTCCATTATTGCTGCGTCCTTCGGATGGGACGTAAAGCCGTAGGTCTCTTGGTGTTGTGCAATGCGTGTAAAACAACCCAGTGCACTTATCGCAAAGAGAAGGGATTCGCCCGGTGTTCCTGGTTTGATCGGCTGCAGATTGTGCCACGGCACCTCGTAAACCGTTACATGGTGCTATATAAAGGAACAGGTCTTATTCTTAAAAAGTAACTCCGAATACCTTGCTGGAAAAATACTTTAATGCGCTGTGGTCTAAATGAAATGGCGCGATATAAAAGCCCAGTGTTTATGTAAAAACATGAAAATAACAATTAAAAATACGGGTATTAAAAAACCAACGACAGAAATGCACTCTGGACCTTACCAAGTAAATGCAAATTGTCGCGTAAAATAGCACAAGCAAAGAAACAAGTGGCCAAGCGGTCAAGCGCACTGGACTCAAACTCTGGTTTTCTGATCAACTGAGCGTGGGCTCGAGTCCCAGTCTTGACACTTGTGTCCTTAAGCAAGACACTTAACCATTTTTGCTTTGGGACGTAAATCCGTTGGTCCCGTGTGTTGTGTAATACCCTTCAAGAACCCAGTGATGCTTATCGCTATAAGAGAAGGGGTTTCCCCCTGTGTTTCTGACAGTGGCTGTTGAATGCGCCGCAGCATCTTGTAACCCCAAATAAGATGTTAAATATTAATGGGTCTCATAATATTCAAAAACTGCAGAAAACCTGTCTTAAAAGTAATATAACAAGTGCCTTGAGTACCTAATTGTGGATACGTGCGCTATATAAGACTCCGCTTTTATCTTCTTATTGTCTTGACGTAAAGGTTTAACGTTGATACAAAAAAACTGGCCCAGTTATGGATCTGTTCCTTTGATACTATTGAACGTTGAATCTTGGATTGGCCCAACTCTGATTATAACAATATCCAATTGTGGTGTTTGGTTTTAGGTGCTGTATGATTCACGACAGGTGCTATGATACTGTTATAGCCAGCGGAAAGTGTCCATTCGCCGACTACGTGTACTTTGTTTTATACATTGCCTACCCATCCAACTGCAGAAAACCAGATGCAGCTGTTACCTGTGGTAAGTTAACTTGTGTTGTTATGAAAAGTGGTATCAAACTTTCCCATCCAAAACCTAGTTTGGAGACTCACAGTACGGTGCACCACAAATAGTTGCCCCGGATATAACATTAATTTTCAAACAAGGTAATTGAAAAACAGACTGCAGGCAAAATTTAAAACTTCGCACTACCCCCCCCCCCCCCCCACAAGAAAAAAATCACAATCTTCGCTTAAAATCGAAACAAACATCAAAACCTCTCCGGGAAAATGTATTGGTGTGGCCCGCTGCATTGTAAATCGTCAACAAACTATTTTACGAAATTTATTTTAAAATATTTTTTCAAACTTATTTACCAATGTTTATTTATTTTTGGGGTGAACAAAGAAACAATTGACTGGGCGGGATTTGAACCTGCGACCACCGGCTTAACGTAGCGATGGTCGCAGGTTCAAATCCCGCTGTTTTTGTTTTCATCCTAAAATTGATTTAAAAATTTACCCAGTCATTTTACCTTGTGGTTTATTGTTCAATATTTATTTAAACAAAATGTTTGTTATTTGAACTTAACTTTCTTACTGAAGCCTGTTTGCAAATGATGACAAAAATCCATGTCACGATTCTTGCAATTTGAAATACTGTAGTCCGCGTATGCGGCACAGTGTAGTTTTATGGGTCGGCTTCCTAATGCTGAATACTTTTTCTTTCCATTGGTTCAGCTTTTTTCTTCAAATTTTGGTCAAAAATGTTTGATATTATGATTTAAAATTATACAGTAGGGACTACTGTTACCTATTGTATTAGGAAATGCTTATGCACTTTTTAATTTTTATCATTAAGCAACTGACTTTCTCATGTAAAGTCTTCCATTGTATTGTCAATATTACATGTTAGATTACTTACGCCAAAACAGAAAAGTAAGAAGTGTGTACCCGTCGGTGCACAGGTGGCTTGCCAACCTTCGACCTCGTCTTTTGTATACCCTTGTCGAGCCCACTCCGCCAGGCGGAGTGATATTTCATTTAAGAATGTGTTTTTGTTCTAATTCACCCAGTTCAACCAAACGAAATATCATTTCAATGTAGGAAAATTTTGTGATTGCTCACGGTTCCATCTAAACACTTCATTCTTTTATCTTTTCATGATTTCAGAGAAAGCTAGGGACTATGCGGGCCTTAGACTGTGGACTAAATGCTCAGAAGCCGTTTGTGAATGCGACCGTGCTGCGGCAGAGTGCTTCGCCGCAAATGACTTCAACCCGGCTCTGAAAGACTGGCCTAAGGACACGTGCTAGACTACAGCTACATCCCATAGGCCTATCTTTCCCAATGAGTTAAAATTAATCATTATTTAATCATTTTCTTTACACTTTAACCCCGAAATAAGGCTAAATTATGGTAGTACATAGACTTGGTTCAAGTCGGGTTTCGTGGTGATCGAGTCAGTAATAATGAGTCTGAGCTTTTTGTAACGCGCGCCCTCTAGTTCAAATAATTACCAATCTAGTGAATTCCAGATCGCAAAACCCAAAGCGACAAAGCGCTGAAATAAAGCCGCAATGGGTGATTGCAGCAGTGGATCGATTGTCAATTGTTCAGATGGACAAGGACTCGACGAAAGTATGACTTGGGTCAAGTCTAGGTAGTACACAGTTCAAAGCGTGTCTTAAGAATAGTTAGTCATGCAGAGGCCATTCGTAGTGCATCATTGGGATAAGTTACATCCTGCGCAACGCATAGTTTGCATAATGGGAGACTTTTGAGACGCTGGCGGCAGCAGACACAGCGGTCCTTTTGACAGTTCTTTTGACGCACATGTTCTTTATTGCGCGCGTAGTAGGATCGTCCACAAGTCTCCCATTATGTCAGGCCCCAAATAGTCCGTTCAAGGGAGTTCGCTTTTGGGAAAAAAAATTAACACTGTTTGATTCTTTCTCTTGCGCAGGGATGATGTTTCTTAAAAAGGACAAACTGCAAAAGATTTGTCCCTGGCCTCAATCGAAAAGAGCGATGTTCAATCTAATTAGACTGATTTTCAATCTAACTATTTAAGATAGATTTATCTTCCAATACGCGCTTATCTTCCAATCAGATTGCTCAACGGGAGTGTGATAATAAACCATATCATACACTCAGTAGACTATATAGACCGTTCCGGCCTGTCGATCAAACTGTGCGCATTGACCTATTGGATCACACCTTCAGGACATACACGCACGTAAACGCACACAAACTAAGGTGTGTGGGCGGGGCTTGTTGCCAAAGCCGTAACGGTCTATTGCACTCTGCATAGTAACCAGTTTACCAGTCAATAGTTTGGGGGTTTTGAAACTTTTTCCCGCTTTGCGAACTATTTCCCCCAAATGAAGCGCGTGTGGTGCGTTGACGCGCGTCAAGTTCACGGTGGTGTAGATTTTATGTGTTCACCACACGTGACTGTGTTTCAGCCAATCAGGATAAAGAACCAGGGAGAGGTGTTATAACTTATATGACTTCAGTGTGGGTATGGAGTTTTATGGAGTCGAGCTGTAGAGCAGTGTGTGGCACGTAGCTAAGTGCAGAAATAATATTACTTAGTTGAAATTAAACTGAAAAAAAAAACTTTTTATGATCTGAGGCATAAATTACCAATCGACTCGAAGACAAACCACCCTGAATCGATACCTTATTCAATTATCAAATATTGGTTAAGTTTTAATACAATTTAATACCAAATCACTGTTTTGAGATGGATTGAATTAGCCAGTTTATACAGACTCGCGTATTTAAATTATTGCACTCAAAATTACGGTAACTGGAAATATTTAATTTTCAAAATGTTGATGAATTGTTTTTGCTGATTCACACCTCTAGTTTGAGATCTTATTCATTGGGTAAAAGTATTGATGTAAATAATGGATTAGATTTTAAGCAATACATCTATAGTTGTAAACTTAAAAAATTCTCTTGTAGTTTTATTTAGTGTATGGTGGAATTCACTAAGAGGTTTGGGTCTGTTGTTGACAGTGCATGACTTTTAGACGACTTGTTATTAGCAGTATTTCCGATTAACAACAAAATGCGACACCAAGATTTTGCCCCAGAGAGGCCATCTTTTCACAATGTTTGTGGGGAAAGTCGACATCTGCATGGTAGACGGAAAACAAGACCAAGTAGAGCGACGTACGTCAGCCTTATTAATGCATTATGCAAAGCATGACCTGACCGATAACCCAGTGATGTTTTATTCATGTATCAATAATGTCGTGCTACTTGGTTCTGTTTTTTGTCTACCCATCTGCATCTTGAATTGACCCCTTGCACTGACGTCATACTTGACTACTGGTCTGCCCATGGTCTGCCATTTTGGGAGTCAGTTAATTGTATGTTAGTGCGTTCAATTAGCTTACACGTGTATACCGGGGAGTTAAACTCGTGGTAGCCACGAGTGGTAGCTAATCGAACGCTGCCGTGTTTTCGCTTGGCATTTTGGGAAAGGTAAGGTCAAAGGTTGTTTCGTAGAGGGACATTACGCAGCAGAGAATCCATACCCAAAGTAGACGAGTACATGGAGTAGGCCTACATCGTCCAGCGGTATGAACCAGATGATTTTAAGAATCATTTCCGCCTTGAAAGAAACACCTTTGAGTTTCTAATCGAGCAACTTGGGTATTGTCCAGAGTTAAGGCCTAGACATCTAAGTTTGGAGAACTCATTCCAAATTTAGTTAAGTTGAATACTTAAAACATTTTCCAACACTGTGCATAAATTTGTTTGTACTCACGTTGAATTCAACTGATTATTTCCGCCATCTTGATATGAGGCGCCTACGCTGCAGCCGGAAGTACGCCATTACACCTGGGCATCCACCAGAGATCCGCTCGCAAGCTCAGGCTGTGGCGCGTACACACGAGTGTCACGTGATGGCTAATCGAACTCTCTTTTGTAAGTTTCAGGCCGTGTCCGAATCAAGCAACTTCGGCTACGGCTATGGCCGTTGGCTGGAACGACAACGTTGAAGAATAGGAATCATCAGCATTCCGGCCGTAGCCACTGCCGAAGCCATTCATTCGGACACGGCCTTACTTACACGTGTAAACTAAACGAACGCACCCTATAATGGTTGGAATGTAGTCTGGTTTCCTGACCAAAGATTCTCTGACGACTCTTATTGAAAATCGACAGAGAATAGTAGACTGGTTCCCGGTCTCTTATCGTTCTCTTCTGACTGTATATAAAGTTTGGTTCCCAGACCAAACAATCTCCGACTATTCTCTGTCAATATTAGGGTCCGGTACCACCCAAATGTCACGTGACAAAAAAGGAGGAATTCCTCCTTTTCCGAAAATATCTGAAATGCGCCGAACTCGTTGTCACCAACATTCGGACAGTGTCGTTGATGGCCGGACGTTTCTTTTGTTGACAAAAATTCAAAAATTTTGCAGACACATCCCATTATCGTTTTTCTTTGCAATTCCCCCCCCCCCCAAACAAATTCAACACTATGTTTGAATATATTTTGTAACATAATTATTTACAAACTGATTATCCCAGGCTTTTTGAACTAGTAAACAAAGCCCGTCATCAGCGCTCCGTTTTTTATCCAATGACGTCGTCCACCGTTGGTGATACGCAATGAAAGGGGTCTGGGAACCAGATTAGGTTAACACCAACCTCATACCCTTGTATGCCTTACTCAATCATAGTGACGACAAGGGGACGATGCGGCGCGCTGGCAACAGACCGATTTCGCGACCCACGTCACGTGACCTATTGTTGGTATTAAATGTAAACAGACTCGACGTCCTCCATAGGAAAGTGCGGTGCGGTACATGATAATTGTTGCATTTGTTTATTCGATTTTTCTTTCTCGAAATCTGTGAGAAATATTTCAGAGTGTGTACCAGAGACCTTTGAATGGTTGAACAATCATTTATGACGAAAGGTCAATCAAAAAGTGGGGTGGGGGAACATCTGATATGGTATCCCCAATCTAAAAATTGGCCCCGTCCCTAACACATCGACGCCAATAATAATAACATCAAATTGTGATCAACTTTACCTTGCGTAGTGACGCATAGCCAGAATTTTCTTTCAAAAACAAAGAAAAACATTACCACACACCCATGGAGAAAACAGCTACGTCATACTTCATGCTATCCTCAGCTAGACCATTCCACACATCCTAGAAGGGGTGGCAATCAACTAGCGTCAATGACATGGTCAGGAGGGGCTGGCAAAATGTGCTGGGTCTCACATGTCCCACCATGCTCCCACAGTCCTGTGCATAAAATCTGCTATCAGCATCGATTGCGCATAGCATTGTGCAAGTTACCTCTGCCAAGTCTCAGGCCCACAGAGTTAAAGGTCCCGCGATTTTTTTTTTTTTTATTGGTTAAAAAAATAAAGTATGCCTATTATAGTATATCTTTACTTTTTTCACATTTTTTACATGCGTATTAATCGTGAAATAACGATTTCTAAAATTAGGGGGTTGCAGTGCTCCACCCACCCTTCCTCATTAACATAAAATCTGTGACCTAGACAGTGGAACGGCTGACCAGGGCCATGCATGTGACAATAACATACAATGCATTGTTGACCACTCGGCACCAGAGCCGTCTTTAAAATGTTTTACCACAGCCTACGTCATGGATCATTGCGCACTCAGATGGCACACATTTTCAGGCTCAATTAAAGTGCATTAACGCATAACAGACACATCAAAATAGTCAATACTATGTTTTGTTAATTTCAAACCATATATTAAGCCACAAAAATGTTCCGGGACAAAAAAACCTCTTCATGGGCCCTTTAACTGGAGCCATCTGTTGAGTCAGTGAGTTGTACTTACTAGAGGGTTTTCTATTGAGTGTTTACTGACAGTTTACAAGTCTAGCGACCAGCAGGCGCCTAAATTATGCATGAAAGAAATTTCTGTCGATCCGAGTAGGGAATGCGATTGACCTTAAGGTCCCCCTTAAATAACAAATCAAAGTTGATAATATCTATGACTAAAAAAAAATGTGCCTTCAATCTTGAAAGGTCCACTTGCAGGTATTTTCGTGGGAGGTGGGACGAACATGTTTGTATTTTTTCTTCTTCTTGAAACCCATGGGACTCTGTGAATAATCAAACGCGGGGAGTAGGGGGTGGAAGGTGTTGATGGGATAGTATACAAATATTGACTGCTTCGAGTAGCGAAGTAAAACTAGTCACTCGAGGTGATCCCCGGAGCAGCCTACCTTCCCGAGGCGGAGCCAAGGGAAAATGGGCGGCTCCAGGGATCACCGAGAGTGACTAGTTTTACAACGCCACGAGATAAAGCAGTCAATAGTTGTTTTATAACACCTCAATGTCATCAATTTTTGTAATAATATTCGTTAAACAACTGTGCGTAAATGTAGTAATAAATCTTCAAACAACTGTATAAATTCTGACAGGAAATCTTGACAAAAAGAAAGAGAGGTACCAGACTATTATTATTGTATTCGTTCTCATATCGTATTTCAAATGCACGTATTATTTGATCGTTTCACCGAGTTCGAGGTTGTCACACAGCTCATTTAAATCAATGCTTGAAGTCAATGCAGTCTGGTACAAGGGTATCCAGTCGATAGTACATTGATTGCCATGCTATCGTTGGATAGTACCATTTAATATAATAGTTTCTTTTGGTCGGTGCGCATTGCAAAAGTAAAAATACACAACGCCACGTGACACACTTTCGGCCAATCAACATATAGAATCAAAGGAAGAGGTGTTATAAAAGTAAATATCTTCTAGGGGATGACCGGGTGTGACCGGGTGACATGATTACTATATTTTGGGTGGTCGGGTTAGCGTAGTGGTATCTTTCCTCGTCTTCTACCTCTAGGACCCCGGAAAGATAGGCCCAGGGTAGCTTAGCACCTGTCCTGCGGCCAGTTTTTCAGGGACGAGTCGTAGTAATTTGCGGCAAAGCACTCTGCCCCAGCACGGTCACATTCACACATGGCTTCGGCGCATTCACTCCACGGACTGTCAAATAGGTTATACTCCTCGGCCTTCTCTGAAATTATGAAGAGATAATAGAATTCTTCCACCTTGGATATGGGTATTCAGTAAAGCAAAATTGTACAGGCCTACGTTGAGGATTAATGTTTGAGTTTGGGCGGGGTTGGGGTGGTGGGGACTGTCCAATTAGAAACCACCACGGTTCATGGGGTCAGGGCAATTCAGAGCTGTATATTGAGAGATCTGAGACGTGGAGGGATTTCTTTCTATTTTTCTTTGTCACGTGGTGGCTGGACGCCATTTTCAATCCAAATGTAACCGTACACTCTAAAAAGTATTAAACTAACACTTAAAAGAGTTCGGTCAGTGACAACACTTTGAAAGAGTTAATGTAATTCAGCTGAAGAGTTGAATTAACACTATTAAAAGTTAAGTCTCAGCTTCTAAAATGCTAGTTTGACGCTTGTGTTAGTTGAAACTTCATAAAAGTGTTGTCACTCACCGAACCCTTTAAGTATTGATTTAACACTTTCGGGTTTTTTTAAGAATAGCAGAACACAGTGACATTTTGGATCGAAAACGGCTTCTACTCAATAATTGTCAAGACTTTCCCAACGGCTCTGGGGCAATTTACCTAAAGTGCGCCACCAATGTCCTAGAGTGGATGTTTTTAATGATAAAGACGAAAACCTTTGTTTAAAACAAAAATACTTTTGGTATGTGAGGATGTTGGTTTTGAGTGTATGAGATGGTTTCAAACGTTAATTTTTCAACTCGAAACTTTACATTTTCTGCCTTCTTCAACCCTGATTATTTGTATAGCTTTTTTAAATACGACTTCTCACAAACTCTTGGTGGCGCACTGTATTGCTACTATTCCAAAGTGGGCGATGGGGACAGATAACACCTTTTATTAAACAATAACGCAAGTTAGCTTACTGCAGGTAACAGCGGCATTTGGTTCCCTGCAATCGGTTATGGTTGCGTCGTAGTTAATAACATACACATGACTTTCGTATGGACAGAGCCCGCTGTTCATCACAGTACCATAGCAGTTGTCATGAACCAAACAGCACCTACGGACAAAACACAACACAATTATTTTGAATACATTTGGGCACTACCCAGCATAAAACATATACGAAATGTTTGTTGCATTACAGCAAAAGCCGTGTCACAGCTACTCGACATAGCACCATTAGTCGCGCTTTCCTTACGGGACTTCAAACAGGCGGACGGAGCCAAAACCTACGCCGTGGTTCCGAAAAGATCCACATTAGAATCTGAACGCTTTATGGCTTGGCAGAAGCCAGGCCTTGGCGATTTGCAAAGCTAGAGTTTCAGCAGCGCTGATTGCTTGTTCTGATTTTGTTCGACCAACAGGGCCTACATGTACGCTCCACAGTACCCGGAACTTGACTTGGCCACAGTGCTGGATTCGCAGCTGCCAATCTTACGGACATCAAAGGAACAGATCCAGAACTAGGCCATGCAGTTTGTTTAATAAAATAACGGTAAACCTTTTCGGCAAGCAGGGTTTACCACAGCCTTTCTCCATGGTTTTTACACAGCCTGTAGGACTGGGTTGTGTACACTTTGAACCCTAAAGACAAGAAATAACATGGGTTGGACTGATCGGATGGGGCTAACTAGGTGGCTTTAAAGGGACATCGCAAATATATATTGACGCCAATATTGGCGTTAATATTCACGATTTGTACCTCAAGTCGCCAATATTGACGCCAATATTTACGACTTTGTCCCATGTTGCAAATATTGACGCCAATATTGTCGCCAATATTCACGACTTGTACCCAAAATCGCAAATATTGACGCCAAAATTGACGCCAATATTCACGACTTGTACCCAAAGTCGCAAATATTTACGCCAATATTCGAGACTGTGCCCCAAGTTGCAAACCCACTCAGGCGTGAATATTTATGGTTTTGAATGCTACATTATTAACGACGATAAAATTGAATTGATATCATTAAATTTTCTTTACCTATCGGTTTCATCTAGCGGAGTTCCAGACCCACCGAATCCACAGTAGCATCCGTAGCCGTCATAATCCAACCACGAGCTGATGATGTTACGATCCGTAAGGCATCGTATCATATCACCAAACTCGATCACACTACGTGAATGCGGGGATGCCACTATGTGTGAGATAAAATGTGTGAGGAAAAGGACCAATAAACGTAAAATAAATACATGACTCATGGCTGTTCTTCAACGTCTTGCTTTTCCTGTATCTGAAAAGAGGACTCGGCAACAGTCTTCAACTCCCTGAAGCCATGGAACAATATAGCCACCAGAAGGTGGGGGATGACCAACTCAAATAAATGGTCCGGTAATTATATCATACAGAGTTGTTTTTGTTTTTATAAGCATGTTTTGCTCACAATATTTCGAAACGACCCAGTCTCTGCGATCAATCTTTCATTGCCTGAGGCCCTGTTTTTTGACCCGCTACTTGTTTTCACCAAGCAGACATGAAAAGGTCTGAATTAAGCCAGAATTCTGAACACTCCCATCCCATAATAATCTGTGTCACGCGGTAAACAACGAGACAGGACAACGCTTCCCCTCCATGACTCCCGGTAACAGATAATAATTTTCTTACTAACCTGTGCAGACGACAATAGTAAACAGGCATAACTTGCCAAAAGCTGCCATTTTTCACGCTGGCTGGAGAAACAAGCAGAACCAGATCAATTCAACGTTGTGTCTAATACATGTAGAACACTAAGCTGCCAGAATCTCCCTAGAACCACTCTTTTAAATACTCTTATCTCCCGACGGATTATTGTCATGTTTCTTTAGCATCATTAAAAGAAAGGCTGATAGTGTTTGCATCGCTACCTATACACTCGTGCCTGAACCGGCTGACCGCCAATGGACATCATTTTGGGATATAAAATAATCATCACATGGTTGATAACACTTCACTCAAATCTGCTGAATTAAAACTATAAATATATAATCCGCTATGATCAAATAAACAACAGGTGACAATGTTCACAGCTCTTTACGACCGCTAATACCGCAAAATAAATAAATAAATAACATTTACTTTTGGTCATACCCATCTCCAGCATACGCGTATCCATTGTCAACATTGAGCATAATGAGATCCGAAACAAAGCATTTAATAAATAAATTGATAATATATATCTCTTTTTTTAGTTGGTGCTGGTTCGGGAGTTGATGAGAAGATTACCATCAAAATCGGCCTCCATGCTGTTCCCATGCTTTGCCTGTTCATGCCTAACTTAGTCTATTCTATTTATTATAACTTTATACATGCATATTGTTTCAATTTGTTATGACAGTATGGAACTTAATGATACTAAAACTGACCTGAAACTGAAGCAGATTAATTCTAGTCTCTGCTTCAGCCATAACATTGTTTTAGTCAGTGTTCGCTGCGGCCTCGTTCTAATAGACCGATTGCGCGACCAATGTTTACATGTCATCACGTGACCTATTGTGTGTACTACATCATCTGAGCTGATGGCAAACTACGTGCAAATACATGCCGTGACCGACAGAGTCACACCCAAATTCGGCTTTTGGTAATAACGCAGTTACTAAGCCATTTTATTAAAGCTGTATGTTGTGACCTTGATATTTAATCACATTACTGTTTCATAAACTACCAGTATTCTACTACACTAAAGAGGTTTATTTTGAGTTATGCACTCAAGCTGATGTCAATGAGCAATTTGACGGTAGACTTCGAGAACAATATACTGGTACTACACGATCAGCCGGAATCAGAATCTGGGTCAGTTCTGACCCAGGAGTTTTAGAGTGTACTGGATGGGTTGGTTCATTATCGTAAACAAAATAAAAAATGAAAGAAAGAGGACAGAGAGGGCGAGATGAAGGGGGAGAGGAAGAACAGAATCAGATACAAACAGTAACAGTAAACCAATCTAATGGAGTTATCATTGACTCCTTCAAAAAGTCTGCTCAAAAACGAGGAAAAAGTTTCCGAGAACCGTCTCAGATTGCATCAAAGATCATCTAGAATAAAAAGACTTCCAGGGCCCCTTAAGCGGGCCCGGACTCCACACCGTAAGGGCTTGGCGATTTGAGCTTCGTAGTCCTGACAAATCGTTCTTGATTCTCAGCCCCCTAAAAAAAATGTTGGATAATTTTGAATGAACTAAAGGAAGTGAGGTTTCAGGTAATAAAGTTTAATTCGTTCTCTTTTTCAACCTACTTACTTACATAGAAAATGCGAATTGTAACAGTGTCTTCGTAAATATTGTTACGTTTTACGAGGCTCTGAATTGTCCAGTATCTAGGTTTACTGCCGTTAACGAAGCCAAAGGACCATCCTGTAAACGAAATATGAGGGTACTTTCAGCGCTATAAGAAACAATGGGCTGTTCTCAAACTGCGAGAGGGCGTAAAATGTTGCTATAAAATCACGGGAGAACAACATTTACTGCAAAACCAGACTCGACTTTGGATCTGCATGCTTGTTTCTCCAGCCAGCGTGAGAATGACAGCTTTCGGAAAGTTGTGCCTGTTTGCTTCTGTCGCCTGTGCAGGTTTGTAAATATTTATCTGTCAAGAAGCAGAATCATTGTTATTTCTCCTTCTGCCACGTTCTTTTAACGCGTATAAGTTCTCTGTTGACAACGCGGGTGTGTTGATTGAAAATGATCAAGTGCGAATGAGTTTACTCTGATCCCCAAAACAATCGTGTACACTATACCTTAAATCACTTGATACTGCAAACCTTAAAAACAAATCCCAACAAATAAACATTATAATTGTATATTAATAAACTTCTTCTGTGCTATTACGAAAAAATTGTATTTAAAACACAGCTACAGGCAATGGATCGATCGAACAGACCAGACTTCGTAGATTCCTACTCTCAGATAAAATGGGAGAAAAAGGTTAATGACCAGCCACGTCTTTTTTATTTTACATTCTTTGATATTTTTCTCTCCCTCTTAAATATAGTGGCATCCATGCAGACAACTAATGTGGTCCAGTTTGGGGATATGATACAATGCCTTACGGATCGGTCCTACATCGACTCGTATTTTGATTACGACGGCTACGGATGCTACTGCGGACTTGGAGGTAAAGGAACTCCGCTGGATGAAACCGACAGGTAAAGAGACTTGTTTTATCGGCACAATGTTGCTATTGTGGCTTTTAAAAAGTCAAACACGAAACAGATTCATGTAAGCTTATTTTTTACGTATTATTATAAAAATGTAAAAACGATCCTCAATTTTAGGTAAAAGTGCAATGTAAAGTGGCCGAGCGGAGAACACCTGACTCAAGCTCTGGTGTTTCTCATCATCAGATTGTGGGTTCGAGTCCCGGTCGTGACACTTAGCCATTATTGCTGCGTCCTTCGGATGAGACGTAAAGCCGGAGGTCCTGTGTGTTGTGTAATGAAGGTAAAAGAACCTAGTGCAAAAATACGGGTATTGAAAAACCAACGATAGAAATGCACTCTGGACCTTACCAGGGTAGATGCAAATTATTGCGTAAAAAAATAGCACCAGCAAAAAAAAATAATAAAAAATTGTACTGGTGACGTGTCGTGGCCGAGCGGCCAATTGCACTGGACTCAAGCTCTGGTGTTTCTGATCAGCAGAGTGTGGGTTCGAGTCCCGGTCTTGACACTTATGTCCTTAAGCAAGACACTTAACCATTATTGCTGCTTCCTTCGGATGGGACGTAAAGCAGGAGGTCCTGTGTGTTGTGTAATGAAGGTAAAAAAAAAACCCAGTGCACTTATCGCAAAGAGAAGGGATTCGCCCCAGTGTTCCTGGTTTGATCGGCTGCAGATTGTGCCACAGCACCTTGTAAACCGTTACATGGTGCTATGTAAAGACACAGGTCTTATTCTTAAAAAGTAACCCCAAATACTTTTCTGGAAAAATACTCTAATAAGCTGTGGTCTAAATGAAATGGCGCTATATAAAAGCCCAGTGTATGTATGTATGTATGTAAAAACATAAAACATATTAATTAAAAATACGGGTATTGAAAAACCAAAAATAGAAATGAACTCTGGACCTTACCAGGGTAAATGCAAATTGTTCCGTAAAAAAATAGCACCAGCAAAAAAAAAGTTGTACTGGTGACGTGTCGTGGCCAAGCGGTCAAGGAGGTCTTGTGTGTTGTGTAATGCACGTTAAAGAACCCAGTTATACTTATCGTTAAGAGTAGGGGGTTTACCCCGGTGTTTCTGGCATGCAGTGGCTGCTGAATGCGCCGCAGCACCTTGTAAACCCTTATAAGGTGCTACATAAATGGGTCTTATAACATTCAAAAACTTCAGAAAACATGTCTTAAAAGTATGTAATATAATGAGTGCGCTCGATTAGCTTACACGTGTATACCGGGGAGTTGTGGTAGCCACAGGTTGAATCTAGGATTGGCCCAACTTGGATTATAACAGTATCCACTTGTGGTGTTTGATTTTAGGTGCTGTATGATTCACGACAGGTGCTATGATACTGTTATAGCCAGCGGAAAGTGTCCATTCGATGACTACGTGTACTTTGTTTTATACATTGCCTACCCAACCAACTGCAGACAAGCAAATGCAGCTGTTACCTGTGGTAAGTTAACCTGCGTTATTGTTATGAAAAGCGGTGTAAAAAAATTCCCATCAAAACCTTGGAGACTCACAATACGGTGCGCCACCAAGAGTTGCCCCGGAGAGAGCATTAATTTCAAACAAGGTAATTGGAAAGCAGACTGCATGCAAAGTTTCAAACTTCGCGCTGAAAATAAAATTCCCAACCAAGGTTGACGAGTTCATCGTGAAAACGGCCTCTCCGGGACAACCTATTGGCGTGCCATCTGCATTGTAAATCGTCCTAAACAAACTATTTTACAAAGATTATTAAAAAAATTTTTTTTTTGTTTAAATGGAATGATTTAAAACGTTACAGCAGGGACTACTGATACCTATTTTATTAGGGATAGCCTATAATTGTTTATATAAGCATTATAATTTCAATTTTTATAATGATAATAATGGTTTTCGTATGTAAAGTCTTCAATTCTGTCATTGATAGTACATGTTAGATTACTTAAGCCAAAACAGAAAAGTTAGAAGTGAGTGCTCGTCGGTGCGTAGATGGCTTGCCATCCTTCGACCTCGTCTTTTATATACCATTTGTCACGCCCACTCCTGGCGGAGTGATATTTTATTGTAGAATGTGTTTTCGTTCTAATTCACCCAGTTCAACCAAACGAAATATCATTTCAATATAGGAGAATTTTGTGATTGCTCACGGTTCCATCTAAACACGTCATTCTATTATCTTTTCATGATTTCAGAGAAAGCTAGGGATTATGGGGGATTTAAGCTGTGGACTAAATGCTCAGAAGCCGTTTGTGAATGCGACCGTGCTGCGGCAGAGTGCTTCGCCGCAAGTGAATTCAACCCAGCCCTGAAAGACTGGCCTAAGGACACGTGCTAGACTACAGCTACATCCCATGAAGGCCTATCTCTCCCAATGAGTTAAAATTAATCATTAATCCATTTCTATAAACTTTTATCCCAAATAATGCTAAGTTATGGTAGTACACAGTTCAAAGCGTGTCTTAAGAATAGTTAGTCATGCGGAGTGTCACAAGACCATCCTTATACGCGGTCTTGGATTTTTATTTTTAGCACCTTTGCACCAACACTCCATAAATCAACCCGGAAGAATAAGAGGACTAGGAGACGATAATTATAAGATAAACCAGAAAACTTAACATTTACTATTTATTTAAACTGAATACGACTGGCGAATACAATTATTACAAACCAAACTTTTTTTACTACAATCAAAGTACTCAAAACTAAATTAAAGGGTTGGCCGAACTAAAAGATTATCTAGATAATCGTTAAAACCTCGGTTAAAACTCCGGCCTCTTGTGGTGGGGCTCGCCTTGTGCAGTCTGGATCTCCAACTCCCCGTCCCTGCTTACTGGTGGTAGCTCAAACCCGAGTTCCAAAAACCCTACAATTTTTAAGTGGAATTACACTACACTGTAATCCTTGCACTTTACACACAACCATGCTCAATAAGTTTCCAGTCCGCCATTTCAATATAATTTAAATTTCGTAGTGCATCATTGGGATAAGTTACATCCTGCGCAACGCATAGTTTGCATAATGGGAGACTTTTGAGACGCTGGCGGCAGCAGACACAGCGGTCCTTTTGACAGTTCTTTTGACACGCTTGTTCAGTATTGCGCACGTAGTTCTGTGCTCGCTTACTACTGGTGAGAACTGCGAAAAAGGATCGTCCACAAGTCTCCATTATGTCAGGCCCCAAATAGTCCGTTCAAAGGAGTTCGCTTTTGGGGGAAAAAATAACACTGTTTGATTCTTTCTTTTGCGCAGGGATGATGTTTCTTAAAAAGGACAAACTTAAAAAGATTTGTCCCTGGTCTCAATCGAAAAGAGTGGTTTTCAATCTAATTAGACTGATCTTCAATCCAACTATTTAAGAGAGTTATATGCAAGCCTTACAAATGGTTTTCTCAGCAGGAAATTGCCTTAGAGCTTATGCATTGACGTCATCCAGCCGCCATCGCCTCCTTTTGACCTCATAGGCGAGGGCGCCCTACTTAAATGACGTCATGTGCATAAGGTCTATTTCCGTGTGTATTGTGATCACTGCATGTCGACTTCATTCTAATAAGATCTCTCCAAAGCATCCTCTTGGTGGCGCACTATAATGTGAACCCCGAGTTTCGCTACATGTAGCCAACAACATTTGAAACTTTAGCGTCAGAATAGAGTGTGGTCATATCCCATGTCTGGTGTTAACCTCTGTTCCAGAATTAGGGTACTGGAAGTGGAGCGTAATAAGTATAACAATAGTTTACTCTCTCTGATTCTGATACCAACATCTTATTTGTCTGTGAACATATTTTTGCGCCGTCAAAATAAACTCCGTGAAGATAGGCTCTACCTGAACACACTTGTACATTGCCTTTTCGCTTGTACGACTCCTACAACCGAATTTCCCCTTTACTGTTTTGCCCGAATTTTTTTTGAGGGGAACTCCCCTCCCCCCGGCTCGTTTGTCTATCGGGGTAGTGTGTAAAGGTTCTTGTGTTTGTGTGTACATGCCACTGATTTCCATTATACTGGTTGGATAGCTGGTTGCTTGTGTTCATTGACGTCATTGAGCGCCGTTTTGAAACTCGCTCGCATAACAAAACATTATCAACGCTTGCCGTTCGTGTTTTGATACAAAAGACATATAACATGGAATAAGAATATGGGGGCATAAACATGCTTCAGGAATAAAGACAAAACTGTTGATGAATCAAAATCCCTCCCTTAATTCAGAACATTCATAACATTGATATAGCACTTTGTGACCTAAACGTTTTTTTGCGAGTTTTAAAATGGCCGCCGATTGTGTGAGACGACTTCACGCTCTCTTACACAGGCATAGGCCCGACCCGCTATTCAGGCAAAATAATAACGAACAGTGGTACTCACACGTGTCATACATAAAGGGGCCCGACTACTGTCCTTCTATGCCACTTTAGGGTCACTAAAAACTTGTCCCAGATGACATTTCTACCGAGGTTATGCGACAAATTATGCAATACAATTCGGGACATTGCAAACAGATTTGCTTCTCAATACTTTTATGCATATTATTTCCGACCTCGTAAATAATAATTATTTTAGGCACATAATATACATATATGGACTGGCATTATTCGGGCAATAGTGCACGTCTATGCACCCCGAGAACCTGTGAGTGACCAGGAGAGGGTCCTATTTCCCGAGGCCGAAGGCCGAGGGAAATAGGACCCTCTCCTGGTCACTGACAGGCCCGAGGGCTGCATAGACGTGCACTATTGCCCGAATAAAGCCAGTCCATATGTGTTTTATAACACACCTCGTGTTTTATAACACACCTCAGTCCAAAATGTCATGTGAAAAAACAAATTTTCAGGACGCACGGTTTTACAACTGTAAACTGCTATGAGCATTGCAAACCTCTTGAGGGCGCTGTTTACCAGTCATTAGTTTTGGGGTTTTTGAAAATATTTCCCGCTTTGCGAACTATTTCCCCCAAATGAAGCGCGTGCGGTGTGTTGACGCGCGTCAAGTTCACGGTGGTGCAGATTTCATGAACTAGGCTATATTATAACAAACCTCTCACTGGTTCTTTATCCTGATTGGCTGAAACACGGTCACGTGGGGTGAACTAATATAGCCTATTGCATGAAATCTGCACCACCGTGAACTTGACGCGCGTCAACGCACCGCACGCGCTTCATTTGGGGGAAATAGTTTGCAAAGCGGGGAATAGTTTCAAAAACCCAAAAACTATTGACTGGTAAACAGCGCCCTCAAAAGGTATACAATGCTCATAACAGTTTACCGTTGTAAAACTGTGCGTCCTGAAAATATTTTTTTTTCACATGACATTTTAGACTGAGGTGTGTTATAAAACACATATGGACCGGCATTATTCGGGCAATAGTGCACGTCTATGCACCCCTTGGGCCTGTGAGTGACCAGAAGACGGTCCTATTTCCCTTGGCCTTCGGCCTCGGGAAATAGGACCCTCTCCTGGTCACTCACAGGCCCTCGGGGTGCATAGACGTGCACTATTGTCCTCATTGCCAGTCCATATGTGTATATTAGTTCACCCAACGTGACCGTGTTTCAGCCAATCAGGATAAAGAACCAGTGAGAGGTGTGTTATAATTGAGAATAATTTCACGACATCGTGATGTCCACAATGTTCATGAGTTAGTTCCACGACATCGCAAATAATATGCGCAAATATTTGCAAATAATTTTACGACTTGCCAAACAATATGCGAACTTATTTGCGAATAATTTTACAACTTTGCAAATAGTATGCGCACGATCGCGACATGGGACATCTTAAAGGTGAGGGTCTACTTTTACTACTGGCAACGCTTGGTCACTTACGAACTTTTTTGGCTATTTTCTGCAAGGGTGCGTAAAATGTTGCTATAAAAACACAGAAGAACAACATCTACTGCCAATACCAGACACGACTTTGATGAAGTGATATCAGATCTGCATGCTTGTGTCTCCAGCCAGCGTGAATATGACAGCTTTTGGAAAGTTGTGCCTGTTTGCTACTGTCGCCTGTGCAGGTATATGCGAAAGTTTTTGTTTGTTTCGTTTTGAAGCAATATGATCATCTGTCAAAAAAGGAAATATTTCAGCGAAAATCTAGAATTGTTTTAATTGTTTTAATTTATTTGTGATCACCGAACTTAATGCGAAGTTTACGGATTGGCTGCAAGGTGATATGTTGATTGAAAATTATCGAGTGGGAACGAATTTACTGTTCCCCAAAAAACCTTTGTTTACTCTAACTTTAATGACACGATGCCGCAAACCTGGATGTTATTTGAAGCCCCAGCCCAACATTGGTAAGAAGAAAAACTTAAATATTCACAGATTTACATGTACCTTACATGTTATAAAGGTACATGTAAATCTGTGAATATCTGTGAAAACTTTCCTGAAATATTTCTGCCTGAAGTGCTATTGATTTTAAATAATAAATTAAATAAGATCCAAAATTAGTTTTCGTCTCAGTGAGACAAAAACTCTGCCTTATAGGAATGCGTACAAAACTGTTGAATACATTTTTACCGTTTTCTCGCAAGATAACGAAATGAGCTGACATTTTCACAGTTTTTTTTTTTTTTTTTTTTTTTTTTTTTTACAAATTTCTTGATTTATGCAAAGAATGGAATCATCTACAGTCAGTTTACCAATGTTGAGCTGGGGCTCTAAAACAAATCCTAACGAATAAAGATAAATTTACAAATAAATAAATAACATAAACTTCTCCATTACTGTTACAATCCCGTTATGTGTTATCCCTGCAAAATGCCTCTCAATTGTTATTAAAAAATACAGCTATAAAATGGATCAATGGAAGAGACCAGATTTCGTAGAGTCCAGGCCCAACTCCATAAATCTGTCTACTGGTAAGCAAATTGTTTATGCTGACTATAGCAGAAAAACATGCGTAAGCAAAAGTGTATTTCATAAACGGTCTAGAAGATGGGACAGCATGTTCGTGTGCGCATTCATAATGGATTTGCATTGTTGCGTCACTCATCTGCTTACAAGAATCGCCGGCAAGAAAGCGTGGTTTATGAACATAAAAATATGCTTATTGCCGCTCCGTAAGCAGAAAACGTTTGCTTACTTGCTTGATTAAAACGGGTCATGTGGTCAGATACAATGGAAGAACAAAATTGTTTTTCTTTCGTTAGTTTACAACTGTAATTCCCCCTCACGCTTATTTCTCGTATAGAGCTCGCCTCTCACCAATGTGTCCCTGGTTCGATTCCCGGCTAAGGCCATATGTGAGTAGATTTATGCATTGGTTCTCTCTTGTGCCACGAGGGTTTTTCTCCAGGCCATCCGGTTTCCCTCCCTCCGGAAAAACCAAACACTTTTGATCTCAGGCTGTGATCCGTGTTTTTTTTTATATGGGTTGATGTGGCTGGTTGCCGAAGGCGCCCTTGAATGCCTGCAGCTCGAACACGTGAAGCCGTGCCCTTCGCAATTCAGCTTCTCAGCTGCCAGTAAGGATGATTAGCCTTCCAAATTATTATTATTATTGTTATTATTATTATTATTATTATAGTGGCATCCATGCAGACAACTAATGTGGTCCAGTTTGGGGATATGATACAATGCCTTACGGATCTCGGGTCCATCTTTGGCGTGTATCGGGATTATGAAGGGTACGGATGCTACTGCGGTCTTGGGGGTAAAGGAACTCCACTCGATGACACCGACAGGTAAATAGATTAATCTTATCGTTAAAATGTGACTGTCGTTAATGGGACAGACAGGGGAAATAGTTGGGGTATATGTGCCTTTGGTGACCGGCACGCAGTCTAGTACGGCTATGGCTGGATCTCTGCTTCATCGTTAAAGTATAGGTTGCCTATATAGCAACTCCCTTAACAGCAATCGTATCCTTAGCCGTAGCCGAAGCCGCCAATTCAGAAGTGGCCCAAATTAGGATTATAAGGGTGCTTCTAAAGACGTACTTCAATGCATAATGACGTGGTTATCCAGCCGTAGCCGTAGCCGTAGCCGTAGCCGCCAATTCGGACACGGCCTAACAGTATGGTACTATACTGAAACAATATCAGAACAAGCCAGCACTGGTCCTGTACGTCCTCTGTTGTTGAAGGTTACTGACTCGAATCTAACTGCCTTGAAATGTGCACGAAATGCCTGTTAATAGTCTGTCAAAAAGGGAGGGGCCAAAATGACAAAACGCCCTCGGTTTCTGCTATTGGCCCTATTGACCTGACGCCATCATCTCCTTGATAGCGCCATTGTGAAAGTCAATGTCACTGTGCGTTATACAGTGTGGTGCGTATTTTAAGTGACGCGGCGTTTACATACACCTGTTGACTTCCAACATGGTGAGCGTGGCACAGTCGTCACGTGTGTGCAAAAGTTCAATTGTAAGTTTTCTCGGCCAATT